>JADLZN010010137.1:0-354077 GCA_018155175.1 Sinocyclocheilus anophthalmus
TCGTTGTTGTCTATTCTATGGACAACAACGTTCGAAAGGTGGGAATTTGTAGCGTCTGGACCAATCTAACACACAATATATATTTTGTTAGCTTGATTTCACAAATACTTTGTAACACCCTAGGACGCCGAACAAGACCCTGGTTTCGTGGTAACCCGATACATTTACAACCTTTTGGAATGCGAGCCGACTACTTAGCTGCATTCTCCAGAAACAAAGGGACACACATGCACAGGAGAAATGGACTTTTCTACTAACTAATTCATAGGAAAACCTTCTTTGAATGAACACACATTTTCTTCAGGCCATTGTGTGTATTATTGCTGTGTTGTATTAATCTGTTGTATTATAGACTATTTTATTCGTGCTTACGATAAACCACTCATTCATATAACTTTACATATACCGTGTTTAGTATCTATGATTTCGCCTTCTTATGATCGAAACAAGTGTTTATATTATATGCTGATACCTATGCAACGTATTGATGTTCTAAGAATCGGTACTAGTTTGTGCCTCAACACTCCAGCGAATTACATCTGCAAAATACCATGCTTACAGACAAATAGTCATAAAACTCCCACCATATACAATAATATACATCCGCAACCGCTTGGGATTTCAGCCATCCTCATTGGACGAACCCATCTTGAGAGGTGTGAATCTCTGCAGGCTTTAAATGCCACACTCCATGTGACCCGCCCCTGGCGGTGGTTCAGTGAGATGCTAAGATGAAGATGTGAGAAACGCTCCCGGATACCAAAGCTCGTGCCAGGCTCCAGCCTAGTCCTTTTCATTCATCAAGTGAATCTGACTCAAACTAGCTCTTTCTCATCAACCAACTTCAACAAGATCTTGGGCCTTAAGATTGCATCCGGAATCTTTTTCAGACATACTTGCAAGTATCAAACTTAGTCGATTTACTTGATGCATTAAGTATCAGTTACACCTTTTTACAAAGGTGTTTTTGAACTAAGAATCTGACGTTTCCCCTCAGGTTTTAGATCTGCTGAATATGCAAAAATGGTTCCATAAATGTCATTCCTTATGTCTCTTTCTTTAGTGCAAAACTTTAACCCTTTCCTATACCAACAAACTGTATGTGTGTGTGTGTGTGTATTGGTAACAATGTTAGACCGGCTTATGTGTTTATTTGTATATTTAGAACTAGTGTTAAGTGTTTATGTATTAATAAAACCTTTACTTGTATCACACTTGACTGTTCATTTACTCATAAACGCGGATTCAATAATCATGCCTATTTCCGTTACAAACTTAGTATAGTGTACTGTAAGGAAGTTATTTCCCTTAACCAGTAAATTAACGTTTTTAGAATTGACAAGACGGTTGACCCTTAGTGGTCAGCTAAATATCTACAGTGGCTCTAAATATTTATAATTAATTATAACAAGTTATAATTAATTATTCATATTTCCTGTTGTTAGCTAACTGTCCGCTTTACAAAAAAAAAATTTAAGCCCAGTGCCATATTAATAGCATATTGGCTTTTTGTTAGTACTTATAAAGCACATATTCCCTGCATGACCATATTCTACATCCTAATCCTACCCAATACCTAAACTTAACAACTACCCTGCCTGCTCCGAAAGGCCCTCCCTAACAGAGCATAATGCACAACTTCTTGTCCAGGCCCTTGTCATTTCTAGGCTGGACTACTGCAATGCTCTTCTGGTTGGACTTCCATCATGCAGTCAAACTTTTACAAATGATTCAGAATGCAGCAGAATGACTGGTCTTTAACAAACCCAAAAGGGCCCACGTGACGTCACACCTCTCTTTATCTCCCTTCACGGGCTACCGGTTGCGGGTTGCATCAAGTTCAAGACATTGATGCTTACATATAGAACAGCCACAGGCTCAGCAACCGCCTACTTCCACTCACTACTACGAATCTACATCCCCTCCAGAAGCCTGAGATTAGAGGTTTGAGCGGACTGTTTTTTAGTCCCGCTCCCGCAAGGTTCTATTCCGCACCCACCCGCTCCCGCTATATATATTTACTCTTTGTTCACCCGCTCTCCGCTTAGAATAATTTTCTTCCCGACTCGACCGTTCCCATTAAATTTAGATCTCGTTTCCAGAATCTCACATTTAAATTTCCGCTACTGAAAGAAAGAGAGATAGGCTGACAAATAAAAGTGTAGTCTGTGCAAAATTGTATGTTATTTTATTCGTCTAGTCAAGTTTTGAATTTATTGACTTTGACTTGAATCTATATGAATTATCTTAAGACACAAAATCCGTTTAATATTTTATGCAACACAGTAGTGTCATAGAAAATAAAAATGTTGTACAAAAATTTTATTTCTTACATTTATTCGTCTTGTCAGGATACAATTAGTTTAATATTGACAACACAATAGGGAAAACATGTCGCAGAGATAAAAAAATAATGTAGGTTGTACAAAAATAGCCTAATAGCTATTTTTATTCTCTTGTCAAAATACTAAATTCGTTTGACCTTTTTCTATTAACACAGTAGCAAAAGTGTCGCAGAGAAAAATAAATAAAAAAGACATCTTTCATTTAAAATTATAGGCTAAGCAAAATATAAACAAAACTGAGTTTAACGTCCTTCATGGACAGCGCTTCCACACTTTGATCCATCCTTATTCTGCTGTCACTCATCGACAACCTGCCTGTTCTGTCTGAAGGCCATATACTTACCACAGGTACAGCCTGCTCTGAGCATCGTTAAGCACATGCTGCGCACACAGACCACGCAAATAAAACGTGTGATGTTTAAAGCATGTTTGCAGCGCGTGCATAACAGTCCTGAGAAAGCTGTACCGGTGGTCAATAAGAATAAAGTGCAGATATGCTGTTCTAAATGGACGTCGGGAACGGGATATTGTTAGACCGCCCGCTCCCGTTCAAATTACACCAGAGTTACCGACCGTTACCGCGTTTTATTCGGGAATTTAATCCCACGGCGCAAAAAATCCAGTCGGGTCCAGAGCCACGGGAATGCAGACCTCTACCTGAGATCTACGACACCTCATGGTACCATCACAGAGAGGCACAAAATCGCTTTCCAGAACATTTTCGTTCACATTTACATTTACATCTACATTTACATTTAGACATTTAGCAGAAGCTTTTATCCAAAGCGACTTACAATTGGATACATAAAGCGATTCTTCTTAAAAGAGGCAAACAGATACAGGAAGTGCTTGTAATACCAAGTTTTTAGACATTGTTCAAATAAGTACACGCTAGAAAGAGAAGGAATAGATAAAGAGATATAATTTTTTTTTTTTTTTATGATGATGAAGTCAAGTAGCTTCGAAAGAGATGATTCAGCATTCCGGATAGGGGTGGGAAGATCGTTCCACCAGCCAGGAATGGTGAACGAGAATGTTCTGGAAAGTGATTTTGAGCCTCTCTGTGATGGTACTACGAGACTTTGCTCACTAGCGGATCTCAGACTTCGGGAGGGGATGTAGATTCGTAGTAGTGAGTGGAAGTAGGTGGGTGCTGAGTCTGTGGCTGTTCTATTTGCAAGCATCAATGTCTTGAACTTGATTCGAGCCGCAACCGGTAGCCAGTGCAAGAAGATAAAGAGAGGTGTAACGTGGGCTCTTTTGGGCTCGTTGAAGACCAGTCATACCGCTGCATTCTGAATCATTTGTAGAGGTTTGATTGTGCTTGATGGAAGTCCAGCCAGAAGAGCATTGCAGTAGTCCAGCCTAGAAATGACAAGGCCTGGACAAGAAGTTGTGCAGCATTCTCTGTTAGGAAGGGTCTGATCTTTCTGATGTTGTGCAATGCGAACCTGCAAGATCGAGCGGTCTTTGCAATGTGGTCTTTGAAGGTCAGCTGGTCATCAAAGGTTACACCAAGATTTCTGACCGAAGTTGATGGGGTAATTGTAGAAGAACAATTACCCCATCGTACCCCAATTACCCCGACGTTCACCGTTCCCAGGTGGTGGAATGATCTTACCACACCCATCCGGAATGCTGAATTAAAAATTTTCAAGCGACAACTGAAAACTCATCTCTTTCGTCAACACTTGACTACATCCTAATATAAAAAAATAAAAAATAAAATCTCTCCCTGTCTAGCTTGTACTAATCTGAACAGTGTCTGAAGCTTTGTATTACAAGCACTTCCTGTATTTATTTGCCTCTTTATGATGAATTGCTTGTTGTATTCTTCAGTTGTAAGTCATTTACAAAAGCATTTTAAGGATAAAAGCATTTTTTAAATTAATAAATGTAAATGTAAATGTAACTACTGTACTAACTATTAATAAGCTGCAAATAAGGAGTTTATTGAGACAAAAGTCATACTTAATAAGGTAGTTTAGTGAGAATTGGACCTTAAAATAAAGTGTGGCTGAAATATGTTGCTCAAATTTTCTTTTTTGTTTTAAAATAATTATTTTTTCTTTTTGTGTTTGAAAATTTTTGCTTATAAAACATGTTTAAAACTTTTTAAAACAGTTAAAAATGCTTGCTTGCAAAACTTTATTTTCATTTGGTGTTATTTTACTTGTAAACATTTTTATTTTAAAACTTGTTTTTGCAAGCAGGTCGAAGGATTGCGCTTGAGAAAGTTTTATTTGATTGCATGCCAAATTATTTATTTTACCCAAAAAATTGCTTTGCCCCATTTACTTACATTTTAAGTGCCTTAAAATAAGGGATGACTTTTGTGCCCTAAATGGATAAATAACCATCATTTACTCACCCTCACATTGTTCCAAACCTGATGAATTTCTTTTCTTTTCTTTTTTTTCTTCTGTTGAACACAAAAGAAGATATTTTGAAGATTGTTGGTAACCGAACAGTTGCTATATAGCGATTGACCTCTATAGTATTTATTTTTCTTCTTCTTTTTTTCACTACTATGGAAGTCTGTGCCGACCAGCAACGGAAAGAAACTAAAACAGGTTTGGAACAACTTAAAGGTGAGTAAATGATGACAGAATTTTCATTTTTGGGTGAACTGTCCACAAAAGATGAGAAATTCTGTTCTGTGGTGATCAATATTGTGCCACAAATGCTGTCAATAGAGCTCAGATTGAACCCGAAACATTGTTTTAAACATAGAAGACATTATGTAACATGACTGACTGGTATTCATGTCCTTAGAGATGTATTTAAGTGGCCGTCGTAGCCTACACATCCTCTACCTGCTGCCTGTACTTAGTGAATCCGCTTAAGTGCTGGACGCACAAGTGCAAGACCGCAGAAAGAGCACTCATCTCCTGCTCCCTGACATCTCTGGGTTTTGCCCACATCTGTCTCTCCACTGCAGCCCATGGGAATTAATTAAATGATGACAGGCTCTCTGCATTGTTGTAAAAATAAGGTTAACTTAATTACAGTCAGAAAGGTCAGTATCAGAACCAGCCCAGAATCCCAATGAGCGGCCATATGCTCTCGTAGGATGTGACTACTGTGTGAGAAGGGGGAACTTCACTGTGCTTCACTGTGTGAGAAGGGGGAACTGTCAAGGTGTTTCTAGAAACATATAGTCCATTGAGAATTCTTCTCCAGTCCTCGGAGCTCTTCCCCTCCTCTCTTCATCCTCCGTTCTACCCCCTCTACCAGGACCTTGTGCTCCTCAAAGTGTCAGCTCTTGTCTTTGCTGTCAAATTGTGTTACCCCACAATGTGAGACAGCAGCACTTGTGATGACAGGAAACTGGAGCAGGAAAATGTGCTGATTTGACCCCCAGTGGAGGAGCGTTCTCTGTCCAGCCTCCCTCTGATTCAGCCCACAGCACACTTCTATTTGAAATATTTACAGTTGCGATTGTTCTGAGAATGTGCTCAAAGAATTCAGAGAGAAAGGATAGAAAAAACAAAGCATACTAAATTAATAAAAATATCTAAATTGATGATGATGACAACGATGATTATATATGCACTAAAATGCACTCAAATAATTTATAGGAATAGAAAAAAGTACAGCTAAAATAAAAAGCCTAAATTATTATTTATTCTTTTATTATTATTGTTATTGTTTAATTTTTTTTTTTATCTTGTTTGTTGTCTTATTTTATTTAGTTTTTATTCATTTTTGCCTAAAATGAATATTTTGACCAGTTGTTTACTTTAAACTCGATTCAAAACACATTTAACGTTTGAACCTAGTTTTATTTAAGTTTATTATTATATTGTTATGTTATATTTTTCGGTAAAGAAAAAGTAATATTTGTGTTGTATAGCACTTTTTGTTTATAAAATGCAGCTCAAAGAATTCATTGGAATATAAAAAAGAAAGCGTAACAATCAATCAATCAATAAAAATTAGAACTTTACACTTTATTATTTTTAAGTTTATTATTAGATTACTTTTCTTTTTCTCTTGTTGTCTTATTTCATTTTTTTTGTGCTTTATTGTTTTCTGAAATGTTTTAATATTTTGACCTGTGAAATGATTTTAGATGCATTTAAAATTTATCGAACTTTTAAAAAGTATTTATTAAGTTGTTGTTGATGTAGTTGTTGTTATTATTATTATTATTATCTTTTTTGTGTGATTTAAGCTAAAGAAGCACATCATATGATACCATTGTTGTGTAGTTTTTTCTGTTTTTGAAATATAATTTTTACATTTTGTTCTTTCCCTATTCATGTAGTTTAGTGCTATCTTTGCATGGCTGAAAAAAAGAACAGACTTGCCTTACAGAGCTTCTGCTTTTCACAAACTTGTCAGTTCTCACAGCAGACTCCTCTATTGCACCATTCGTGAAAAATATTTTGGTTTTAGAGGTTGGGTAAAACCTGTCTGTTCTATAGCTGCGACTTTTGTTACCACCTGTGCTTTAAAATGTGTTTGTCTTAGGTGCAGAGGCGTGTGCTGTAGTCGTTATGTCTCACACATGTTCATTCATTTTAGAGTGTGACTCAATCAAAGTGAAAGCATATCCTAAATGACACCGCTAGACGTAATGTGTTTTTTTGTTTTTTTTTTTTTTAATGAGAGACAGACAAGAAGAAGGGGCTTGAAAAACATGAGGAGAACCTGAGCTTACAACCCATAACCCTTTGTTTTTGTCTTGTTTTGTCTCTGACATTTCCAGACTCTGTTTGTTGACGGCTCTGGGTTGAACTCACACGTTGCTTCATGTTGAGCTTGTTAAATTTGGAATAACAATGACGATGCTGTTCGTGATCAAACAACAAGGCTAATAACCAATCCTTGTGCTTCTGGAAACAGAGGGAAATATTGTTCAGATACAACTTTGTATGGTAAAAACAAACACATCTGCAGGAAACGGTCCTCTGACATCAGAGAAATGTTAATTTCCCATTGACTAACATGCTGCAAAGGAAAACTAATCTAAGACACCCTGTCCTGATTAAGTGGGAGGGATATAGTTACAGTATTTACCAAAAAAATATTTGCAGTTGAGACAAACAGATTTTCAAATAGATTTATTTCAGCCAAATATTGTCCTATCCTAACAAACCATACATCAATGGAAATATTATTTATTCAGTTTTCAGATGTTGTATAAATCTCAATTTCAAAAATTGACCCTTATGACTGGTTTTGTGGTCTAGGGTCACAATTGTTTACAAATTGGCCCCATTCACTTGAAAGTATCTCATTGTATCTCATTCTTTTTTTAAATAAAAGGTGGGAAACATATACATTAATTTGTAACACAGCATATTATTCCACAAACTATTTTGATTGAGCTGAACCCAGAATATCCCTTTAAGAGAATGGCAACATTGTTCTGTGTGACAAAACTCTGGAGCAAATTTTTTTTTTAAATAAACAAAACTCGGTAGCTGCTGTATATGACATAATCTAAAAATAACTGGTTAGACTGCATTTGTGGCACTGTGGTGGAATTGTTGTTGAGTTATGTATTAATAATCCCTGCTGTATTTGTTTATGCAACCATACTCTGTCTGGACCTCTATTAATAATATGGGCTTTAATTGATGGTTTAGCAGCTGTGCTGTTTACACATTTATATTTACACATTCACTCTCAGTGCATTCAAGCAATATATTTTATCAGTCTGTATGTTCCCTGGGAATTGAACCCATGACCTTGAAAAACTTGTACATAGTATATAATGATAAGTCAGGGGTCTGTTATTTACCCTGAGGACAGAAAAGCATGACTCGCATTAAGTTTCTTGTTTGTTTGAGTTTTTGTTTTTGAGAGCTTCAACTTACTGCTGTAACACTATGCTGAAGGATCACAAATTCAAGAATGGCTTCTGTTTCTTGTTAATTCAAAGAGCCATCTAAATGTGCCTTTTTTGTGCATTATTATGGAAGCTGTTTCTGCCTCAGAGTAAAAAATACTAGTAGTAGTTTTATGTAGTTGTGAGATAAAATTCAAAATAATAAATCAAGATTATAAAGTTACAATTTTGAGATTTAAAGTCACATTACAAGAAATAAAATCAGTTACCTTAATAATAAATTAACTCTATTTAAATATATAAACTCATATTTACACAGTTAGTGAGTTTCCATTTATTATTATTAAACAAATTTTACATTTCAGAATGCTTTTAGTCTTTTATTTTTCATTTAAATTATACCTGGCAAAATATCTTCACATTACAACACACATTTCTTATAAACAATAAATAAATAAAATAATTAATTAATAAATACATTTAAATTAATGATATAATGGGTGACACTTCACAATAAGGTTAATTAGTGGATGTTAATGCATTAACTAATATTAACAATGAACAATATATTTGTTACAGTATTTATTAATCTTTGCTAACATTAATTTATAAAAGTACAACTGTTCATTATTAGTTCATGTTAGCTCAGGATCAACATAACATATACATATACATATACATATACATATACTCTACATATACAACCAAAACTTAGCATATACAACTTGTTGATTGTAATTATGTATTCGCAAATGTCGCTATTATAGAACTGAGCTTAAACCTTTACATGAATTTGTCAAATGTTAGTTCATGTTAACTAATGTAGTTAAATAATGTTTACAAATGGAAACTTATTGTAAAGTCATAAAGTTATAGTCATATTACAAAAAATAAATGACCTTTTATTTATTTGAAGAAATAGTCTTATTACAAGAAATAGTCAATTATCTTTTTCATTCAGTTCAATTAACTCAACATGCCATATGTCAGATATAAAGTCACATTGCAAGAAATCAAGAAATAGTAAATATATATATATAAATATATATTCCCCATGTAGCCTAATTTTCACTGCGTTCACCCCTCATCACACCGCAGCTGTTTCCAGTGAAAATGAAGTACATATGAACAGATACTTTATAAAACGATCATGTTGCCATTTTCATTTATTTATTTATATGTCTTAAATGTTTAGCAGATTACTATAGGCTTCAGAAAAAAAATACCCATGCTTATATAGAGCCGGTATCGCTCTCGTACTCGTACACTGCATTTTTGTGGTTTCTCTGTCCATTCCCCCAACAGCAGCATGGCTTTTCTGGCATAACTCTTGAATCTTGAGCCGTCTGACTATGTTAACTCCATTATAAAACTCAGTGGGTTTGAGCTCTCAGTCTACCATATGCACACTTAGCCGAGGCCTCTCTGTTTTTTCAGAAAGTGGCTTTTGACCAGAATGAACTCCACTCAACATTTGCAATTGAGCCCATTTTGGTAAAAACAAGAGAATGCTAATTAACTCATGTTAGCATACAAATCAGTTTTTGTACCTCGCTGTGATCGCAGACTTCACATAGGAAAATTCACTTTCCATAAAATTACACCAGCTTCTGAATCTCAAAACACTTACATAAAGCATTAACATTGTGAGAGCATAACTTTACTGGGACATATGGCAGACAAGGACATGTGCCCGAAATCTTTGCTTAAAACAATTAGATTATATGAAGATTGGAAATGAATGTGTATAGTCATGCTGGAGAGGATTTGATGACTACCTGTAGGTTGTTCCCATAAATCCAGCCATATTTTGAGCAACAATTTATTGCTTTCTGTTGGTGTTTGTCATTTTGTCAGGGTTGTGCAAAAATCTGAATTAAATTGGCTCCCTTTTGATTGAGTGTGAAACTTAATTGAACTGGCCACACCCAGGAAGGATTCCATTGAATAGGAATGACATACATATCCTGTCAGTTCAATTCCAAATGGTGCACAAGCCTGGATTTCTTGTGTTTCTGTTTTAATATTGACAAGTTCAGAAACCAAATGCCACCATAGTTCCCTTATGGCGCTTTTCCACTGCGTGGTACGACTCGGCTCGGCACGGCACGGTTTGGCTCGGCTCGGCACGGTTTGCGTTTCCACTGCAGTTCAGTACCGCTTTAGAGTGGGCGGGATTATTCACATGTCGTTATAGTTGCTCCGCCTCTACAACCACGACTCCTAAAAAAACGTTTTCATTTCGCGTCGCCCCATCAAGCTCTCGCTGGATCTGCTCCTCTGCTATCAATGAGAGGAACGTCTGTTCTTCCGCAACAGACAACAAAACTTTTTGGTTGTTAAAAAAAGGTGCGCTCGTTCAAAACAGTTGCATTCGATCCTTCGCTGGCTGTGCTGATTTAAATCTAGCGGTTCTTTTGTGTTTGTGTCGCAAGTTCAGTGACGCAGATAGTAACGATTCTCTCTGGCCAATCCGTGATCAGCAGAGTTTACACGTCACGTCACGTTTTGGTAACGGTACGGTTCAATTGGAACCCCAACCGAGCTGGTACTAAAAAAAGTACCAGGTACCAGGTACTGTACCCAGTGGAAAACACCCCAAAAGTGAACCGTACCGAGCCGTACCGTGCCGTACCATGCCGTACCATGCATTGGAAAAGCACCATTAGATTTCACGTTCAACAAAGCAATCAATCTGTCTCTGAAATATTGAAGTATTGAAGGGTTTGCTGAATTGAGGGCTACAACAAACCCAAGAGAGCATTATTAATCTTAATCTATACATTTAATCTTACAATTTCTTGACTGCTGGCTGTGATTCAGCATAAAGTAACAGAATAGCTTAAAATAGGTTTTCTAAAAAAAAAAAAAAAAAAAAACATGGTGAAAATTAAAGCCGGGGTTTGCTTTAAAAGTTTGAGGTTTAAAACATTTTAATGTTTTTGAAAGAAGTATCTTATGCTCACCAAGGCTGCATTTATTTGATTAAAAATATAATAAAAGCAGTAATAGTGTGACATTTATTTTTTTTACATTTTAAAAGAGCTGTTTTCTATTGTAATATATTTTTTAAAAAATGTCTGTGATGGAAAGCTGTATTTTCACCAGCCATTACTTCAGTCTTCAGTCTCATATGATCCTTCAGAAATGTAATATGCTGATTTGCTGCTCAAGAACCATTTCTTTTTATGATCAATGTTGAAAAAAAAACAGGCAAAATTTGTTTTACGGATTTTTGAGTCAAAAGAGCAGCATACAGGTCTATATATATATATACAGGATATAAATATACACATATGCATGGATGAATTGTTCACAATTTAATTGAATATATATTTAATGCCTTTACTGTCACTTTGGATCAATTTAATGCATCCTTGCTAAATAAAAGTATTGATAAAAAAAAAACACTCACCACAAACAGTTTATGTTCACACAGCAACAAAATATGATTGCCAGTCCTGTTTTACAGCACAGTACAGTTATAAACGGATTGTATAACCAATTTCACTCCATAAAATATTTAGCACTCTCAACTTAAGATTTAATTAAGATTTGATTAATTACCTCCCAACCTATTGGACTCTTCAATTTGTGTCTACTATAATGTTTTCCAGTGTTGTTTACTTATTTATGACTACTGCAAGAAGAAGAAAATTGGATTGACTTTGGTTACCCGTCCGTACAGACATAATTCAATCCGCTTCTGTATGCTGTTGTGTAAACAGGACCATTCAAGAGTGATAGTTGCTAGTAAATAATCACCGTGTGAATGCAGACACAGACGAGCAAAACCCCTGGAAGTATAAGTCATCACAAGTCACTCAGAATGAGAATGTCTGCCAGGCAATTAAGTGATTAATTAATAATGAATGGGATGCCATGTGCATGGCCTCTGCCTTGTTCTATGCCACCGGCAGGAGCAGAGACAGAGCAGAGGGTCGTCAGCGAGCTCAGCACTGATTAAAAACCCTCTCCACGTTTCCTCCTCACCCAAACTCACATTCCAGCTGCTGCTGAGATCAAAAGCTCCATTCCCTCACGCAGGAGTGGGAAAATAGAGGAGAGATACAGTTCACTGAATATTTCTCTTTAATCTGAGGCGCGTAGCCCTGCCCCTGTGAAGAAAGAACACGATAAATGAGGATCCTACATGCTGTTGTGGCGAGTGCGTAATAGGCCAAGATGCAAACTCACAAGCAGTACTGGAGGTACAGTAACTCACATTATGCAATCAGATGCATTTTTCAAGGATGAGTATAGTAATGCATTAAATTCAATGTGAAAATTCATCCTATCAATTTTTTAAATGCATGTTATCGATCTTGTTGTGAACAATTCATCCATGCATATGTTTCACTTTTTTTTCTTTTTTTTATTTTTCGACCCTGTAGTTCTTGATGGAAATGTCTCTCATTGAAATGACAGACTTCCGTCTGTACGGAAGAAGAATGCTGTACTTCTCCAATCATTTAGTCTTTTTAAACCCCACCCCTTTCTTTGGATGAATCTGCCTCCATCAATGAACAACCAATGAACAAAACCAAGTCCCCACCCCACATGTTTCATTTGGATGTGTGTCACAATATGGAAGAAAATAACTATTTTATTAAATAACAAAATTAAATCACATCACAATACAAATCACAAAATATGCTGATGGGCATCTTGATTACTGCAAATTCAATTTTATTGCTGACAAAATATGTGTATGTAATATATATATAATGTTATATTAAAATCTATTATAAATATATATTATATTTATTTCAATTGCATTTGTCAGTACATCACTAAATAACAGTGATTTAATAATTACATTTTATAAATGTATTTTAAAGAAATGTTTACAGGTATATTCTATTATATTATGTTTTATTAAATTAATTAAATTAATTAATTGCATTTGTTACTGAATAAATAGCAAAACACGGATTTTCTTCCATATTTTCTTTCATATTTTTCCATATTTCTATATATATTCAAAATTTAATTTTGAATATATGTGTATTTATAATGGAGAAAGAGTCAGTCAGCTCATGGTCGCAATGCAAAATGTTGCTTTTCATGTAAAAAGCTACTTTTTATAAGGAATAACGCAAGATTGCTATTTTTGAAGTTATTTTTGAAAGTACTTTTACCCAGTGCTGCCCTCAGTCACAACTCTTGATGAACAATTAAGCGTCGTTTCCCCTGGGCAAACTTTGTGGCAAGTGTTGATGGCGGGAACACAGCTCGTTTGGTGCCAAATTAACCAACTGTGAAACGGTACACAGCAGTGATCCTTTCTTAATCCGTTTAAAACCAAATTAAGAACAATATCATGAGCCTGACGGATTATGCAAATAGTATTTAAATCCCAGCCGAACACAGTCAAATGTGCTCTGTGATTCATACTTACTTGTTGATAACAAAGTCGGCTATTGTGCATGGGCACTAAAATCTTTTTTTCTCAATGTTTTGAATAGAGGCCACAGTTTACTTCAATGCTTATTGAACCTGCTGCTTCAGATCTCAGATTTTACATTGAATATCAAGCCGCAATGCAACACAGCACCAAATCTATTCTAGCATCTTCCATATGCATGATTATTTGCATTTATCATTTGCATTTTACATCCTATAATAGATATTTTTTTTCGATCATGTTCCACCACTTTACAGTCCTGGCTGTTTTTTCTCTGGTCAGAAACACATGACTCAGAGTTATGATTCGGTATGACAGATGAATCAGGGTCAGGAGGCCGGCGCTGTACAGCCTCATGGACATCAGCATGCTGTTTCTGGCCCCGCTGTGTCTCGCTCGCCCGGCCGTGACGCCCCTGCCCTCCTCCGACAGTCTTCTGACAGAGCTCTTGTTCCTGATTGCTCAAGCATCACTCAGCATTTTCGGTTCTTTTAGAGCACGGCATGATGGGAGAAGCCGTATCATGTATTCGGCCGGTCATGCTTTAGGGATTTCCGCAGTGCACGCAGCCGGAACTGCTGCACAGAGCTCTGAGGACTGATGTGCTGTTTTTATCAAAACATTTGACAGGAGTGGGCCATGACTGCCTCACTCACATGCATAGGCGGAGGGTGAACCAACTCCAGGGTAAGGCTAAAAGCAGCCAAATGTATTAAACATCCGTCTTAAAAAAACCCTGTCTTTTTAGGCAAGAACCAGACTTGTCGGTTCTGAATCGGACTGAATTTGTATTTAACGTGATTACAACTAAATAAAAACGTTAGAAATTGATAATTATATAAGGTTTCCTTTCCACGGTTATTCAAACAGCGAATAAATTATATCACTAACATTGCTCTATCGCAAGTTTAAGCACTCTCAAAAGAACAAAACTATCATTATAGTCACTGAAGCTGTCTACACTGTGAAATTAATCTCTTACTTACATTGTACGTACATCTGCACTTTGTTGTTTATGATGAGAGAATTCGCAAGAGTCCTGAATTCAGTCAGTGAACGCGCGCACTCAACAAAACTGATGAGTTTTTGAACGATGACTCATCTGAACACTTCTGATTGGACATTGCATTCCTAAGCTCAACAGAATTGTGTTTGATTGGTTAAAATGCGCAACACTGTAAAAACGCCTAAAAGGAAATGTGGTGCAACATGAGCAGATCTTAATTTAATGCCGCAATCGACACTGTCTATTCGTATTCACTTTGTTAGCAACAGACGTAAAATTTAATTTGTTTGTACAGGGGCATTTTTGACCCAAGTTCCCTGGCACAAAACCTGCTCCGCTATGTCAAGTGTATCAGTATCACAGAGCTGCCAAAAATAGTGTAAGAGCTTTGGAAAGTCTCCTTCAAAAAAATGATGTATGCATGTTATTAATATTTGTTTGTTGATTACACACAAATGGCAATCATAAAATTTAATACAAAATATAATTAGAAATAAACAATTATTAAATTGATGAAATTAGATTAATACAAATAAACATAACTTTGCCCTTGATATGTAGTCAAAATTTTAAGAAATAATAATTATACAATATAATTTAAATGATAAACATTGATAAATTAAATAAAATAAAATAAATACAACAAAACGGATAATTTAGAATAAATACATTATAATATATTAATACTTACATAACATTATAAAAGCAGATTCTAAATAGTTTGAAACGTTGCACTTGAACTTTTAAATGTAAAATAAATTAAAAAAATGATTCATATTTAAGGAATAAATTAATTAAAATAATATACATAATAAAGTATATTAGTAAATAACGTTATAATTAAATATAATAATATTGAAAAAATAATATTAATCTTTAACGAAAACTAAATTACATAATTAATAAACTTTGCCTCGTGTATTTAATGTAAACTTTGGCGACGCTAATAAATAATGATAAAATATTAAAATATGTAAAAATGTAAAATAAGGTAAGAATATAAGAATAATAATAATAAAATATTTAATGCATTGGAAATAGACGTTAATAAAAATAATTATAAATGAATAAACTTTGTCCCTTGATCTTTAATGTAAAACATCAGAAATGCTATATAACTATAAATAATAAAAAAAATGTTGACTATGCCGGTTATAAAATGAATAAATTAAATAAGTAATTTAAAATGTAATAGTATTAATAAAATTATTTAATAACAAAGATATAATTATTTAGAATAAAAATTCTAAATGTGTAAGTAATTTACATAGTATTAAAAAAATTAAACAACGAAGAAAAGAAGGAAGAAGAATCTATTTCGTGTTTGTATCTCCTTGAATTACTGTCTCAGAAAACAAATCCACCTTTACAAGCACTTGATAATTTTTATGGAAACTGAATATCCATGCTGCAGTATGTTTTTCAATGTTTTGCACCAAGTAATGTTTCTTTCCTCATACAAACTTTATTTTATGGTTTTTAGGGAGTTAGGTTTCCAGTGGAACACTCTCTTAGATTGATGGTGCATCTCAATAAATTTGAATGTCTTGGAAAAGTTCATTTATTAATTCAACTAAAATTGTGAAACTTGTGTATTAAATAAATTCTATGCACACAGACTGAAGTAGTTTAAGTCTTTGGTTCTTTTAATTGTGATGATTTTGGCTGAGATGCACCTGTAAGTTCAGATGGAGGCCCCACCACCGTATGCTGCCTGATCATTCGGTTTCCTTTTTTTTTTGGGATAGTAATTTATAGGTTGTAGTAATGATGTTTACTGTATGAATCCATTCACGGTGCCTGCCAAGATACTCAGCTTGAGAATGTGAGTTTGAGTCATGCTCATGAACAGGGAGAGACTGGTCAGATGGGAAAAGACAGAGAGAGAGAGAGGAAGAAAAACAGTCATAGTGAGAGGAAACCACACTACTGTAAACACTACTGTGATGGAGAGTGTTTAGCAATAACTGAGTGCTGACAGCTCAACAAGTGTAACATTTTGTATTCTATTGTACGTATAGTATTGTTTGAGAAATTGTTGGCATGTTCACTCGAGTGTCTTATGTTTATATATAGTAATTATATAATTTTAAGTAAATAATAGAAAATAAAATAAGATTTACTGGACAGGTGTTTTTTATCTTTTTAATCTTACTTATTCGAACTTTTCAAGCACATGAATATATTAAAGTCTTTTAAGTTTCACTTGGAAGTCCTCTGAAGTTCCAATGGCGAAGCATGCAAACTACATTTTAGTAAAATTTTTTGGACCAAAATAATGAATTCAGCTTGAACAAAAGAAAAATGCAGTTCTGTTGTAAATGCAGCGTTTTTTTCGAAACACAACTTTTTCTCGTAAAATTTAATGGTTATTGTCAACATTTAATTTTGAATTTTTTCTAGAATTTAACGTTATTTTCGAAAACAATTTTTTGCTGTAATTTAATGAGTTATCTCAAAAAATTTACCATTTGGGACTTTTTTCTAATAGAGTGTTTTTTCTAGAAAACACATGACTTTTTTGGTATTTAATGAGTTTCTTATCAACATTTAATTTTGAATTTCTTTAGCGATATTAACGTTGTTTTTCGTGAAACCAACAACTTTTTTTCTTCGAATTGACTAGAGTTTATATCAAACATTACAATTTTTACTTTTTCTCTTATATAGTAACAATTTTTTTCTCGAACCCAACGAATTTTTTTCTAGTAAGTTAAGAGTTTATCGCAACAATTTAATTTTGACTTTTTTTATCGAAATTGTACACGTTTTTTTTTCTCGAAACACAGTGACTTTATTCTCGAAATTTAATGAGTTTATTCTCAACATTTTATTTCGACATTTTTCTCAAAGTTTAATCTCGCATTATAATGACTTTAATCTCGAGATGGTTTTATTTGTTTTATTATTGCTGGGCCCTAATCCTCTTCCGTAGAATAGTAATGATTTAAGAATTTTATTATATTAATTTAAATATTTATAAAAAAACAAAAACCATAAAAATAAACAAATTATTTTATTGTGCTAGCAATGCCAAGGTCATGGGTTCGATTCACAGGGAATGCATGAGCGGATTAAATATTGTGTATGTTGAATGCAGTGTAAGTGGCTGTGAATAAAAGCATCTGCCAAATGCAAAACTGTAAAAGTAAAACCATGTCAAGTAGTCAGAGTTTGGCTGGTTAACATGATCTAATTACCCCTGCTCTTAGATGCCACGGGTACCTCGTTTTGTGGGCAGAATGTATGACCTGGACATGTTTTCACAAGATTCACCCATTTAGAACAAGCACTGCTAGTATTTAATCAGCAGAGGTGTCTCATTCTGAGCAGAGATGTGCTTTTGTAAAGACAGTAGATACTGCGATACATCAGAATTGCTTATGCCATGTATCTTGCTCCCCTGATAGAGGAAGGTCACGGTCCAGCTAGAGGGGCAACGTCTTCATGACGGTGGACTTTACAGTGACCTCATGTTTTACATGAGCCTCCCTAAACACACACCTTTATCCCGTGCAGAATTCTTAATTAGAATAATTATGATTGCATCTCACTCCATATGCATGTTGGCGGGAATTTGTTTCATTGATTTCTAATCCCTTAAGTATTTGGCTGTAAGTACAACAAGAAAATATTCTGTACTTGTGAGCTCGTTTCTCCTTTCGGATGTCAGTCTTGCCAATCATCTCTTAATTACAATTCTCTGGTCGTTTGACAGGAGGTTAATGAAAAGAGTCTTCTGATTCTAAATTTTAAATGAACAACCCCTTCTAAATTGTCTGGCACGCTTCGATAAATTATTCAAAGCTCTTGTTTTACCTCCAGGGCAGGTTTATAGAAAACTGCAATTAAGAACTAGCTGGAGCGGAGTATGTGCTGAGGATGTGGGGACAGGACTTTGAAATCCTAACCGTTCCCAGGTCACGTACAACACTGGAGTCAAACAAGTGACCTGAAATCACCATAGACCTATTTAGGTGCACTTCGGAGATAGTCAAATAAAAATGCAACATCTGACATCTTTTATTTGTCACTTCAAACCTGCATGACTTCAAAAGAAGATATTTTGAAGGTCAGTGGGGTCCAAACAACACTGGACCCCATTGACTTTCATTGTTAGGCAAACTATCTTCATTCATTGAGTTATTGATTTATACAAACTCAGAGGAAATACATTCATACAGGTTTGTATTGAAGCCCATTTCCACCATGAAACAGATTAATTGTGACTTTTTTCTCACAATTTGGACTTTGTTTATTTCAGAATTTATCTCGGTATTCTGAAAAAAAAAAGAAGTCAGAATTCTCAGTCACTCAAGAGTTTATATCTCATATTTCTAAGTGTATATCTCTCAATTATTACTTTTTTTTTCTCTGAGTTCTGTTTTATATAATTATCAATTCTGGTAATTGTCCCCACCCTCCAGTTTGAGTGCAGTTTAAAGTTTAGTTTTACAGTTTAGCCAGTTTTCATCAGTTTTACAACATTTCTTCATTAGACTGCATTGTTTTCTTGCAATGCATTTCTTTTTGCTAGCACCCCATTGTAACTACATGATCTAAATGTGTCATACATCATGTGATTACAGTAAACTGGGACAAAAGTTTCTTTGCTTCTCCTGACGCCCCTACCATATGTTTTTGAAGCTTTTTTAAATCACTATCTGTGATATTGCTCTGTTCCATATGGACGTCTCCAACACGTTTCCTCCTCACTTTTAAATTAAACATAATTTTAACTGTGAATTACAACAGCGCTGTACCTGCTGATAGACAGAAAGCAAGCAAGCATAGGCCCCTGTGAGTCTTTCCTATAGAATACCACAAAATGTAATAGAAGATCATCATGCACACTTACACCTTCTTCCCTCTTCTGTCTATAAATAAAATCCAACAGACCTTAAAAGAGTAAGAATGACTGCAAAAAGGTTATGCCTTCATTAGAAGTGATAATGAAAAAGTGTTAGGAGAAGTGGTTGTGTTAAGAGAAGCTTTAACTGACGTGAAAACCAGAGATCTAATAATTAAGACTAAAGGTGCACTCATGTCATGTCGGAATTACTGTCATTACTGTAAAAGTTTAAAAGTACAAACGTCTTTGTCAAACTCATAATTACAAGTTACTTGACCTTCCCCTGCTTGACCTTTGTGATGGCATTGCATTGGCTGTAATCAAGGAACTTCCTCTGCACATACAGTGGGTACGGAAAGTATTCAGGACACCATACGTTTGCAATAATTTGTTAGATGTGCAAGCAATTGCACCATACAAAGTCAGCTTTACGGTAAGGTTTTCATCATGAAGGTGACACACAGAAACATATTGACAAAGAAAAAACAGAATTGTTGACATTTTTGAAGATTTATAAAAAAAAAAAAACTGAAATATCACATGGTCTTAAGTATTCAGACCCTTTCTTTGCTCAGTATTTAGTAGAAGCACATTTTGATCTAATACAGCCATGAGTCTTTTGGGGAAAGATGCAACAATTTTTTCACACCTGGATATGGGGATCCTCTGCCATTCCTCCTTGAAGATCCTCTCCAGTTTTGTCAGGTTGGATGGTAAACGTTGGTGGACAAGCCATTTTTAGGTCTCTCCAGAGATGGTCAGTTGGGTTTATGTCAGGGCTCTGGCTGGGCCATTCAAAACAGTCACAGAGTTGTTGTGAAGCCAACTCCTTCGTTATTTTAGCTGTGTGCTTAGGGTAATTGTCTTGTTGGAAGGTAAACTTTCGGCCCAGTCTGAGGTCCTGAGCACTTGGAGAAGGTTTTCGTCCAGGATATCCATGTACTTGGCCACATTCATCTTTCCCCCGCAACCAGTCGTCCTGTCCCTGCAGCAAAAAACACCCCCACAGCATGATGCTGCCACCATGCTTCACTGTTGGGACTGTATTGGAAGGGTGATGAGCAGTGCCTGGTTTTCTCCACATTATACCGCTTAGAATTAAGGCCAAAATGTTTTATCTTGGTCTCATCAGACCAGAGAATCTTATTTCCCACCATCCTGGAGTCCTTCAGGTGTTTTTTTAGCAAACTCCATGCGGGATTTCATGTGTCTTGCACTGAGGAGAGAATTCCGTCGGGCCACTCTGCCATAAAACCCAGACTGGTGAAGGGCTGCAGTGATGGTTAACTTTCTACAACTTTCTCCCATCTCCCAGACCTGCCTCTATGGAGCCAGCAACAGTGAATTCCTCTTGGGTCTCTTTACACTTCTTCACACAAGGCTCTTCTACCCCGAGAGCTCACGTTTGGCTCCGGTACGGCACCGTCTAGGAAGGGTTCTGGTGTCCAAAACGTCTCAATTTAAGGATTAGGGAGGCACTGTGCTACCTTATGGAACTCTGAAAGTGCGAGCAGAAATTTGTTTTTGTAAACCTTGGCAGATCTGTGCCTTCTTGCCACAATTCTGTATCGGAGTCTTTAAGCAGGTTTCTTGACTCATGTGTTAGCAATTGGCGTCTGAACTCCTCTGCACTGTGAGCTGTAAGGTCTTTTATAGACAGGTGTGTGGCTTTCCTGATCAAGTTCAATCAGTATAATCAAACACAGCTGAACTAAAATGAAGGTGTAGGACCATCTCAAGGATGATCAGAAGAAATGCACAGCACCTGAGTTAAATATACGAGTGTCACAGCAAAGGGTCTGAATACTTAGGACCATGTGATATTTCAGTTTTTCTTTTTTAATAAATCTGCAAAAATGTCAACAATTCTGTGTTTTTCTGTCAATATGGGGTGCTGTGTGTACATTAATGATGAAAATAATGAAAAAATAATGAAAAAAATTAACTTCAATGATTTTAGCAAATGGCTGCAATATAACAAAGAGTGAAAAATTTAAGGGGGTCTGAATACTTTCCGTACCCACTGTAAATATAGTATTTTTCTGTTATCAACAGTGAAGCTGCACATACAGCCCTCCACCAAATAATAATTCAGCCCTCGATCAGAAAAAAACAATGTACAAATACCCAGACCACTAGAATTTTCTTTTCCATCCTCGTTAATGTCACTGTTTAGTAAGTTAACTAGACATCTGTGACTGTACAATCTGCTTTATTTGAGTTTATTATTTCAAAATAAATAAATAAATAAATACTTGGTATCTTTGGTAAGACTAAACACATTTGACGCTATTTATATCATGGTTTATGAATAATTTTTACATATTGGTTAATTGTTGTGATATAATTCTTTTCAGGTAATCCACACCCTAAACAGCACAACCAACCTTAAATCTAATTTAATCTAACTTTAATTTACATGTCAGTCGCATGGTCTGTTCCTGTCTAAATTGGCGGTTCTTGGCCAGAATAAGCTCTAAAGAGGAATTGACTTTTCCGACGGTTTTGCTACTACAGTAGTTCAACCCAGGTTGGTTTGCAGTTACAGACAGAGCAGTAAAACCATTTTGTTCTCTTTTATTCCTTTTTTTATATCTGCTCTATTTCCGTAGTGATCGGATTCAATGTAACCAACCTACAATAATCTCACTCTCCACCAATGCATGCAGGAAATATGTTCCAGAGGGTCATTTATCATGTTATTTCCTTTTTTTTGCATACAAGTAGGGTTCAATATGAATGTTGTGAAGTCTCACATAGAACACTAGCGACTGTTGCACTTTTTTAATGATTTGCAAACCACATACAGCACAGTACAGAGACTATAAAGCTATCCAACAACAAGAATCAAGAGCCTTTGTTATAGAAACCTGACTCACAGATAACATATTTCAAAGATTACCCCAGAATAGATAGATGTTCCTCAACCAGAACCCTAAACAGTCATGAGGCTTAAGTCAGACTCCCTGGGGATTCTGGAGAAGCATGCAGGATTGGTGTGTCTGAAACTTCGCACCTCTGCACAAGTCTATTTTTTAAGCTAAAATAAGCCTTCAGCACCCCAGATTTCACTTTAAGTCTTACCTCACTCCTTTTGTTCCTCAGTTTTGGGACCCTGTAAAATATAGATGATAGGAGCATGTGACTCTCTCTGGACGCATTGTTTTCCAGGACTGCACATAGCGTGTCCTTGTTTATTAGACGCTTTGAGTCAACTAAGGAGAACTGTCATTGTTTTAAAATATAGATGCTCCTTTTGTTACATCCATTTTTAAAAAGCCTCCTGCTTTTCCGCTTTTCTTCCTCCAACTCATACATCCAGACACATGGCTTGGGGTTTAAACCGTATCTGGAGGCCGCTTGGGAGAAACGGGAAAATATATAGACCCAGAGAGATGGTGTCATTTGTAAACTAACCTTGATGGAGTCATCAACTTGACCAATCTGTTCCTCTGTCCCGTCATTTGCCAGGAAAACAATTGTTGAAGAACAACGCCAGCGCTTTTACTTGAATTCAGCACAGCGGACGGTTCCCCGCATACAGCTGCTAGAAGCTAATGAGCAGCAGATGCTAAAAGCGCTGAGGTTTCTGAAGGTAAAAGAGAGGATTTGTTTGACTAGCAAGCTATAGATATGCAGAAAGGAGTGCTTTGAAGAAACGATTCCATTAAGATGCTGAAACAATAGCATCTGTTTTTTTGCACAGTGAGGGGAATCTATTTTTGTTCACGCTGTCTTGTTAATGGTTTGCGTTCAAAGGGATAGCCTGTTGGGAAAGTTTCTTCAAGCATCTGAGTTTTTGTTGTAGGCCAAGATCTCTCGCTACGATAATGTCCTTTCTTTATCAAAGGATGTGTCATCATCTGTTGAATCATTATGGGTTTGGTCTTTTGTGGGAAAATCATGATATATACCAAGGTTTGGGCAAATTATCGGCTTTCAAACTACAGTATCTCGACGGGAAAGACCTGATGTATCTTTCTATCTAATCCCGCACAGCAAACCCAGCTCAGATCACAGAACAGGAAGACAAACGTTATCCTACATCTGCTAGACGCTTACAAAAACTGCAATTGCACGGCCTGAAAGACTTTTATCTCCACAGCGTAGACGCTCAGACAGGAGCCGTACCGACACGGTGACTCAATCTTCATTAATGCCCTACATATCTGCCTGCTGTTTATGCCCTTTTCTCAGCTTGATTCCCCCTCCTCCTCCTCTTAAATACCTGCAGAGGTAAAGGCTAAGTGATTGGATAACTGACACCTCTTTTGCAATCACGGCCCGCTTTTTTGAGCCTCAAATGCTCTCCCTAATCAGGGCTGGGTATTGTTCTCATTTGTTCAGCAGGCCGATGACAGTGATTGCTCTTTGATTTAGACTGCAGCTGGCTTTTGCAGGGATGCAGAATTACGTCGACTGCCTGTTCTCACTCCACTCTTACAAGCGCAGTGGCTCATGCATGTTAAGCTTGATTTTCTCCTTTTTATTTCCCCCCCCTCACATATAGTGTTTTTAACTGACTGCAAGGCATTGGAACGGTTTTCTTCATTTCTTTTCATGCATGTTTTTTTGTCTATTTTGTGTGACAGTAGAAGGAAACATGTTAGTCTCAGATGGCGCATCCGCTGACTGTTTCCTGGGCTGTCTGATGTACAATATATGCACACAAAATTGTCAAGCACTTCCTTCAACTTGAGATCCAAAAGGAATAGTCTGTATTTTATTGCAACTTTCACAATCTTTTTCTGGTGTTTTTGAAATTTTGACAAGTTAATATAGATGTTCTAAATCTAAATCTAAATCTGGCCAGTAGGAGATTACAGTCTTTAGAAAAGTTTAAACACACACACACAGTTGTACAGTTTTTTCAATTGATCAAAAATTATTGTAAAAACATTTATAATATTACAATACTGAAATAAATTTACAAAAATATGTATTGAATCTAAATATTTAAATAAATGCTGTTCTTTTCAACTTTATATCAATCTAAGAATTTTTTTTTTTTTTTTGAAAAAAAAATCGTGATTTCCTCAAAACAAACAAACAATAAATAAATAAATAAATAAATAAACAAACAAAAACACCAAACGCAAAAACATGTGTTTTTTGTCCCTGAGGATCATGGGACACTGAAGACTGGAGGAAAGGTTCATCACAGGAATAAATTACATTTTAAAATGTATTATTGTAAATTACATTTTAAAATGGAAAACAGTAATTTTAAGTCATATTAATATTAGTGTTTTAACAGTATTTATGATCAAATAAATGCAGCTTTAGTGAAAAATAACCCCACATTTTTTGTGGTATATACATATACGTTTGTTGACTATCAAACCGTTATCTACAGTTATTATTATTTAAAACAATTTTTTAACATCACAGTAATGGTCATGGGATTAAATCTTTTAAAGTTTGAGAGTCGTGCGCGTGAGATTCCTGCGGAATGGGGGGTGGGGTGGTGGTGAGTGTTAATTGAAGGCACGTTGCATGTTGTTTTAGCACCTGATTATCAAACGTGCAAACGTGACACTAAATGTTTGAACAGTGCAATTTCTGTATTTTCTGGTTGGTTTTTATTTCTTTGATGAAATTTCCTGTTGGTCGGATAGTGTTTTCATTTTCAGGTGGTGGTTCTTGGCCAGAATAAACCATCTTATTTCGATACTTAGAAGTGAAGACCAGCAGCATACTGTGATTGAAAAATGAGTCACAGTGAATTCATTGGAGATATCTTAAGACCGTCTGATTGCAGGGAAAGGGTCTGTTAGCAGCATCAGTGGTGTGAGAGACAGAGTCTTAGTTCTCAGTATCAGACTGGATGTCCACTCACCTCCACCAGAGACATCATCTGCTCCTCCTCATCACTGACTTAAACTCAGCTCAAAACACGCTGCAGTCCATCGCCATACGAATGTCTGACTCTAATGGAGAAAACTGTCAACTTTTTCCTGTCTGGACAAATGGAATGGCTGCCTCTATGCCAAATGCAAGTGATGTACAAATAAAACATAATAATATTTTTGAATATAATAATTATATACATAAATATAATATTATATATTCAAATTAATCTTAAAATAATACCCATGAAATATATTAAACAGTTATTATATATATGATTATAGTGGTAGAGGATTATTTACGTAAAAATACATAACATTTCTACAGTTTACATTACATGTAGTCATTTAGCAGACGCTTTTATCCAAAGCGACTTAAACATGGGGGATACGTAAAAACACAGCGTTGGTTCTAAAACAGAGGCAACAGAACACAAGAAGTGGTTGTAAATACAAGCTTCTTATGACATTGTTCAAATAAGTAACAAACATGCAAGCTAGCAGACTCAGAAAGGAATAATAAGAGAGAATTGTAATTTTTTATTTTTTATTTTTTATTTTTTTAGATGAGTCAAGTGCTTCAAAAGAGATGATTATTCACTGTCTTGAAAATAGGTCAGGTATTCAGCATTCCGGATAGGGGTGGGAATATCGTTCCACCAGCCAGGAATGGTGAATGAAAATGTTCTGGAAAGTGATTTTTTGCCTCTCTGTGATGGTACCACGAGGCTTCGCTCACTAGCGGATCTCAGACTTCTGAAGGGGATGTAACTTCGGATAATAAACTTGAGTGGAACATAAAAAAGCGGGCTGAGCCTGTTGGCTGTTGCTATATGCAACATCAATGTAACATTGACTCGAAGCATTGCGGGCCGCACCGGTAGCCAGATGCAAGGATATGAGAGAGGTGTCACAAACATGGGCTCTTTGTGGGCTGTGTGGACGACCAGTCGTGCGCTTGATGCAGTTCGATCATTATATGTAGAGGTTTGATTGTTCTGTGGGAGTCCGCCAGCTAGAAGCATTGCATTATCCAGCCTAGAGATCCAGGGCCTGGACAAAGAATTGTGCAGCATGCTCGCCGTTTAACAAGGGCCTGATCGGTTTCCCCATGTTGGGCAATAGGAAACCTGCAAGATCGAGCGGTCAGAATCAATTTGCAATGTGTCCTTTTGAAGGTCGCTGTTATGTATCAACGGATACAACCAATATTCTGAACCGCCAGTTGAGGGGGGTCAAAAATATGATAATCGAACACAAATAGTCGTTTCAATGGAAAATCATACTGTAGAGTTGGGGTGGCAGGAAAGACAAGAAGCTCAGTTTTTGTCAGGTTGAGCTGTAGGTGATGTTCTTACATCCATGCCGAGATGTTCACCAGGCAGCCTGGGATCTGTGCAGCTATCATTGGATCATCTGTTTGAAATGAAAGATAGAGCTGTGTGTCTTCAGCATAGCAATGGTAGGAGAAGCCTTGTGCCTGTATGATGGGACCCAGTGATTTTGTGTATATGGAGAAGAGGAGGGGTCCCAGAACTGATCCCTGAGGAACCCCAGTGACAATTTGATGTGCTTTGGATACCTCCCCTCACCAGGCCACCCTGAAAGACCTACCTGTGAGACTGGATTCAAACCAGCAAAGTGGAATCCCTATGATGCCCATTGAAGAGAGGGCAGACATGAGGATCTGATGATTGACAGTGTCAAAATCAGCAGAAAGATCCAGCAGAATAAGGACTGATGAATTGGAATCAGCTTTTGCAATCCGCAAGGCTTTCTTGACTGACGTAACGCGTTCAGTAAAAGTTGAATGGCCACCTGCTGTAACACCTGACTGGTTATGATCAGTTATGTTGTTCTCTGTGAAAGAAAATAGATATCTGTTGTAAAACCCACCAACGGGGGGTCGGTGTGGAATTCGAGGGTTGTTTTTGCTATGAATGGAAGAATAGAGACAGGTCTGTAGCTATCTATAAATTAAGTGAAGGAATGAAGTGTGTATCTCTCAGTTTTTTTAGCAGGTGGGGTTTTCGTCGGGAAAGCGCTGTCGTGGGTGTGAATGCAGTGGGGAAGTGGTGCCTCGTCGAGGAAGCAGATAAAAGATTCAACATCGATGTTAGATGAGGTTGGTACACAAGTGTATGGGAGGTATTGCTTGACATCGTGTGAGGGATTTACATTACCATCAAGATACATCATAAGACCATAGTGTATCGTGTGTGTGTGTGTGTGTGGGTGTATATACAGTGGGTACGGAAAGTATTCAAACCCCCTTAAATTTTTCACTCTTTTTGTTATATTGCAGCCATTTGTTAAATCATTTAAGTTATTTTTTTTTCCCTCATTAATGTACACAAAGCACCCCATATTAACAGAAAAACACAAAATTGTTGACATTTTTTCAGATTTATTAAAAAAAAAAAAATGAAATATCACATGGTCCTAAATATTCAGACCATTTGCTCAGTATTTAGTAGAAGCACCCTTTTAATAATCTAAATAGAGCCATGAGTCTTTTTGGGAAAGATGCAGCAAGTTTTTCACTCCTGGATTTGGGGATCTTCTGCCATTGCTCCTTGCAGATCCTCTCCATTTCTGTCAGGTTGGATGGTAAATGTTGGAGGACAGCCATTTTTAGGTCTCTCCAGAGATGCTCATTGGGTTTAAGTCAGGGCTCTGGCTAGGCCATTCAGAACAGTCACAGAGTTGTTGTGAAGACACTCCTTCGTTATTTTAGCTGTGTGCTTAAATAGGGTCATTGTCTTGTTGGAAGGTAAACCTTCGGCCGAGTCTGAGGTCCTGAGCACTCTGGAGAACGTTTTCGTCCAGGATATCCCTACCACATGACCAGCAATGCATCTTTCCCCACGCTGCAACCAATGATCGTCTGTTGTCCCTGCAGCTGAAAAACACCCCTACAGCATGATTCTGCCACCACCATGCTTCACTGTTGGGACTGTATTGGGCAGGTGATGAGCAGTGTCTGGTTTTCTCCACACATATCGCTTAGATTTAAGGCCAAAAAGTTCTCATCAGACAAGAGAATCTTATTTCTCACAATCTTGGAGTCCTTCATGTGTTTTTTAGCAAACTCCCAACTGGCGCGCTTTCATGTGTCCCCCCCCCCCCCCCCCCCCCCCTTGCACTGAGAAAGGCTTCGTCGGGCCACTCTGCCATAAAGCCCACGACTGGTGGAGGGCTGCAGTGATGGTTGACTTTCTACAACTTTGCATCCCCGTCCCCGACTCCGCATCTCTGACTCAGCCACATGATCTGTGGGTCTTCTTTACCTCTCTCACCACGTTCTCTCTCCCCCGATACAGCCGTCATTGGCCGGAGGCCAGCTCTATGAAGGGTTCGTGGCTCCCAAACTTTCCATTTTAAGGATTAATGGGGCCGGACTGGTCTCTTATGAACCTAGTGCGAGAATTTTTTTTGTGTAACTTTGCCAATCTGTGCCTTGCCACGGAATTTGTCTCTGAGCTCTTCAGGCAGTTCCGTTGACCTCATGATTCTCATTTGCTCTGACATGCACTTTGAGCTGTAAGGTCTTATATACTATACAGGTGATCGGTCATGGGTCTTCCTAATTCAAGTCAATCAGTAAATCAACCCAGCTGGACTCAAATGAGGTGTAGAACCATCTCAAGGATGATCAGGATAAATGGACAGCACTTGAGTTAAATATATGAGTGTCACAGCTAAGGTTCTGAATACTTAGGACCATGTGATATATTTTAGTTTTTCTTTTTTAATAAATATGCAAAAGTGTCAACAATTCTGTGTTTTTCTGCAATATGGGGTGCTGTGTGTACATTAGTGAGGAAAAAAACTTCCATGATTTTAGCAAAGTGCTGCAATATAACAAAGAGTGAAAAAATTTAAGGGGGTCTGAATACTTAATCCGTACCCTGGATATATAACACCCACACACAACTAATATTACCAATTTAAATACAGATCAACAACCCAAGAACGATACACACAAATACATATAGAATTATACATAAGTATTATAAAAGAATACATACAATATATGTATGTATCACCACAATATATATTACTATAGAGTAAAGAAAGGATAAAAGAAAAAAACAATAAATATTCCTATATTCCTAAAAAATAAATATGCATGAAATTCTATATACTGTATACACATAAAAATACACACGCACATACATACATATATTTGTCATACATATAAATAAATTGCAAAAAAAAAAAACAGCTACGTCTGCTCTCCCCTAATAATTGCACAGTGCATATCCATGTGCGTAACTCCTTGTTTGTGTCTGGATTTCGGAAAATGCATTTGGATTAAAGCACCCTTGACCTTACAGGTAATCAGGCTGTTGGGGAAGCTGTTTACGTGGCACAGAGAGAATTCAGTCTGTTTCTTTTCATAGCGTGCAGCAAAAGATGACACCTTTCCAGAGTCTACATGATAAAGAGCAGTGAATCTTACACCATCGCCGTATACATTTCATATTTACAGTATATGCACTTACATGTGTATGTCAAAGTATATAAGGGAGAGAAATATGTACATTTCTTATAGAGCTGGCTAGATCCTGGTCCAGCAAATAAATTATTGAAATATTAGAAAGCTTGCAAGTGCTTAGAGGAGCTCTGATTATTCCAGCTAAACACCCACACACAGTCAATCAGTCATATGTGCGTGCCCGGCTCCACTGTGCTAAAACAGTGTGTGCCTGTATGACATTTAATCAAGCCGACGGCCACTAAATAAAGCCAGAATACTACACATGACATAATCAAGTTGCAAAATTGAGAAACGTCCCTCTTCATCTCAAATAAAATGTCCAGTTGGTCTTGGGTAAGACTGCTTTAGATTATTCATTTCTTATTCTTCTCATATGAAGCCAGTGATTTTACGCAGTGATGGCTGTTTAAAGCAGGTATACAGCACTTGATATCATCAGGGGAAACTCACCATCATTAATTCATATTAAATGTGATACACGTTAGGACGAAACAGGGAGGAGAAAGAAAGAAGAAAAGAGCACCGACAAAGTGACTGCATGATGATGTGATTATGTCTCTGCAGCAATTCAACATGACGATGATGATTTCATGATCATGTTTCTAGATGCCACAATTTTCATTTTCTGTTGTTATGCTTGTTGCTGCTAAACTTGTCTGTCAGCTTGGTTGTTTTCATTGTTTTTTGTCATTTGCATCTAGCAACCTGTCTGATCATACACATATCTACACTATTGTTCAAAAGTCTATACTGTATACAGGAAATTACTTTTATTCAGCAAGGATGCATTAAATTCAAAAGTGACAGTAAAGACTTTAAAAATGTTACAAATGATTTCTCTTTCAAATAAATACTGCTCTTTTGAACTTTATATTTATCTATGAATCATGACAAAAAATTACAGTCTCCATTAAACTTTAAGCAGCACAACGTCAATTCAATTTCATTGCATTGTTGCAGCTTTTTTTCATATTGATAATAATAAGAAATATTTCTTGAGCAGCAAATCAGCATATTAGAATGATTTCTAAAGGATCACGTGGCACTAAAGACATGGATAATGATGCTGAAAAGTCAGCTTTACCATCAGAGTAATAAATTACATTTTAAATATATAGTTAAAATGGAAACAGTTATTCGTAAATGTAATGCCACTAGAAACACATTCACAATCATCGCTGTGGTATTTAGCGGGGGGTGTAGTATTTTTTTGTGTAGTTATTATATGTAATATGATATTTTCACACAGTCAAGAGTTAGCATATCAGAGTGGACATGGGTCTTTTCAAAATATTAAAAAAATCTTACCAACCCAAAACTTTTCAATTGTAGTATAAATAAAGTATGAACTGTTTACAAAAATAAAATAAAAAACATAGCAAGGCTCATTTATCAGAAAATAAAGGATATTAGTCAGAATAAGACTTTAGAAGTTTTTCACGGTGAACATAACAATAAATATTGTCGTGAATGCGGGGCGGATCACCCAATGGGGGAAACGGTGCGGGCTAAAAGTAAACCCAACATTTTCACATTATTGGGTTGGGCATTCACAAGGAGATTTAACTACGGTATGCATCAAAGCTACGAAGGCGGGCGAAGAAAAGGGACCACACATACATAAAGGAATCATACCAAGTGTGAAGGGGGTGTGTGTCACTTATATTACTATGTGTGAGTCGTGTTTATGCTCGCATAAAATGCATGACTATGTGACAGTCTCTAGAAAATAAAAAAAAAAAAGAGTTTTTCTTTTCGAATCTTCATACATCTACAAAACCTACATTGCTAATGAGACACATGGGATAACAAAACAAAAGGAACAGTATTAATTGCAGTCTTTCTCAAAATTTGAAGTGGAACTCAAAGGTAAACCTGTGTTCCTTGCCTTTGTTAAGCCATGGTGGGGTGCGTGTCGGGTGAACTCACTCTGCTGTAAAGCACACCAACCAACCTAAAGAATGAATTAAGGTAACAAGCTGTTGTGTACCAAACCAACTATACATTATCGCTTTATTATAACCCTGACATTTGTGTGCATCTACAGATGTTCTTTTTGACACTCAGTCTGCCTGTGTTGTTAAACGGTACACATCCTTCTACCAGTCCTCTATTAGCAACACCTGTCAAGCATACCCATGTGGAAAATGTGCCTCCATCCAGAATACTGTCTTTTAACTGCTCACAACTGCCAACAGCCAAGACACTTAACCCTTGTTCACTTCAGAATTGCTTTAAGGCAAGAAATAAAACCCTGTGAACTCATTTCACAAGCTGTCAAAGGTTTTAGCTGCAAAGCACGACCAAGTCCAGAGGAGAGGCCGATTTTGGTTGTTCTGTCATGAAGCTAATTTAATTCAACTCTCCCGTTTGATACACTCATAGTTTTCTGAAGCATTTTACACTAACACATACTGTCCTGTCCTGCCATGTTTCCAGACGACACAACCAGATACTACACACCAACACAGTACTAAAAAAAAAAAAAAAAAAAAAAAAAAAAAAAAAAAAAAACGGGAAGAAAGGGGTTTAAGGAACACATTCTATTTCCCAAGAGACACATAAGATGCACATTCAAACATCTCAGTTCATGGATATGAATAGATGCTTGTTTCTCCATGCAACCTACAGTGGATACTAGCTGTGATAAGAAAAGGTTCTCCATGTATCGTATTCATATCTGTCATTTCAACGCTTTTTCTGTGCGTCACAAGATAGAAGGGTCGGTAATAATACCGATAATATGAGAATACAGAAGCTAAAGCAGGTGTCAGAAACTGGATGCAACCGACTTGGCAAACCAGTTTAATTGGTACCTGGCGTAGCACTGACCTTTCAACTATAGGTGATGGGCTCAATCTAATAGGTAACTAAAAACCAATGAGCCTCGAGAAACAAGGATTTCTTTAATTTTCCCTTTTATTCATCTTTGAAATTCCGACCTTTTGTTTTCCCATTTTTTTATGTAGTGTGTGAATGCTTAAAAATAGAATAAGTGCTGAGTTCGTTTTTAATAAGTATTAACCAAATGGGTAAATATTATTCATGCTTTAATGTTTGGTGGATACCACTGATACATTTTTCAGAATCTTTTTTTTTATAATATATATAATATCTAGGATTATAGAAAAAAATCTTCTCCTAACTTTGTAATGTCCTTGTCCGCTTTTTAACATATTCGATGCAGGTCTTGCTGCGCAAAAAAAGGTTTTATTTTTTATTAAGATGTTTATATTTTTTGTCAATTCTGTTAATTGTTTTCCATATTGAGAATGATAATAAATATTTCTTGAGCATCAAATCAGCATGTTGGAATGATTTCTGAAGGATCATGTGACACTGAAGACTGGAGTAATGATGCAGCTTTGCAATCAGAGGAATCAATTTCATATTAACATTCAAATAGAAATCAAATATTTTGAATTGTAATCATTTGGTGAGCACAAGAGATTTCCTTGAAAAACATACAAAATCTTCCAAACTTTTTCATATATTAAAATGAATGACATATTGCATTGTATTAATATAATGATATACAATGATATATTAAGCATTTTAATAGCTACATTTAATAGTTTTATTAATTGTGCCCCTATTAAATATCTATTAATAAATGAAATCTAAATTTTTTGTACCATTGATACAAATGTTGCTGTTAATACTGAAAGTCAGAGACCCGAGGGACAAAAATTCACCTTATAGAGACTATTGATGCAGTTGCTGTTCAGATTTGCATTCATCCTGTGCATTGTATTATTTCACATCGGTCATTTATGAACAAAGCATGTAGAGGTGAAGTATTACGCTTTTGGGGTAAATCATCCTATAAATTGAATAATTATATTTGAGATAGGGAATATTACACACTTCATATGTTGTGATTGATTTATCTGAAGGCTTAACGTGTAAGTATGCCTTAAAGCGTGAAATAGGAGTCTTGTTTTGACAGCAGCATGATGTTGCATCACACTTTGGCTATTAGGGGTTAACAGCTTAGCCTTAGGGCACAGCAAGAATGATCAGGGAAATAGGGATCAAACTTGCAATTATGATGTTTGGAATTTGTGTACTGACAGATTAATTTCTGTCATGTTTTATTCAACATTTAAGCTTAGGGGGAAAAAAAAAGGGTTTTAGAGCCATGGTGTAGCTTTTGGCAAACATTCTCATTGTGTTGTGGTGCTCATTCAGTGGCAGTGTCTTTAAATGTGCAGACCACAGTTCAATTATTAAAATTATTGGAAAAAAAAAAAACTTTATCGTTTTGTATTTGATACTTGGCCACTTCTTTAAAGGGGTCATATGATGTTGCTAAAAAGAACATTATTTTGTGTATTTGGTGTAATGAAAGGTGTTTATGCAGTTTAAGGTTAAACAACCACATTATTTTCCACATACTGTACATTATTGTTTTTCCTCTATGCCACGCCTTTCTGAAACAAGTCAATTTTTAAAAGCTCATCGGTCTGAAAAGCAAGGAATGCTGTGATTGGCCAGCTATCCAGTGCATTATGATTGGCCGAATTCCTCAAGCGCTTGACGGAAATGTTACACCCCTTACCCTACTGTGATGCCGTGTCCCGGCCAGAGTGATGAGACAAAAACATTAAAACCCATTATAAACGAGGCATTTGTTGCATCCAGTGGGGACATAATTATGGATTATAATGATTTATACTGTCGTTTTACGCATTGCGTTGCATCGCGCCCGTGTAAACATAAAACCATGTCTGCATTTGTGATCGGCAGAATGACAACAACAACAAGCGCTACTCTACACTCTCAAAACTCGTGTTTGAATCATCAGTGGAAAATCCTTTAAATATGAAAAACGAACTTACAGTCTTTGAGTCAGAACAGCCGGCACTGTAGTCTACTCTTCCAGGTTTAGGAAACAGTCCTCCATAAAATGTGTGCACACATCTGAATATTTGGGTTGACGTGTTCTGGAACAGTGTTGTAAATACACTTAACCACTGATTTCTAGTCGTGTTCTCTTTTGGAAGGCTAAGCAAGTAGTTTCGCTTTCACAACGAAAACACACAGCGTCACACACGGCGGCTTGAGTGAGCGGCTAGAGTGAGTGGAGGCGGGCGGGCTTGAGACCGGCACGGCCGGTGGGCTTGTGGCACACATGTGACGAACCCAGGCTGGACTCCGCTTCGTCCACAATGAAAGCCGATTCTGAATCCTGCGATCACACGCGAAGTGAGTATTTCCTCAGCGACCAGCACGGATCTGCTCCAGGCATGACGAAGCGGATATCGTATTCTTTTGGAAGGCCAAACAAGGTAGTTTTCGCTTTCACAATGAAACACACACAGTGCCTTCACGACATAGCAGCGGCGGCAACAACAATACTACAGCGAGAATAACAGTTCTGCTTGTTTTATTAGAGTGCCCATTTGGGCGGCGTTATGCAAATTTCCCAGATAGTGACGTAGGTATGTGTGGGCGTGTTAGAACGAGCTGTTTTAGGAGGGCGTGGACCAGTCTTCATTTTTATAAATAATTTCTCTTTGGGTTTGAGACTTTAGTCTTGCAACTTTACAGATCTTCTTTCTGCACCAAGAGCTTGTAACACTCCAAAAAAAAAATTTTTAATCGCATCATATGACCCCTTTAAATTGCAAAATTTAAATTTTTATCAGGGTTTTAGCATAACTAAAACTAAAATAAAACCAGGAAAAAAACGTTTATACATGCCATTTCTTTAGTAATATTTTTATTTTTAACTAAACCAAAAACAGAAACCTAATTATTTCATTCGGCAAATAATGAAACAATATTACACTGCAGGTTCAATAGTTTGTGTGATCAGTAAGATTGTATTTTTTTGTTAAAGAAGTTTTTGCTCATCAAAGCGGCAGTAGATAGATCAAAAATACCTTACAAAACAGTAATATTGTGAAATATTTATTACAATTAAAAAAATTTTTATTTTCATATATTTTAAAATTGTATTATTCCTGTGATGCATGCTTTATTTTCATTTCGAACCATTCCTCCAGTCTTCATTGTCACATATATATGGTATATATGATGATTTCTTATATATACAGCATGCTACACTGAACAAAATTATAAACGCAACACTTTTGTTTTTGCCCCAATTTTTTATGAGCTGAACTCAAAGATCTAAGACTTTTCTATGTACACAAAGTAAAGAAAGGACAACAAATACAAAAGAGATAAGGACCCTTATTGTTTTATTTTTTATTGATTATTTGTTTGTCTTTTTTATTTATTTTTATTTCTATCCAAAATATTGTTCAAATATGTCTAAATCTGTGTTAGTGAGCACATCTCCTTTGCCGAGATAATCCATCCACCTCACAGGTGTGGCATATAAAGATGCTGATTAGACAGCATGATTATTGCACAGGTGGCCTTAGGCTGGGGCCCAATAAAAAGCCACTCCAAAGGACTATAGGTGCAATAATCTTAATATTCTCTTTTAACTAATGTCTGTGTCTTCGTCTTATGTACAAGTATATAAGTATACATATAATAAGTATTTTACCATTATGATGATGATGGTAATAATAATAGTAAATGCATGAATATTTAAATCTGGTGCATTCGTAGCAACGTTTAAAACCAATGTGTTTAGTTTAAAAAGCTGTTTAATTTTATGACAAATGAAAATATTTTTGTTATAATGTAATAAATGTCTATAATGTAATAATTGTATACTTATAAGCTCAAGATTTTATTACTTTTGAGAAAATTATTACATTATTGAACATTTTATTACATATAGTAATACGTATTACATTATATGTGCAGTTATTACATTATGGTTGCTACATACCTCCTTCCTATCTGTAGTTAAGATAACACACTTAGGAAACACTGTTCTGTAATAGCTTTTGTCCTAAATTACCATGGTACCCAAAAAGATAGATAGATAGATAGATAAGATAAGATAAGATAAGATAAGATTTTAAAGTTAGGATCTTTCTGTAATACGCCCCCCATCTCTGTAAATATTTCACAGTTGTTGATGTGAAACATTACAGTCTCTGTACATTTGTTTAGGCCCTTCAAATCTCTTGGTTGCACTTCAATCAGTAGTTTCTCAGTAATTCTGTAATTTGTTGGTTTTCCTCGTATGTTGAGGTTTTTATTTTGTATGTATTACTAGGCAACAGTTCAGCCATGAAGTTATGTTGATGACTTCAAATGTTCTATTCAGGATCACAGGTAGTTTCAAGAAATTTCCATGTCATATTTCACAACCTAAAATATCTAGCGTAGTGTTAGTTCTGGCAGGTCACGTTAGACAAGCACGCATCAGCTGACTCTCAGCTCATCTATGTCTACCTATAGGAATGTGACACCTATCACAGCACTCATATATAAGGTCCTTCAGTATTATAAGCAGTTTTCGCATTGCTCAATAGCTAATTACCCTCCTCCATCCCCAACTCCTCATCTGTCAGTCGGGATTCAGCCTTCTGATTCTCTTTTGAATCAGACTAATTCTAAATGTGTACATTAAATTATTGAACTTTAACGATATCTGTATTTATGTTGTTTTTGTTCTGTTTACCCTGGGGGGGGTTATTGCTGCTCTACCTGCTCTCATCCATGCTAGGCTGCATAGATGCGCAGGGAGTTCTTGCCCAGAACAGAACCATACCAGCAATCCAAACTGTATGCTATGTCGCGGGGTGAATGAGAACACAGACTCGGTACTGGTCGAAAGAGCCCCGGAGGGTGATTTATTTGCCCACACACTGATCACAAGTGCCCTTGATGACTGGTGCTCGGTGCACGTCTCAGAGTGGTGCTCGTGGGGTGAAGTGCAGTGGTGCAGATCCCTCTCCCTGGGTGCCCTCAGATTCTGTGAAATAAGGAGAACAATCGTCAATGCCGCCTGGAGCTCTGGGGTGCTCCCCCTCTGGTGTCTCTTCTCCTGGCTTTTAAGGCCATAGGGAACGAGCTCCAGGTGCGCCACTCATCGCGCACAGGTGTTGTGCGGCGGTGATCAGTGTGGCAGCGGCGTTTCCAGGGCGATTCCAGGACCAGGGCGACGCTAATCTGGACTCGGGATACTCGCCACAGCTAATTGTCAATCATCTTTGACGATAATGGTCCTGACAGAACAAAAAGAAAAGAACCCAGTGTGACCACTCTCTGAATAACATGTGAAATCAGTCCAAAAGCTGAGCGGGACGTCACGGGCGGATGACGTCATGATCAGGAAGCTATAAAAGGACGTGCGGCGGAGCCAGCGTCAGCTTTCTGTCATTCAGCGAAGCGCTCTGTGTGTGTGTGTCAGTCATATTTATTGTTATCTGTCAATTGTGAAAGTCTATAAGCTAGAAGACTAAACATTTCAAGGGCACGAGCAAGCCACGTTGTAGGTTGTGTGTTCCTCCCTGCCCACATTATATCACGAGCGGGGATACACAGCCTGTGCGTGGTTTGCTTGGTGGCGAGGCACGCAGAGTCGGCTCTTGATGGGGCCGGCTGCCCGCATTGCGAGCGCCTCGCACTGCGTACACTTCGCTCCCTGAGGGATCTCGTTGAGGAGGGAGCTTTCGCCAGCGTTCCTCGCGGTGCTGGTCCCGCTTCCGTCAAGTCGGAACGGCGGCTGCATTCGTGGGGTTCGCAGTTGGATCTGGCGGAGGGAATGGAGACGGGCTAGTCCTTATCTCCTTCCTCACCCACCAGATCCAACGCCTGATTTCTGGGTTCGGAAGCCCGTTCTGTGGCTACTTCCTCCCAGGGTGAGGGCTCGACACTCCGTCTGTCTTCCTCTGAGGAGGTTGACGTGGAGGGCGTCAAAGAGGTTTCGCCCCCTCAATCGCCGCAGTATGAGGAGCTAGTGGAGGTGCTTACTCATGCCGTAGCCAAGCTGAAAATCGATTGGCCCGCCGAGAAGCAGCGAAGCAAGATGGATGAACGCTGCCTGCGCGCGAGGCCGCCACCTCCATGCCGGAGCCTGCCATTTTTCCCCGACCTTCACACTGAGGTGTCGAGGTCGTGGGCCAGGCCTTTTTCGGCCCGTCTCTTCATCCCTGCCTCAGATTATTATGGTAATGTGGCAGGGCTGACTGAGCGTGGCTATAAGCCGGTGTCCCGGGTTGAACAGACGCTAGATAGCTATCTGTCCCCGGGCATGGCATCTGGCACTGCCCTCCAAGCCGCTGCGTACAACATCAGGGCTGGTGGGCAAAGGGTATGCGGCAGCAAGTCAGGCCGGTGCGTGTCTGCACACGATGTCTTTGTTACAGGCGTACCAGGCAGACCTGCTAAAAGAGCTGGATGAGGGCGAGGAGATTAACTCTGAGAACATCACAGAGTTAAGGAGAACCGCTGATCTCTCTATCCGTGCCACCAAAGAGACCGCCCGCGCCATTTGGCGGTCCATGTCAGCTATGGGGGCAGCAGAGAGGCATTTGTGATTGACCCTGTCTGATCTGAAAGAGAAAGACAGGGTCTTCCTCCTCGACGCCCCGCTTGCGCCTTCTGGCCTGTTCGGCAACGCTGTCAATGTCGTCGTCGACAGGGACCAGTAGGCTCGTAAACAAGCGGCGGCGTTTCAGCAGTTCCTCCCTCGCCGCGTCTCAGCTCTGGGGGCTGCTGGGCGGCAGCAGTCCCCGCTGCGTACCAGCTCCTCACATAGGGAGACGCAAAAACTGAGCGTTGCCACCCGTGCTCCACCGCGTCGGGACGGGAGGCAGAAGCAGCGCTCTGGATTGGGGGCTTCGAAGCCTAAGCCGGATCTGCGGACCATACTTAAGACTAAGAGGTCCTCAGCCAAAAAGTCCTGACACCACTGGCCCAGGACTCATGAGGGCAGGCCCCTCTGGGACGAGAGGTTCACACCGCATTACACGGTGCCCGTCTCCCCTAGGTGCCCTCAGGAGGTCGGTCTGCCAATCCTGCCGGTGTTCCAGGGCGCAGCGGTGTCCGGCGAGCTCTTCTCTCAGTTTCTGCCTGGCAACGTAGCGGCACTGAGAGGCTCATGGCCTCTGCGGCGGTCCCCAGAGCAGCTAGTTCGGCGTCCCCTGTCGGCGTGCAGACGCTTCAGGGCACCGAACTAGACGTTCTGGGCACACCAGAGATCAGTCTCGAGAGACTGGTTCCCTTAGTAGGTTATTTAGCAGCGTGGAAACTACTGCCAAATGTGTCTCAATGTGTCCTGCGTACTGTAGTAAGAGGCTACGGAATCCAGTTCGGTTCTCGTCCGCCTCGATTCAACGGGGTTACCCCCACTCTAGTGGGTCCCGAGCAGGCTCTGGTATTAGAACAAGTAGTAGTTACTCTCTTAAAGAAGGAGGCCATTGAGGTGGTCCCTCTGCACGAGACAGACTCCGGGTTCTACAGCTGTTACTTCATTGTTCCGAAGAAGGGTGGGGGGTTGTGTCCCATTTTAGATCTGCACCTATTGAACCGCTCAGTCATGCGACTGAAGTTTATGATGCTTACAATCAAACAAGTTGTGTCTCAGATCAGGTCCGAGGACTGGTTTGTCACGATCGATATGAAAGACGCATATTTCCATATCTCCATCCTTCCTCATCACAGGAAGCTCCTGAGGTTCGTTTTTGGGGGCAAAGCTTACCAATATTGTGTTCTTCCTTTCGGCCTTGTACTCCCACCCCGTACTTTCACGAAGTGTGTGGATGCAGCACTGGCTCCGCTGCAACTCCAGGGCATCCGCATACTAAACTACATTGACGATTGGTTGATTTTAGCTCATTCAGAGCAGGTAGTGGTTCGACATCGAGATGTCGTTCTCACTCACATGAGAGAACTGGGGTTATAAGTTGTACAAGTTGATACACCAGATCCTTGTGTGGTCCCAGGAGAGGGATGAGACTCATTCTCGCTGAGAGCGGTGCACTCTGCATATTCCTGGGCATCTCAATATGGGGGCAGAAATCCTGTCGAGGCAGGGGCCGAGGCCCAGGGAATGGATGCTTCACCCCGAGGTGGGGAAGCAGATATGGAGAATTTTTGGCCAGGCTCAGGTGAACTTGTTTGAGACTCAGATGATATTGCACGGTCCCCTCTAGTTCTATCTCTGACTCATCCAGCTCCACTGGGACTGGATGCCATGGTACAGACGTGGCCGAGGCTTCGTCTGTACGCCTTTCCCCCGATCGCTGTGGAAGTTATGGGTGTGGCCCCAGAGGGGGCACAACTAGTAGCTTCTGGTCTCTCAAATGAGGTTGTGGAGACCATCCTCCAATCCAGAGCTCAAGGAAACTGTACGCGTTGAAGTGGAAACTTTTCACTTCCTGGTGTAGAGACCGCCAGCTCGACCCAGCTAACTGCCCAGTTGGTACAGTACTGGAGTTCCTGCAGGCCCGTTTCTCTACAGGGTTAACCCACTCCACACTGAAGGTCTACGTGGCGGCCATTGCACTCTACCACGCCCCTCTTGGTGGCATTTCAGTGGAGAGACACCCCCTGGTTACACGTTTCCACCGCGGGGCGCTGAGGCTGAGGCCTCCGGTACAATCTCGTGTCCCCACGTGGGACCTGGCAGTGGTGCCAAAAGCTCTCTGTAAGCCTCCATTTGAACCTATCGAAGAGATTTCGGATCGCCATCTTACAATAAAGACTACCTTTCTTCTGGCGATATCTTCTCTCCAGAGAGTTGGGGATTTACAGGCCCTATCTGTGGCCCCTTCCTATCTTAACTTTGCACCCGGTCTGGCCAAAGCGTTTCTCTACCATCGAGCGGGCCATGTACCTAAAGTTCCCTCCTCTACACCGCAGACCATTGTACTTTAGGCCTCAGGCCTCCTCCCTTAGGGCTAACCAGATCAGCGAAGCTTAATTGGATGTGTCCCCCCCCAGTGCGAGCACTGGTTGCAAAGTACACAAGCTGCCCTATGGAGGAGGGCAGACCAGTTGCTTGTGTGCTACAGTCCCCCTAAGAGAGGTCTTCCAGCAACTAAACAGACCCTCAGTCGGTGGATAATGGATGCCATCTCCATCTGTTATGAGTCCTCTGTCTCGCCGTTAGGGGTCAAGCTCACTCGACTCGGGAAGTGTGGGCAGCCCTAGGCCGTTTTAGATGCAGGTGCTAGTGTGCATTGTTCGCCTATGCAGGACATCTGCAACGCTGTGGGGTGGTCCAAGCCCCTTTCCTTTGTTAGGTTCTACGGTCTAGACATGCGAGCAACTCCTGGCTCTTCTGTTTTCTCGCCCTAGCTGTGCAGTCTTCCACACTAGGCAGGGACTTGGAAGTCTGGCGGCATGGGCATTCTCGTTCCCCTATCTTTTTCTGATGCAGCTCGAGTTCCTGAAGAGGAACGTATGTAACCCTGGTTCCTCGAGGGAACGAGACGCTGCATCTCGGTGCCATACTTCCGGCATCCCTGCAAGCACTTGCTTCATTCCTAGAAGCTGACGCTGCTCCGCCGTACGTGTTTTTATAGCTTCCTGGTCATGACGTCATCCGCCGTGACGTTCCGTTCAGCTATTGGACTGATTTCATATGTTATTCAGAGCGTGGTCACAGAAGGCGTTCCCCTAGCATTTTCCGATGCAGCGTCACGTCGGAGGACCGACGAAATTGGGATCTCGCTTAGAGGGACCAATCTACTTCGAGTGTAAACTAAACGAGCCAATGCACATTGGCATGCGATTATTGCATCCAGCTGCTGCTGATCACAGCGTGAGTATAAGTAGGCAGCAGGTGCAGCGAATATTCAGGTGACCGGCCGCTCAGCGGTGGTAAGGAGCTGTTAGGGGGAAGGGACGTGAAGTCTCCATTCCCTCCTCAGGCGACGAGGGTTACATACGTAAACGATAGGTTCCTTTTCAGTCGGTCACTCTCGACGTCATGTTGGATGACCGACGAAATTGGGATCCTAGCAAAGGGCCACAGCTACTGCCCCTTCCTGTGTCCTGTGGAAGCCACCTGTGCCCTTACTTTTTGGCGTAGGCCAGGGCCTGCATAAGAGGACCAGCTACTGCTACTATGGTACTACCCAATGAGTAAGACTGGATAAAAACTGGGAAACGTACCCGTTCTACTTGAAACAGGGGCGTTACGGAAGCTCGAACCTACCCGAAGGAGGTTTCGGAAGCAATACAAATATGAACATTCCTTAGGTGCATATGAAAGAATGGAGGTGATTGAACCCTCTTCGAATGGCAGAAGTCTGCCGGGGAAACACGGGGCTCTGAGGCTATACCATGAACTTTACACATATGGGATCCACTTAGGCCTTACATATGGAACCAAGCCTTCTACCGGTTCTCGAGGATTCAAAGAGTGAAGGTCTGGCGCCGGACGCTCCACCACGTCTAGCTGCCGAGGGGACGGAGGAACTCAACAGGGTACTATGGACTCTCTGGAGTGATTTTGCAAGCCGACTTGAAGCCGGGGCCTCTCAGTGCTTCTACTCGTTTGAGGTGAGAACACAGGAGGCTACTGGCTCCACACGAAGGCTATAAAATCTGCGAATGTGTTAGGGGTCGCCCAGCCGCAGCCCTACAGATATTTGTCAGCGAGGCGCCACCAACCAGCGCCCAGGAGGATGCAACACATCTAGTAGAGTGAGCTCCCTACCTGAGCAGGCAGGGCACACCCTGTTCCTGATAAGCCAGGGTGATGGCATCCACTATCAAGTGGGCCATCCTCTGCTTAGAGATGCCTTTCCCCTTCTGCCAGCCTCCGTGACAGATAATGAGCTGGTCTGAGGTCCTGAAGCTTTTTGTCTGGTCTACGTAGCACCTTAAGGCGCGGACGGGACAGAGCAAAACTAGGGCCGGGTCTGCCTCCTCCGAGGGCAGCGCATGGAGGTTCACCACCTGATCCCTGAAAGGCGTAGCGGGAACCTTGGGCACGTAGCCGGGCCGGGGCCTCAGGGTTACCTGGGAGTCAGCTGGCCCAAACTCTAGGCACGATTCGTCGACCAAAAATGCGTGCAGGTCCCATACCCTCTTGATGGAGACCAGTGCAATCAGGAGCAGAGTTTTCATTGAAAGAAAATTTAGCTCGACTGACTGCAAAGGCTCAAAAGGGCCCTGCTGTAGTGCCGTGAGCACCAGAGTCAGGTCCCCGAGGGAATAGAGGGGGGTGGGAATAGAGGGGGGAGTGGAATGGAGGATTTAGCCTTCTCGCCTCCTTAAGGAACCTGACTACCAGGTCATGCTTCCTCAACGACCTCTTTCTATGGGGTCGTGGTTAGCAGCGATTGCAGAAACATAAACTTTAAGGGTGGAGGGAGACAGCCTACGCTCCAACCCATCCTGCAGGAAAGAAAGCACAACTCCAATCGGGCATCTTTGGGGGTCTTCTCGGCGAGAAGAACATCACTCAACGAACAGGTTCCACTTCAACGTAGGCACTCTCGCTGAAGTGATGGTGTCAACTAACCCTTGGGGTAGGCCACCTAGAACCTCCGCGTACCGTCCAGGGATCCGCGTCAGACATGAAGTTTCCAGAGGTCTGGACGCTGGTGTCAAGGGGTGCCCCGTCTCTGAGTCAGTAATCCTTCCTCAGAGGAATCGGCCAAGGAGGGGCTGTCACGAGGAGCATTAGTCCTGGGAACCAGGTCCGGGAAGGCCAATAGGCCACCAGCAGGACCTGCTCCTCGTCCTCCCTGACCTTGCACAGCAACTGTGCCAGAAGGCTCACTGGGGGAAATGCATACTTGCGAAGGCCCCGCGGCCAGCTGTGTGCCAGTGCGTCCGTGCCGAGTGTTCCCTCGGTCAGGGCGAAGAACAACTGGCAGTGAGAGGTTTCTGGAGAGGCAAACAGGTCTACCTGAGCGGCTCTGAAACGTCCCCAAACCAGCTGGACCGTCTGGGGATGGAGTCGCCATTCTCCCAGGAGCGCAGCTCGGGACAGCTCGTCGGCTGCCCGGTTGAGCAGCCCAGGAATGTGAACAGCAAGAAGCGACCTAAGATCCTTCTGACTCCAGAGGAGGAGGTGGCGGGCGCGTTGCGACATGCGACGGGAGCGTAGAACGCCCTGGTGGTTGATGTACGCAACGGACGCAGTGCTGTCCGTACGGACCAGTACATGCTTGCCTCGTAAGCGCTCTTGAGACGGCCCCGGGCAAGGTGCACTGTCAGCAAGTCGAGGCAGCCAGTGCAGTTGGGGCCCGTCCAAACCCCTGACACTGCAAGCCCGTTGTACGTGGCCCCCCAGCCGGTGGTTGAGGCATCCGTGCAAACCACAGAATGCCTGGAGACCTGCTCCAGGGGCACTCCTGCCCGGAGAAACGCAAGGTCTGACCACGGGGTGAAGGTTTGGCGGCAGGCCGGTGTAACTTGGACCCGGAAGGTGCCGCGTTGCCACGCCCACCTCGGGACTCGGCCATGGAGCCAGTGCTGCAGCGGTCTCATATGGAGCAGCCCCAGCGGCGTGACTGCCGCCGTAGCTGCCATATGCCCCAGGAGCCTCTGAAACTGTTTCAGTGGGACCGCCGTCCTGCTCTTACTGAGTCCCCTCCATACCGGGAAAAGAGATCCTCTGCGTCGGGGAGAGTTTTCTCTTTTCCCAGTTGACCCGAAGGCCTAACAGGCTGAGGTGTGAAAGCACCGAATCCCTGTGTTTGCACAACTGATCCCGAGACTGCTTCGTAGAGGTAGTTTGGGAATGCGAATTCTCTGTTCTCTCAAGGGAACAAGGGGGACCTCCGCAACTTACGTGAAGACACGGGGCAACAGGGACAGCCCGGAGGGCAGGACCTCGTACTGATATGCTCGTCCTTCGGAAGCGAACCACAGCAATGGTCTGTGGTGCGGTTGGGTCGACACATGAAGTACGCGTCCTTCAGGTCGACCGCTGCAAACCAATCTCGGGGACGGATGCACCCGAAGATGCGTTCCTGCGTCAACATCTTGAACGGTAACCGGTGAAGGGCCCGGTTCAAGACACGCAGGTCCAAGATTGGTCGTAACCCACCTCCTTTCTCGGGTACAATGAAGTAAGGGCTGTGAAACCCTGTCCTCATATCGGCTGGAGGAACCGGCTTTATCGCGTCCTTTGCCAGTAGGACTGTGATCTCCGCACGCAAGACTGGAGCATCGGCCGCCTTCACTGTTGTGAAGCGGATGCCACTGAACTTGGGGGGGGACGCCGGGCGACTGAATCGCATAGCCGAGCCTGACGGTTCGAAGGAGCCATCGAGACGGGCTGGGTAGCTCAAGCCAGGCTCCCAGACACCGCGCTAGTGGCATCAACGGAACTACAGGCATACCCACAGTGGGGCAGTGCGGAAAAACGCAGGGACCCGGCCCGGGCGTCTCGTAGCCAGTCCGAGGCGGGGTCTGGTGTGTGTAACACTGACCTGCGTTAGAGCAGAGGGTGCGTGGGTAGTCCGTTGGTTTGTCCTCATGATCCGCCCACTGCTGCTCACTGGCGTGTGAGGATGGTGAGTGTGATATGGCTCTGGATCGTCCACAACCCCCCATCCCTCTGGGGACCCAGAAATAGAGGGATTGCTCTTTATCAAGAATTTGGGTACCACCGACCGAGAGATCAGTGGCTGAAAAAAACAAAAAGATTCTCCGCCCGGCCCTCCTCAGGGGAAGGGAGTGGTGTGCTTACCATCTCCTAAAGAGCACGTCCCTCCACCTCTGGGTCGCCCGTCTCCGGGCCTCTTGCTCTCTCGCTTGCCACCAGGTTTGGCGGGGGCCTGGACCGGCGGGGCGGCTGCCCTGCGACCAGCTCCACGGCACAGCTTCGCTGGAGGCCGCAGGAGCTCTGCTCTTGTTTGGCGGTGGAAGGGGGGCCGCCCTCGGCGATGGCAGCAGCTGCACGCCGGCAGGATGTACCTGATGGCCTCAGTCTGCTTTGGTCAGCGGAGAACCGCTAGGCAAGTTCTCCACCATGTCGCCGACAGGCCGGCCTGGGACACGGGGGCGTTCAAGAATCGTGTCTTGTCCGTCTCGCGCATATCGGCCAGACACAGTCAGAGATGGCGCTCCTGGACCACCATAGTGGATATGGCACGACCCAGAGACCGCGCCGTTACCTTCGTCGCTTGTGGCGCGAGGTCCGCCACGGTACGGAGTTCTCTCTGAACTTCCGGGTCGTGACCACCCTCGTGCAAGTCCCTAAGTGCCTTGGCCTGGTGCACTTGCAAACACGCCGTAGCGTGTAAGGCAGCTTCTCCACCGGTCGTATAGGCATCGCGGGCCAGCCGAGTACCTACCCGCCCCGCGCGGGGCGGAACGGTTTCCTGGCCGTTGGCGGCGGTCTTCGGCCCCACACTGCATCGCAACCAACCGCTCCACCGGGGGGGACCTTTGTAACCCCCTAGCTGCCCCACCATCGGGGGTGGTGAGGGAGGAGGATCCAGCAAATCAGTTTTCGGCAGTAAAAGGTGCCGTCCATGACCTGGTGAGCCCCTCATGCACTTCCTGGAAGAAAGGCACCGAGGCGGGGCACTTAGAACCAGCGCGGACCATCCCGAGAACCAATCGTGCAACCTTGAAGGCTCGGGACACGGTGAAAGTCTTCACTCGAGCCCTACCCCTACGGCGGCCCGGGAAAGCATAGCCATTATTTCTGGATCCGATCCAGGCATTGTTACTGTCCCGGAGGAGAGCAACACAGCCGAATCTTCCTCTCCAGAAAGCACTGGCTCACCCTCCGATGCTGCAACCAACATCCGATCTTCAGGGGGAGCCTCGGATGAAACAGGTGGTACCCCCCAGGAGGGTCCAGCCTACTCTTTTTGAGAGCTCCGCTGGTTTCGACGTGCCGGCGGGCTTGGGCATCCCCTTTCTCTCTTAGGGGAATGCCTCACCGTGACCGTTAAGACAGTCCACCCCCCACAGCACAAAACCGCCAGAGAGACAGAAAAAGGATGCCCCCGGCTGCCACCAGAGGGAACCCTAGATCTGGGCAGTGGCACGGGCACTCCGCCCCCTTGCAGGTAACAGAGTCCGGTCCGCAACTCCGAGATGGTCATACCCCCGCAATGGGAGCATGAGCCATCCACGAAAGCCACCTCAGCGTGCTTCATACCCAGACACAAGAGGCAGCGATCGTGAACATCACCCAGCGCCACGTAACGACCGCATCCAGAAACGCCCGAGTGATACGCTGTCTATAGCAAGACCCACATCGTCTTAATAAAGACGTAACGTCAAGTTTGCCAAGCAACGTCGTCTTTAAAAAGACGCACCCGAAAAATTGCTTTTTTAGGGGAAAAAGCTCTTTTAGCATGCTGAAGCGCACAGGGGAGATGATCATCTGCAACACAAACAGGGGGTCGTGCAGCCTGATGTGTGCAACCCACTCCGACCCGGGAAAAAACACTGCTGAAAGACGCAGTCCTTCCACCACACGAAAGAGCTCTCCAAGAGCTTGCTGAATAGTTCAGTCTTTTTTTGTTTTTTTTTTTTTTCTTCCTTCCAAGTAGAGTACGTAAGGAGAAGAACGATGTGACGCTCGGCTCGAAGCAAAAAGCTGAATATGCGCATGCACCTGATGACTACTTAGATCACGTTGTGTGATCAGCGGCAGCTGGATGCAATAATTGCATGCCAATGTGCATTGGCTCGTTTAGTTTACACTCGAAGTAGATTGGTCCCTCTAAGCGAGATCCCAATTTCGTCGGTCCTCCGACGTGACGTCGAGAGTGACCGACTGAAAGGGAACCAAGGTTACATAGTAACATGAGGAAGAATAATAATCATATTATGTTGTATGATAATTCTATATTTACCGGACTCTGTGAAATAATTGATTCTGATTGGTCAGTAAAAGCCGATAAAAACACAGGCTCATCTGGGTAACTGAAGTCGGCACTGTACTCTTGCTAGGAACGTTTTTTTTTCTTGGTGGAAGCTTTGCGTTTGGTTAGCTTTGGATAATAATACACTAGGCTGGATGTATATTATCCCTTATTATGTTATGTTATGTTATGTTATGTTATGTTATGTTATGTTATGTTATGTTATGTTACAGTGGGTATAGAAAAGAATCACCCCCTTTAAAATAATCACATTTTGTTTCTTTGCAGCCTGAAATTAAGACAGACACAGTTTTTGTTTTATCCAGATGTATTTATTCATTGCAACTTATAACATCCAAGTGAAAGGTATAACACCAACATAAAAAAAAACAAAAGTGTGTACAGAATCACGAGTGGAAAAAATATAACTTTTGCTTTATTCATTCATTTACATTATTTAAAGTATACTTTCGCTTTATTTATTTACTATGTGTGAAAAAAGGTGAAATTTGACATCTGGATGTTTCTTCAGCAGATGTACTAATTGCTGGTGTTTAGCAGGAAGTTTATATTATACCTCCTACACTATTGGATAGGTATGAGTTTACTTTGTGAAATTCCAGTAAAAGCTCCTCTGATATGAATCTGCATGTGGTTAGGCTTTATCTTGTCTTGCTGGCAAATGGCTGAGGTTAGGAGTGTCATATGGAATGATGGATTTCAGTTAAGCTTTAATATCGGACTATAGTAAATCACTCATCTATTGGGACATACGATACTTAAGTCAATTTGATCTGATATATGGCAGCTGGTGTTGCATATTGCCTCTGGAAGTTCAGTTTTCTATGCCTTTGCACACTAATATTTAAATCATTTTGTTATATTTCTCTCTGTTTCTCTAATTTATATATATATTCATCCGTCTGTATTATTGATCTGATCTCATGTTTCTATGTATTCTTATTGGCAGGCAGGGAGCATGTTGTGGCAAATAATAAATGAAGAGCCTAAGCTCATATTAATTAGAATATTAATTAGCATGTGCTGATGTTGCTTCTACACTAGGGCTGGGTAAAAAATATCGATTTACAACTTATCGAAATCTGTATCCTGAATGTAATCGCGTAATCAGTGTTTCAACTGCACAAAGACATCAATTAATTTTGAGAAATATATGCACCATACAACTTATTCATTATCATTTTTTACTGTTGTTCAGTGTTTTAAATTATGTTTGAATAAATCTGTCAAGTTTTTTTTTAATGAATTGGAGTAAAAAATTGTACTGTATATTAATATAAGAGAATATATAATTAGGTAATTGTAACCTTTATTATTATTATTAATATTATTATTATTATAAAAATTAATGGAGTGTAATTTAAGCATTTGTATACAAATCGGTTCATTTTAACCTTCAGTATAGTAATGTAGTACCAACTGACTCTCATGTATATATTACAGCATTAGCTGAGACTTTTTTTGTCCTTAAGAAAATTTGGCATGGACCTGATATATCCAAAATAACCGATTTAGAATTAAATCGGAAATTGAATCGAATTGGAAGCAGTGTGAATCAGATCGAATCGAATCGGTAATCGTGAAATTTGTGTCAAAACCCATCCCTATTCTACACCAATTTTTGGCATAAAGATGTTTTTATAAAAATACATGAACTTTTATTGTTAATTAATAGAGTCTGTAGAACGATTAGAAATAAAATCATTTTTAAAATCATGGTGATAAATGTCATCAGCTACATTTCTGTTGATTGTTCATTAAAGTAGTGCATTGATTTGGTATTTCTCTTTAGATCTTTTAGAAATCACAGAAATTTGATGTTCTTTGATGTTTTTCTTAATTCACAAGTAATATTTTATTCAATTTTATTTTATTTTTAACTACAAAAACACAGGTGGAATAAGTATACATATGTGTATGTGTGTGTGTGTGTGTGTGTGTGTGTGTGTGTGTGTGTGTGTGTTGACTTCAGTAACATTTCTTTTATTTCAAGTAATGAAAATGTATGGTTTTAGTTTAGATTTGTTTTAGATTAAAAAAAATTATTAGAACAATTAAAAATGTTATCAGCTACATTTTTGTTTATTGTTCATTTAAAATGCATTGATTGATTATTTTTTTTAGATATTTTAGAAATCACAGTAATGTGTGTTACATTCATTATTTTTTTTTATAATTTACAAGTACAATTTATTTATTTATTTGATTTTATTTATGGAGATTTAGCACTTACAGTGTTTTTCCCACTTATTGAAAATGTCAACCTGTTTGTTGGATAAATGCACATAATATGCATTTTTCCTAGTTTGGGCACAAAAGGCACTTTAGACTTTTTGAAGTAACAGCATGATCTGAAATTACACCAAATGATAGCCTGCATCAAAAATGTCCTTTTAATGCAAGCCAGCAAAGGTACATATTTCATTATCAGCCTGCTAGGTTTGGTGTGGCTGGTTCTGGCATGTCTGACAGTCAAAAGGCAAAGTAACAAAGACACATGAACTAGGAATTTATAGCTTGTTTTAAGGGGGAAAACAGAAGAAAACCCTACAGATTTTCACTTTGAGTGTCCTTCTGCGTCTGAGCTGGAGGAGAGGCAGTGGCAGTGCAATCGGGATTGCAGTGTGAAAGACACCAAAAGGGTCTCACAACGTTCACATGGACTACAGCTGCATTACAATTACTGATGCAGTGCAGCAACAACAACCCCAACTCTCTGCTAAGGGCATCTATAACTGAGCTATTGAAAAAATAAATAATTTTTAGCACCTTCGGGGATCTTGGAAATCAGTTTTATGGTGATAAAGCGAAAGGTTAATCCCCATGTATGCAAGAAGAGATCAGAGCCGAGGTACAGTCTCAGACCTATTCAGTGTCAGATAAGACTAAGAATCATGGGATTTGGGCCAGATAGGTCTTTGTGGTAGATACTGTGGCATACTGTACTGACATTTCTAGACTGATAGCATATTGATTCAGTTCTTCACTATTGTTCCTTTGACATCAAATGAGAAGCAGGCCAAAGGACGTCTAAAACTGAAAGATTCCCTCTGCCATGTTACTGTTCTGTCTCACTCTTTTCATTCAGCTTCATCTCTCACTATTTTGCTTATATAGTGTAAGCCGTTTTTAGCCCAACTTTTACATTGGCTTCACTGAAAGCCAGATGGAAAAGGCAGAAAAATGAATAAAAAGCTTGATATAGAAGTCGAGGCCCTGCAGATGAAAAAGCAGAGACCAAACCCCCCAAGGAAAGGCTGAAACGCGTTCATTCAAATATTTCCGCACAGCAAAAAAAAAAAAAAGTCCAGTAGAGCATTTTCAAACCTTGTTCCTTGCTTTAAACAAAAGGTGAAGCTTCCTTTTGTATGCATGTCAGGATGTCCATACTAATCAGGTCCCTGTCTCACATTAAACTCAATCAGAGGAGAGGTGTTTTTTTGCTGGTTGCTGAACAAACACAATCCACAGATGGAGGCAGATTCATCACACATTACCATATGGCTGAAAGCTGGATTCGAGTCTTTACATGCATGCATGAAGTTTTAATTTGTGGTTCTTTACAATGACAAATGCTGTAAATTGATATACTATCTATAAATAATCACTTGCATTGTGCAGTGGGGAACAAAAAAAGAATATTTGGCAAACATGATGCCATATCTTATATCTGATTCATACACAATAGACATACACATACTAAAATATTTTCCTCAATTTTAAACCAGTATGCACGAAGTAGGAGCCTGCCAAGATGACAAAGCATTCACAATTTGGTCTTAATATTAATATTATTATGGTTTAAAGTTTAGTAGCATAATAATTTCATTTCATGTTAACATTGGGCTAAGTGGTAAATTGTGCCATTATAATCATCTTATAGTATATTATTTATTATTTAATGATGCAAGATGTCAGGTCCAAATGTGCTGAACAAAAACGAAAACTATTATCTATATCTCCAGGATCTGTCGCTGCAGTGCATCAGGGGGACATCATATGGGAGACAACCAGGAACAGTGTATCTGGTTTTGTGATGATGAGGGTCCGCTAAGGTCTGCCCTTCCAATTGGGCACTGGGGAGAGTGAGACACCCATAGGAATTTAATCCTGACAGCCAAATATGGTGTGAAAATGAGAAAATTTCATTTTTAGAACAGAAATGTTCTTCGATTCATGCATGAGTAGCACTTTACGATAAAGTTCATGCATTAAAATGAATTCATGCATTATCATGAACTAACAATAAACCGTTTTTAGCTGCAGTTTTTACAGCACTTATTAATCTAGGTTTATGTTTATTCATAAACATAATATTCCTCATTAATTCATGCTTTTGTTTCATAATACAGTAACTTTTTAAAGCTTTACTTTTAGAAATGTATTTTTATACAGTATCTAGAAATGAACATTAACCTTAGTGTATCAGTGCATATAATGTGATTACATGAAATGTGGATTTTTATAGAAGACCTGCAGTCAACAAATGACCAGCGTGAAGCAATAAAAGCACATTTATTTAGTCTTTTAAACCTTCAGATTAATTAAAATATGAATTTGGCTCAAATTCAAACCAGGGGCACAGCTGCTTAAGCCAACTTGAACAAGGATTTTTTTTTTTTTTTTTACTTTCAACAAAATTCCCTTAGCTTAGTAAAAAAAAAAAAAGGAATTTCTTACTGACAAAGCCCAGCATGTGCTCTTCTATGGATGAAACAACATTATTTATAAATCTCTTTTATTATTCCACTCTGTCTCTCGTCTTCAGATGTAAACACAATGAGATGCCCACAATGGTAAAGGAATGATTTGCCCTGAAGCACCACCTCAGATTTTAGAGGTACGTTAAAAATCTTCCTTTTTTGGGTGGTATAGTTCTCCTTTTCTGCATTGTATGCTATTAATAGAGCTCTGAAACTTCAGCGATAAATGGGTCATGGTGAGACGGCAGCACATCCAGTCCCGCTCCTCCGCAGCACTCCAACCTTTGCGTTTAGTCTGGGTTAATTAGGTAGCATGAGACTGGAGCACTGGTTTCACACCACAGCCAAATGTAACACCATCAGGCACATCTGCTGCTGCATCGCACACTTGACTAGAGAAAAAGAAGAAGAGAATGAACGACACTGAAGAATGGAAAGATAAACGGGAGGGTGGAGATTTAGGGAGAGATGGGATCTTAGGGATCGGAGGCCAAACATTGTACTGTACAGACAAGGAAACGCAGGAGTGTGCAAATATGGCATAAATAATCCATAAAATAAATGCAAATGTTATAAATAATCACCTACTGTATATGCAAAGACTGTATTTCATAAATAATTTCTAAAATAGTCACAAATGCATTGTGTCAGTCCAGAGAGAACCAAATAAACCCGGAGATTGTTTATTGAAAAATCCTGAATGATGCTTGAATTCAGAATATGCAAGACTTTTTCTCTAAGAAAGAGGGGATTTAACGTGATTTGGGAACTCTATTGAAAACTCGGTGTGCGTCCATACTCGTCGTGAACAAATGACTCTCATGAACAGGTTTTTTTTAATGAGTCAATCAAAAATGATTCCTGAAACAGCTCACTCGTGAGTAAATCTCTGTTAGTGAATCATTCAGAGCTGTTACAGAATCATTTTTCCGTTATGTACCCAAGTAAACCAATACTGTGATGTAAACAACATAATTTTGCTATCGAAATTAATAACGGTATTTCGTTAAAAAATCTGACCAAAAATAATTTTTGGTTATTCTTGAGTATGAGGTCAAATTATAGGTTGAATCTACTGTAAGAGAAAGTTGGATTGGAAAATGTCAGTATTATTTGTTACTCTAATAGGCAGATTTTTTAAATAAGTGATGCTTTAAATGGCATAATTGCAGTCAGAATCACTAGCATATTTCATTTTGGCCTCCTCGTGTATATATTGAATTTGCACAACTATAGCTAACAAAAATATATTCGTAGAACAAGAATGTTTATTAATGTTCATTAATGTTCTCTTAATATTACTGGAAGAACGTTTGTTCATAACTTTAGGAGAACCTTGCCAGAACATTAATCAAAGTTCTGGGAATGTTCCCTCTTAGCTGGGTTAGTGAAATCACCTCTAAATAGTTTGTATTTGCAAGACAGGCATGTGTTGTTTGAAGCTCTCCTGTGTTTTGAGTGAAATCACATTGTAGTGAAGTTGAGAAGAACTGATGGATACTTGAAGAAAACAAGTGAGGACTGACTGTGATGTAATCATCTGCAACAATAGTCAGATGTGATGCAATGAGTTTGATCCTAAACTGTTTAATATTAAACTGCGGTCGGTGTCATTAGCATGACGTCACAGAGTCGACTGTGGACCAAAGACATCTATCAGTCACCTCTTTCCTGCTCTGAAATAATAGAGAATTTAAATAACGGAGCATGGCATGATTTCAGCACTGATTTTCACTCTGAAGCCTGTTCAAACTGAGGGGCAAATACATTTTAAATGCCACATGCAAAAAAGTTGAAAATTAATTTGCATCTATACTGAAGGTAAAAAAGGTGTTTATGCAAATCTATGTGCCAAAAATCACACATTCAAGTGTAAATTTGGTCAGAGCAATCATGTCACACCTTATAAAGTGAGGATTCTGTCATCATCTACACCATCACACTTTTGTCGCTTGAAACTCTTATAATTATTGTACTTATTTTTTAAAATGTATTTATTTATTTAAACATCGGGCCTGAATATCGGGCCTTAGGTTGTGTAGATAAGCTGTCAAGAGGTTTTTCATATGCGGGTCGCATCGGCTTGCTCACTCACTGTTTGCCGTGGGTAATGAATGCAGAAGCCTGTTATGAACCGCCTAGCAATAAGTGTTGGCAGATTGATTGTTGCTGGGAATCAGAGATGACTTTGCTTGCACTTATCCCGAAGAATAAAATAAATGTTTCTTATCACAATGGATAATCTCCCAGCTATCCATTCCCCGTCCGAGCACTGCAGATTGTTGGCAGCGACAAGGAGCAATCTATCTCGCCGTAAAGGAGGGTAGAGTCAGGGCAGGTGGAGGTGCAAGAGAAAGAAAAAAACAAGATCAGAGAAAGAGAGAGGGTACATGACAGACATTCTCAAGGTCTCGGGCCGAGGGGAGCGAGCCGCTTGACACTGTCTGACTGTCAGCCTGCTCAGCTGAATAGAAGAATAACTGTGATTGGGCTGCCTGGTAAATAAAGAGCTGTAGTCAGTTCATCTGAGCAGAAGAAGGGAAAACATTGCTAAACAGTGTCTCTGATTCAATCCAACAGTCGTTGAGTTGTTTGTAATAGAATCAAGCGGTTAGGAGCTTCTTTTGTTGGAGTAGATGTCAGATGAGAGTTTAAGACTTCAAGCAGATAGTTGTGATCAGTGGTGTAAGTTTAATCAAAACCTTGTCAGCTAAACCTTCCCATAAAAAGTGTGATGATATCCGTATATTTGCTGAATGAATAAGTACTTGTTTCTTACTGATTTTGGGGTGCTGATTCCAAAAATAGTGCCTGTTTTGCTCTAGCATGTCACACTTTCTCACAAAATATGTGCATTTCGCAGCATTTTAGCTTTAGAAAACCATTTATAAGGCAAAGTCATCTTAAATTATCCCTAAAAGAAATATTTCACCCGAAAAAATTTACATTTGCTGACAATTTACTCACCCTAAAGCTGTCCAAGATGGAGATGAGTTTGTTTCTTAATCAGAACAGATTTGAAGAAATTTAGCATTACATCAGTTGCTCACCAATGGATCCTTTGCAGTGAATGGGTGCCGTCAGAATGCGAGTTCAAACAGCTGATAAAAACATCACAATAATCCTCAAGTAATCCACACGATTACAATTAAGATTACGATTAAAATTAGAAAAAGCATCATAAATTTATGTAATATTATGAGTGTTACAGGGCTGTGTAATTATTGATGATTTTTACACTTTGATGATAATTGAAAATGATACAGATAAAAAAATGTTTTTAATATGTTACATTGCAGAAGTAGACATGCTTTCAGGTGGTATATGATTGAAAAGCCAAATGCATCAGCAGAGGAAAACATGAGATGGTAAAGTGCACTACAATCCTATTAATGTGTTTTTTTGTCACCCAACAACCTATAATGTCTTACTCTGAATTATGTTATAATAACCTCGTCTCATACTGTTCTGACTCACCAACAGCAGGCTATTTTAAAGTTCATGCATTTAAAACAATGTTTTTATGTGTTGTTTCTCCAGATAATTCAATACCGCTGTATACAGTACAATGACTTTATCTAGAACTGAGGAAAAAAAGGAAATAAGCTCTATCCAGGTTCTTAAGTGCTATTAACAGCATGTGTGCAGGTTCATTACCGGTGTTGGGGAAAGTTACTTTTAAAAGTAATGCATTACAATACTGCGTTACTCCCTAAAAACGTACTGTTAGAAAACACTCTCTGTCTTGAGATTTGTTCCAGATGTTTTCACCCCTCCTTTCCTTTTTCCTGTCCCTCTTTCACTCGCCCCCTATACAGAGCACTGATTGTTTCTCTCTCTGATTCCCCCTCCTCCATCTGCTTTCTCTCTCTCTTGTATTATGTTTTAAATATCTCTTACTCATATGTGAGGTACGCATGCGCACATCTATGTTGTAGCGTCTCGACCAATCTGACACACTAATTTTTATTTGATTTAACAAATCAATTATTCATTAGGTTAACAAATCGTCACAGTCCCCTCACTCAATTAACTGGATGCCAGGATGTCTGTTGAACACCAGGCGCTATGGTCACCATGACAACTAATCATGATATCACTGGTTTTATGACCCCCAGGAATGTGAGAAGGATAGCCCACTCTTTGTCCCAAGGAAAAGCAGAATAGAAATGGACTGTGTTCTAGTTAATTCATAGAAAACCCGTTATTTGAATGAACACACATATTTCTTCAGGCCATTGAGTATATTATTGTCATTGTGTATTTTGTCTTTGATATTCTTAGACTATTTTAGTATGCTTGTGAGGGGACCATTCCTGATCCTCCCTTTTCACTATATGTAATCTTACCTTGTTTAGTATCTATGAATTTGCCTTTGTATGATCGAAACAAGCGTGTATATTATATGGTGGTACATAGGCAATATATATTAGGGCCCTGAGAATCGTTAATAATTTCGATTTAAGTCCATTTGCAAATTACCAAATTACACTTAGAGAACAAAGGGGTCGTAAACCATCCAGCAATTGCCACCTCCCGCTCGGAAACTCCATTTTGCTCATTGGACAAGCCCATCTTGAAAGGCGGAGATCTTCTCCGACCTTAAAGGCCCGGCTCCAGGGACCCGCCCCAGTCGGTGGTTCGGTCAGAAGCAAAGAAGATGTGAGAAAAACGCTTCAGGATACCAAAGCATCTGTGCCAGGCCTTTTCTTCGGCCTAGTCCTTTCCATTCATCAAGTAACACTGACTCAAACTGGTTCTTCTCATCGACCCGAATTCAGCAAAGATCTACGGGAAGCCTTAAGATTTGCATCAGGAATCTCTTTCAGACCGTCGAGACTCGCAAGTATCAAACTTATTATTCTTATTAATTGATACATTAAGTATCAGTTACACCTTTTTACAAAGGTGTGTTTGAACTCAGAATCTGACGTATCCCTGAAGGCTTTGATCTGTTGAATATACATGCAAAGTGTTCCATAAAATCCATTCTTTATGCCTCTTTCTATGCTGAGTTAAACTTTAACCCTTTCCTATACCAACTGTATGTGTGTGTGTGTGTGTGGGTAGTGTATGTAGACCGGCTCTTATGTGTTTATGTAGTATGTTAGACTAGTTAAGTGTTTATGTAGTTAATAAAACCTTCACACTTGACGTGTTCATTGTTTACACATAACCGGAGTCAATAATCATGCAGAATTACGTTACAAACTTATAGAATTGTAAAGTAAGAAAGTTATTTCCCTTAACCAGGAAATTAACGTTCTTAGAATTGACAAGACGGTTGACCCTGAGTGGTCAGCTAAATATCTACAGTGGATCTAAAATAGGAATAGTTAATTATAACTAGTTATGGTTAATTATTCATATTTCCCATGAGCTGATTCGCTACCTGCATAGCTTTCTTGGTTCAAATGCTAAAAAAATAAGGACATTGAAGCTAGGAATACAAGTGAAAAGGGGTGGCGTGATGAAACCGTGAAGACAGTTCAGCATTCTTCGCAAAAGTCTATTCCCAATATGTCCATGTTTTTCTGTACATGTGGTCATTTTATATAACACATGTTCTTGGCCAAAAATCCTATATGTATGTCATCTATATCCTCATTGGTTAAAGGGTTGAACCTCCCCTCGACATATGCCTATATAATAATATCTGTATTTCTATGAATAAATTGAAGTATTGAGAATACCACTGAATGCGTGTTTTCTTGCTTCCCGGCCGTTATACACTTTGAGGGATTGAGAATTTTCCAGGCGGCAAAGAGAATTTACAGAGGGACCAATTGTTATTTTACTAACAGTAACTAAGTATGTTTTAATTACTTTTATGGAAAGTAATGCGTTATTTTAATTTTGCGTTACTTTTAAATATAAGCAGGGCTTGATTGTTTTAATATAAGAAGTTCTATTTATAGCAAATATAAAAGACCTTTCACACCAAAAAGTGTAATGAACAAACCTCAGGCTGAAGGAAAAGTAAAATCACGTCTGTACAGTAGAACGCAGGAGAAGGTTCAACACTCTTCAGCAATAAAAAAAAGAAACACAAATGTGTTATGTTTATCTAAAGTCATTTTGCTTATTAGTATGGTTGAACTGGATCATCAAAGGTCAGCAGCAAAGATATTGGCTAATAAAATGGGATTAGATACATTATTCTGAGTTTGCATTTCACTGTTTAATAATTTGTTGAATACTAATATGTTTTTGTGAGTGGGAGAATTAATGCACATCACATTTAGTCTAGAAACTACCGTAACTCTGTTCACACAGCGCAAACAACGCCTCTGTACTCCCGATTTCTTCCAATATGGGGACAGGAGAGCTGTCAGAAATGAGAAAACAAAGTAACTGGCATTACTTTTTTTGAAAATTAAAAAAGTAATGTGTTACTTTACTAGTTACTTGAAAAAAGTAATCTGATTACGTAACTCGCATTACTTGTAACGAGTTACCCCCAACACTGTTCATTACCTCAGACCCTCAGTTCTTAAAAATTAATAGTATTAATAATTGTTGTTACACTAATGCATTTACAGTGGATGTCTATGGGGCAAGGCATTCCAGCGGTTGTAAATAAAAAGCCTAATATTTCTATGTGTGTATGTATTTATTTATTTATCTGAACCGCTTATATTTAGTGTTCCGTTCAAAAATCAGTGTTATTTGAGCTGAAAAGTTGAAAAATGTTTACCAAGGCTGCATTTGTGTGATAAAATAAAAACAGTAATATATATTACATTTCTTATTCTTATTATTATCAATGTTGAAAAAAATTGTGCTGCTTAATATTTTTTGTGAAAACCATGATACTTTTTTCCCCCCTTGATTAAAAAGTTAAAAGAACAGCTTTATTTGAAATAGAAATCTTTTGTATTATTATAAATGTCTTTACTCTCAATTTTGATCAATTTAATACATTCTTGCTAAATAAAAGCATTCATTTCTTTAAAAAAAAAAATTGCACCAACCCCAAACGTATCTTCTATCTGTATGTGTTACTGAAAAACCCATTGCAATAAGAGCCTAACTATTGCATTATTAAAATCCCCATAGCAGATCCTGATATGCCATCGATTTAAAGAAGTGTGCTTTACACAGACTCATGCGTGCTGACAAAGCTGCCCCAGTGAGCGAGATTACAGTGTGTTGAGCTCATTAGAACTGTGTGTGATGGAAACGATAGGCCTGTTAATGTATGGTAATTCTACAGCTGCTCGCTAACAGAGGAGCAGGTTTTACCCAGCGATACCTTTGAACTCCAGATGCATAATTAAGAGCTAAAGAGCTGCATTTACATTTGCAGGAAACTGTAATTATGGTTCCCTTCTTCATCATTTACACTCTTAATCATCTCTCTCACCTCCGGTCATCAGTTTGCTCTATCTCTGTTTCCCGCTCAGTTTTTTTGCCTCTCTCTTGCTCATAGAAACACACACATACAAATCCGGACTCGTGGGGGGCTGTCATTTCATGGATCGCTCTCTCTTCTCTCTCTCTCCTCTCTCTCTCCTCTCTCTCGCTCTCTCCTCTCTCTCTCTCTCTCTCTCTCTCTCTCTCTCGAGCACACAAACAGAGGTCCATTAGTTTCTCTAATGAGGGCCCCCACACACGGCTGCCGTTATGGCCCATAATCACCCCATCAGCGAGTGGCAGTGAGAGGCAGAGCTAATAAGCCAGTGACCAGCAGAAGTGGGGGTCTCTTCATACCCATCAGGGCTGAAAAGCAGTGCCCCAGGGTCAGAACACCTTTTTCTAACTCTCCCTTCATCCTATTCCTTCACTGCTTTATAATGCCATCCATTTTCTCAAGCACATTGGTTCTCAAGGGAAGAAGCCTATTGGAAAAACACACCATTGACATTTTGCATGTGACTGATGTGTTTCCATATGCGGCACGTTTGTTTTTGTGCATGTACACTGAGAGCGAGCGACATAATGTGGCACGATAAAAAGCTTGGAGTGTAGTTTGCGAAATTGCAATTTAGGTTTGTTGCTTCTTGTTATTTCATCATAGAACATTCTTCTGTGAGGTAAAGGAAGTGTCTGTGGCCAGGTTTAAGTTTATTTGTTGTAAACTGCAGCTACTTGAAAGAATCTTCCAGGTTTAAAACATTCAGATCTGTTGACAGCACTTGTGGCAAAATATTGATTACCACCACTACTTTTCAAATATTTTTTTATACCTTATTTTTTTTTAAATACCTTTCAGAATTTCCTTTTTTTTATTCAGCAAGAATGTATTAAATAACATTTCTATTCAGAAATTTATGGAAGCTTATTTCCACCATGGGATGAAAAAATGTTATTTTTTTATCTCACATATCTGACTTTCTTTCACAAATCCAAGTATACATCTTGCAATATTGGCCTTTTTTCTCAAAATTCTGTTTATATCTCGCAATTTAAATTTTTTTTCCCACCAAGGAATAAAAAATAAAGAAGGTAATTTAGATTTTTTTTTCTTCACAGTTCTGACTTTTTTCTCACATTTGCGAGTTATCTCACAATTCAGATTCCCCTTCGGGAACTCGAGCTGCGTCGGAAAACGCTAGGGGAACGCCTTCAGCGATACCAAGCTCTGAATCATATGTGTAATCAGTCGAATCGATGGGCGAGACGTCAGAGGTGGGTGACGTCGTGACCAGGAAGCTTTAAAAGCATGTGAGGTGCATCCGGCGCTAGCTTTCTGTCATTCAGCGAAGCTCTCTGTGTGTGTCGGTCACGATTTATGTTCTGTGAGTCTTATTTATTGTTGTCTGTCCAAAGTCTATAAGCTCCAGCTATGTCTAAGCTCATGCAAGGACAAAGCATTTCAAGGCGAGAGCAGGCCACGTTGTAGGTTGTGTGTTCCTCCCTGCCCAAAGATAAAGTTATATCACGAGTGGGGACACACACAGCCTGTGCGTGGTTTGCTTGCGAGCGAAGCATAGTTGTTACTGCCTTGCTTCTCTCTCAGAGGGCTCTCTTTGAGGAGGGAGCCTTCACTAGGGTTTGTCGCGGTGCCGGCCCCTCTTTCGCCGAGGCGGAGCGGCGGCTGTTCTCGTGGGTTTCGCGTATGGATCTGCTAATCATCAGATCCAGCGCCCGCTCTCGGGGTTCGGAAGCCCGCGCTGCGGTACTTCACCCCTGTCTTTCTATTCTTCCTCCGAGGAGATTGATACGGAGGGCGTCAAAGAGCTCGCCAGTTGCACAAACATCAGTTACACAAGCAAACAATATTATGCCTTATATTATAATGAGCAGCATTAATAAGGAGCGGAGCTCGCGCAGCCAGGGCGGATTGTGTTTTTTGTCCCTCCCCGCTATTAAACGCTCCGCTCTCGCCGGGCACGCTCCGAGGAGTGTGTCCGTGCCTGTGATCTTGCGATTGCGGTCCCGCTGCTGCTGAGGCACGGCGGCGACTGAGAATGCGGAGATCGCTCATGATCTAGCAGACGGTTGGAGACGGCTCTTCCTATCGCCACCCGTGTTTGCTAGATTTAGAGCTCGTTTGTTTGTCAAGGAGATTGATGTTGATTATGTGACTGAATGGCTCGCGCACAGCACATATATTACATCATTTCGGTTTTTGATGTGAATCTTACTACACTAGACCGTATTTACTCGTCTGGTTGTTTGATTGCATTTAATTCTGAGGAATAAAATGAAGTATTTGTCTGACTATGAGAAGTTAGATATACAGGGGCTCTTAGGATATAAATTTCTCGAGTGAGAGCACACATTAACCTCTCTTCCTCTGAGGAGGTTGAGGCGGTTTGCAGGGGTCGCTGGGCGGAACAGTCCAACCCACCGTGTATCCAGCCCCATCCTTCTGGGGGAGCGCCACTTCTCGTACTCCGCAGAGTCTAGAGTCAGAGTGGAGCTCCCCGGCCGAAGGCTTCTAGCAGAAGGCGGGTCTGCGGACCGTCATTCTCGCTGGATAGTCTTCATCGTAAATGTCCTGACGCCTAAGGCCTAGGACTTTTTGAGGGCCAACTCCCTCTGGGGAAGAGCGATGTACACCACATTACACGGTGCCCGTCTCTCCTCAGTGCCCTCAGGAGGTCGGTCTGCCAACCCTGTCTGTGTTCCAGGGCGCAGCGGTCTCCGGCAAGCTTTTCTCAGTTACCGCCCGGAAACATAGCCCTACTAAGAGGCTCGCTACCTCTACGTAGGTATCTAATGGTCCTGCCCCGAGCAGGTGGTGTCTAGTCTTCCTAGCATACGCCGTGGGTCTTGAGGGCCGTCGTTTTCGATAGGAGAATTCAGTATGAGAGTCCTGATGCTGTGGCTCAGGACCTTGGAGGGCAGACCCCTCTGGGGAAGAGAGGTTCACACCGCATTACACGGTGCCCGTCTCTCCTCAGTGCCCTCAGGAGGTCGGTCTGCCAACCCTGCTATGTTCCAGGGCGAAGCGGTCTCCAGCGAGCGCTTCTCTCAGTCACCGCCCAGGAACGTAGCGGTGCTAAGAGGCTCGCTACCTCTACTGAGGTATCTAGAGCAGCTAGTACGGCCGTCCCCTGCCGGTTCGCTGCTTCAGGGCACCGAGCTAGCCGCTCTAAGTGCAACAGAGGCCAGTCTTGTGAGACTGGTTCCTTTAGGAGGTCACCTGGCGGTGTGGGAGCCCCTGCCGAGTGTGCTTCATTGGGTCCTGCCCCGAGCAGGCTGTGGTTTAGTCTTCCTAGCAGACGACGTGGGTCTGAGGGCCGTCATTTTCAATAGGAGACTTCAGCTATGAGAGTCCTGATGCTGTGGCTCAGGACCTCGGAGGGCAGGCCCCTCTATGGAAGAGTGGTGTACACTGCATTACACGGTGCCCATCTCTCCTCTGTGCCCTCAGGAGGTCGGTCTGCCAACCCTGCCGTGTTCCAGGGCGCAGCGGTCTCCGGCGAGCTCTTCTCTCAGTTTCTGCCTGGCAACGTAGCGGCACTGAGAGGCTCGCGGCCTCTGCGGAGGTCCCCAGAGCAGCTAGTTCAGCGGCCCCTGTCAGTGTGCAGACGCTTCAAGGCACCGAACTAGCCGTTCTGGGCACACCAGAGATCAGTCTCGAGAGACTGATTCTCTTAGTAGACTATTTGGCAGCGTGGACACGTCTGCTAAATGTGTCTCAATGGGTCCTGCGTATTGTAGAAAGAGGCTACAGAATCCAGTTCGTTTCTCGTCCGCCTCGATTCAACGGGGTGACCCCCACGCTAGTGGGTCATGAGCAGGCTCGGGTATTAGAACAAGAAGTAGTTACTCCTCTTGAGGAAGGAGGCCATCGAGGTGGTCCCTCCGCACGAGACAGACTCCGGGTTCTACAGCCGGTACTTCATTGTTCCGAAGAAGGATGGTGGGGGGTTGCGTCCCATTTTAGATCTGCACCTATTGAACCGCTCAGTCATACGACTGAAGTTCAGAATGCTCACAATCAAACAGGTTGTGTCTCAAATCAGGTCCGAGGACTGGTTTGTCACGATCGATCTGAAGGACGCATATTTCCATATCTCCATCCTTCCTATTCACAGGAAGTTCCTGAGGTTCGTTTTAGGGGGCAAAAGCCTACCAATACTGGTTTTTTCTTTTGGTTTTTTTACCTTAGGCCTTGCAACTCTCACCTCCCACACTTTCACGACTCACCCATCGACGATTTGTTGATATTAGCTCATTCAGAGCAGACAGCGGTTCGGCATCGATATGTCGTTCTCGCTCACATGAAAGAGATGGGGTTAAGACTTAACGGCAAGAAAAGTGTGTTTTTTCCAGTACAGAGAACTACTTATCTGGGCATGGTGTGTGATTCGACCACGATGCAGGCATGTATGTCTCCTGCTCGGATCGAGTTGATCCTCACCTCAGTCACGAGAGTAAGAGAAGGCCAGTCACTTACTGTCAAACAGTTTTAGAGACTGTTGGGTCTGATGGCAGCTACGTCCAACATGATTTCTCTTGGCCTGCTGTACATGAGACCCTACAGTGGTGGCACAAGAACCAGGGGTTCTCCCCGAGGGGAAACCCGCTTCGCATGTTTAAGGTCACGCGGCGATGCCTACGTGCCTTGGAAATGTGGAGGAAACCTTGGTTCTTGACTCAGGGCTTGGTGCTGGGAGCTCTTTGTCGCCGCGTAATGCTAGCGACGGATGCATCCCTCACAGGTGGAGGTGCGGTCATGAGCGGCCACCCTGCACGTGGTCTGTGGAGTGGTCGCCATCTGACATGGCATTCAATTGTCGGGAGATGCTGGCCCTTTTCGAGTTCTCCCGACCTAAGGGTCACCATAAGATGTTTGGTACAAAAGGAAAAACGAACGGATATGTCTCTTACCCATCAACCCGCCGAGTCTGCGTTCGCGCCCTTTGTACAAGCTGGCGCACCAGATCCTTTTGTGGTCCCAGGGGAAACTCCTCTCGCTGAGAGTAGTTCACATTTCTGGGCATCTCAATATGGGAGCAGACTTCCTGTCGAGGCAGGGGCCGAGGCCCTGGGAATGGATGTTTCACCCCGAGGTGGTGAAGCAGATTCAGAGACTGTTTGGCCAGGCTCAGGTGGACCTGATGTGACTCATATGATATCGCACTGTCCCCTCTGGTTCTCTCTTACTCATCCAGCTCCACTGGGGCTGGATGCTGTGGTACAGACTTGGCCGAGGCTTTGTCTGTATGCCTTTCCTCCAATTTTTCTGCTCCCGGGGGTTCTGGAGAGAGTGCGCCGGGACAGGCCCGTCGTTTGTGAGTATCCCCGTTCCGGCCGGGCCGAGTTGGGTCTCAGAGTTTGGCCTGATTTCTCTCCTTGATGGCGCTCCATGGGAGATTCCCATCAGGAGAAATCTCCTCTCACAGGCGGAGGGCACGCCCCCACCAGGAGCTTGGGTGTGGCCTCTGAGGAGGCACAACTCATCACTTCCGGTCTCTCAACCGAGGTTGTTAAGACCATCCTCCAATCCAGAGCTCCCACTATGAGGAAACTGTACTTCTTGGTGCGGAGACCGCCAGCTCGACCCAGTTAACTGCCCGTTTGGTACAGTTCTGGAGTTCCTGCAGGCCTGTTTATCCGCAGGTTTGACCCACTCCACCCTAGAGGGCTTTGTGGCGGCCATTGTGGCCTACCACGCCCCTCTCGTGGCCATTCAGTGGGAAGACACCCTCTTTTTACACATTTCCTCTGCGGTATGCTGAGGCCGAGGCCTCTGGCCAGAGAAGCTTAGGCTAAGTGGTGGATCAGGATGCTATTCCATAGCCTCGATTCCTCTGATCTCCCCTCTCCTTTGGGGTCAAGATTCACTCCTCCAGAAGTTGGCCTTCGGACGGCGGGCCCCGCCTACTTTAGCCACTCTGGGCTCTTTTGTTCTCTTGCCATAGCCGTTCCCTTTCACACCAGGCAGGGATTTGCAAGTCAGGCGGCGTGGACATCTCGTTCCCCTAGCGTTTTCCGACGCAGCTCGAGTTCCTGAAGGGGATCGTCTCTAGGTTACGTATGTAACCATTGTTCCCCGAGGGAACGAGACGCTGCGACGCAAGGCCATACTTCCGGCATCCCTACTAGAGCTTGCTTCACTTCTAAGAAGCTAGCGCCGGCGGCACCTCACTTGCTTTTAAAGCTTCCTGGTCATGACGTCCCCCGCCGCGGACGTCTCGCCCATCGTTAGACTGATTACACATATGATTCAGAGCTTGGTATCGCTGAAGGGGTCCCCTTAGCGTTTTCCCCGCCGCAAGCGTCTCGTTTTCCCTTAGTCCGGGGAACCATGTTTACACGTACTGGGACGTTTTATTTATCAGATTCTGGTTTAGATCTCCCAATTCTAACTTTTTTTCATTGTTTTTTTTCCTCAGAATTGTTGGTGAGTTCTATCCTGATATCTGGTCATAATATAAATCTTTAATTTAGTATTGTATTAGTTTAACATATTTACACGTTTTACATGGTTTGTTTTCTCATTTTTTGGTACTGGCTCCGCGTGAATTTTGCAATACATTCTTAACTTCAATCTGATCTAGGATTTTTGGTCAAATTTCACTTTTGTTTAGTCAGCAAAGGATAAATATTTTGCTGCAGGTGACATGAAAGGATAAGAACAAAATATAAATACCATTATATATATAAAAAAACAATGTCAGTTAATTAAAAAAGATCGCATTGATCTAATTTATATAGTATTTGTATTTCAATGTGAGTGAATCAGAATTTTCACAAAAATATTAATGTGAAAAATATAACTGAAAATGTTGGTTCTTGGCATCAGTATTCAGTTTTGTGATGAAAAATATTGCAATACTGAGAAATATTGATCCCCCCACCTTGAGTGGCACTTACACTCTCAGAAGAAAAGGTACAAAACTGTCACTGGGGCATAATTCTGATTCTGATATGTACACTTTAGATACTAATATGTATATTAATATGTACCTTTGAGGTACTAAAATGTACCATTTAGAGGGAAATGAGGTACAAAGATGTACCTTTTAGGATCCCAGTGACAGTTTGTACCTTTTCTGAAAGTGTAAAAGTGAGAAACTAGTTTCAAACATTACACTAGTATCATGCTAATACATATAATGTTTAAGTCTCGTGGCTGTACTTTTGTAACAGTGTGTATTTTAATGTTTACTCCCTGGCCCTGTGTACTTTTTAAAACTGAGGGATGAGTCAAAATTATTTTTTGTTCTAATGGACATTATGCCACAAATTCGGTCGATAGAGCTTAACTGCTATTGAACCCAATTCCTTTAATGAGCTCTGTGTGGTATGAAACAGCCCTGCTATTAGTTACCTCACACAATCTCAATATAATGTCATATTAATGTTGTGTATTGTGAGTTTGTAATAAGATTTTCCATCTCTTGTGGAGAATGATAAAGCAGAGCATTGATTTGTGTTAGTTATCGGCCAGTCCTGGTTAGAATCATGTTTGTTGAATCATGTGAGTTTATCAGAGCTCTGTAAACATGGGCCAGTTGCATAAACATAGACACTATGTCAAGACTGTGTCTTAAGAACTATTTGACCAACTAGCAGTTAGCCAAGGGGTAATCAGTCTTACTTTTTGGATTCACATTAGACCAGTCTACCTTTTTGTAACTGACTTTAAAAAAGTTACGGCCAGTCTTGATGAAAAAGATTAGATGACTAACTTTTTAAGACTGGTCTAAGCAGTTTATGCAACCCGCCCCTGCTGTAATGCTTTTATAGCACGTCTACTGAATTGTATCGGTTGCAGCTCATAATAAACCCATCTGGAGTTGGCTAGTGATTTTACTTTTCTCAAAGGCACCTGAGACAAAACTTCTGTCATGCTGTTTTGTACCATTACCTATCTATTTTTTTGTGGTTATTTTTGTGATTTGTTCTTGTACATACATATTGAGGTTATATTAAATGGACATATATTTTTGTGTACTTCAGAGGATCCGGCTTCAGAAACTGCTATTGAATGAATGTTAAAGCTAACAGATGACTTTCTCTAGATATTGATTTAATCTCTAATTGATATTAAAGGAACCCTGCTATTACACGAGGCTTAATTTACTGTGGTCAATAAGTGTCTGAACACATTTTGAAACAGAGAAATGGTGGTTAATGTTTCATCTGCTTCCTTATGATACATGTTTCCTGTGTTGGTTTGAAGTTCATTACAAGTTTAAGATCAAGAGTCAAACCATCCCCCACTCCAAAATATGAATAATTAAAACCTCCTTCATTGCATCAATGTTGCTATTAGTATGTTTGATGCCTGTAATTATCAGCAATATAGCAGCCATGGAATATAAATGAAAACTAGTAAACAGACATGCAGCTGGGGGTCTGGGGGCTTGTGTTATCTTAGCTGAATTTTCAATCTTAGCAGCTTAATGTAATGTTTTTCTTTTTTCTTCCTGAACTGTCACATCTCATTAACAAGATTTGTTCCTCATCATCAGGAAAGTATTCGTCATTTTACTAGCAATTCATTTCATCCTTTTTTTCCCCCCTCCGATATCAGTTCCACACATTATAAATTGCTTCACTCTCGCCGTAATCCTGTGTATCGCGACGGGGCGTTTCATTGGAAATCAAATCCAAAGATGTATGAGGGATAATTTAGTTTTTCAAAATGCATACCTTTGTTTACATAGTACGCTTGGTTGTTCTGAAACAAGAGTTTTCAAGAGAAACAACAAGTTTCCTATTGAGTTCAAAAGAGAAACTGGATTGCATTGAACCTGTGCATTACATTAAAAAGATGTTTTTGTTGCCAGTAAAGAATGGAGTCTCACTTTTATGTTTAAAGAACAAAACACCATGCTTTGACACTGGTCATGCGATTCATACATTTTTCTACCGGCTTTTCCCTGTCAGCCATTTTTTTTTCCTTTTTTCTTTTTATATTTTTGGAATCTGTCATTAAACTGAAGCAGCACTGTTTCTTTTATGCAAATTCCCTCTGTTTTCTATGCAAAACTATCTAAATCCTGCAGATCAATGTAAAATGGAAGAATTCTAACAACAAAACTGTTGCATCTTATTGTTAAGATGAAAAGATTTGGTGGTAGACTACAGGAATTTTATTTTATTTTATTTATGTCACTTGGGGTATGTTTGTGGCATTTCTTTTTTGCCTTTATTTTTTATTTCAACTGCAGAGAAAGGAAATGTATTAAAAAATAGTTCACCCAAAAAATGAAAATATGCTGAAATTGAACTAGGGGTGGAACGGTTTGCGGAAAAAAATCGAACTGTACGGTTCTCCACACACGGTTTGGCACGTGCTAGGACCGTGGTTCAACTTAAATCTGACAGCGCATTTGTAATATGGTTTGCTATAAATAACACGTAAAAAACAAACAGGGTTCGGTTAATATATGTTTCTGTTAATGGATGCGCATTCTGGCTTCCCAATACATTACAACAACAGCAATGAAAAATAAAAACGTGGACAAACCATTCACTCTTGTTCAATGCGAATGCCGTATGCTGGAATATGAGCATTTATTCCGTCATCACCCAAGTGCTTGAGACCTGAACAGGACCACCGGTTTTTGATTATCTGTTTTAACTAAACTCATTTAGTTTTGCAGTTCCTCTCTCTGCAGTATTGTGTTTAAATGGACAAATTCACACAAAATTATGTCAAAATGCCTGTCTTGGTAGTATCCTATAGCAGACATGGCCGGCTGAACGTACTGTATCAGTGCATTCTTTTAAAGTGACAGCACTTTCTTAATATCAAACAGCAACAACAAAGAAATCATTCACTGCTCTTGATTGAATAGCTTTTTTAACTTTAATAAAGATTAATCTTTAATCTTTAGTCAAATATGTAATGCTGTTTTACATTTCATTACTTTCTTCAATTTCTGTATCTAAAAACTGTTAGACCTTCCTAAAAAAAAAAAAACTGAAAATAACTGTTAATTTTATTTGTATCTTTACTCTATTGTATTTATTTGTGCTGTTGCTTGTAGTTAAATAGATTATTCTTATTTTCTTTATTTTTATTTGACTGTATATTTTTTGCCTAAACATAGCACATGCCGAACCATACCGAAACCGTGACTCTAAAAACATGATACAAACCGAACCGTGAGTAAGTTGAACCATTCCACCCCTAATTATTACCAAACTCTCTCAACCCTTGATGGCCTGAGGATGTGTCTTCATTGGAACATATTTGGAGAAATTCGGAATTCCATCACTTGTTCACCAATGGATCCTCTGCAGTGAATGGGTGCCATCAGAATAAGCATCTAAGCAGGTGATAACAACATCACAATAATCATCACGACTCCAGTCCATCAGTTAAGTGAAAAGATGCATGTTTGCAATCATTATGAAGACATTTTAACTTCAAACAAGTCCTCTATCCATAATAATGCTTCCTCCAGTGAAAAAGTCTCTCACATATCTGTATCAGGAGAGAAATATGCACAGATCAAGCACCATTTTCTACTGAAAGCATTTTAAAACAAATGGTCACATTTTATTTTAAGGTTCAATTCTTGCTATTAACAAACCATTAACTATGACTTTTGCCTCAATAAACTACTAATTTTCTGCTTATTAATAGATAGTAAGGTAGTTTTAAGTTTAGGTATTGGGTAGGATAAGAGATGTAAAATATGCAATATGGTTGAAGATTGTAGAATATGTGCTTTATAAGTACTAATAAATGGCTAATATTCTAGTAATATTCATGCTAATAAGCAACTAGTTAATAGTGAGAATTGGTCCCTAAAGTGTTACCAAACAAATATGTTGGTGGATTCTGATGTGAGAAGACAACACGGGACGGACTTTTTCTCTAGAGGAATTGTTATTATTGATTATGGACTTATATTTTGGCCAGAAGCAACAGTTTGAAGTTAAATCATCTTGATGATGGATTTGTGACTTACTGTACAAACACACAGAATTTCGCTTCACAAGATGATAATTGACGGACTGGAGTCATGTGGATTACTTGTTAATTATTATGATGTTTTTGTCAGCTGTTTAAACTCATATTGACAGTAACCATTCACTGCAGAGCATCCATTGGTGAGCAAGTGATGAAATGCTAAATTTCTCTAAAGTTGAAGAAGAAAGAAACACTCATGCTATTCAAGATGTAGATGAGTAAATTTTCAGCATTTTGGGCAAGCTATTCCTTAAATGTGTAATGTTATGATCTGGTTAAAAAAATTATCAATTATAATTTCCATTAGCAGTAACAAATATCAAATTTGTTTAAAAAAAAATAAAGAAATCACCTCTTCCACAGTTGTCTAGATAAACAGATAGTCATGTCTTAAACTCTGAGATAGTATAAGAACTTCAACATTAAAGCGAACACTTCACCTTAAAGCTTTTCTTTAATGGCTGATGCAGTACTGTGTTACAGGAAACATAGAGACGGAAAGAGCATATGCTTTGAGTGACCACCTGCTGGGAATCCCAGGGTCAGTACACCAATTACCACCCATAACACTTCATTCTGACTGCAGTAGCTTCTGATTGATACCTTCACAGACACCTGAGACATAACATGTAAAATAAAGATAAAGCTTTAATGGGAATTCTGGGCAGAGGAACATGACGCGCTGTGAATACACAACATTTCCTGGTGTGACACGGGAAACACCAGCAGCATAACAATCAGATTACCCTCCAGTTCGATTTTATATTTGCTTCAATGGAGTCAGGACAGTCACACCAAAGAATACCGCCATTTGACGTGCAAGTTGAATTCGTATCTAAATTGACTCCAAATTAATGACTAATTTCCCAAGGTATTCACTAATAGAACATAATAGATTGTTTGATAAATTAATCACTGGTTGATGAAAATGAGCTCATCAAAATGCAAAAAACCTGAGAAGCTCCCACACAGACAGTCTCACGTAGACACACTGATCATTTCCGTTATAGACTAGAAATACACTTCATAACCTAATGTTCCCTCTAATGAGCTCGAACTGTTTAGTTTTTTTTTTCAATTCATTTCTTTAGTATTCTTGGTAATGCTCTGGCGATATTAACTCGATATTCCTTGCGCTTTGTGATTCAGGAAATATCGGTTTTCAGCGACATCAGTGATTCTTGCAAAGAGATTAGGCTCATAGATAAAGCACTTAACGGTGCATGAAGGGAAGTAGCTTTGTGAATTAAAATTTTCATTACATGTGGATGGAGACTTGACAGAACTTGCAGATTTCTTGTCACATCCTGACTGTCAAGTAGGGCTAAATTAAAAGGATTTTAAATAGCCACTTAATCTTAATGGCACTTGCATATCACAGAATTAAACAGGAATTATTGAATTTGAAAGTGGGTTTGTTCGTCTGTCATTTGATGTACACATTTGTAGGGATGTTCATTCATGCCGACAAAACAATTGACTTCTTTTAGTCATTTCAAGGACATCTCTTTTAAACATATTTATTCATATTCCGAGAGTATGTATTCAGATGTCTGTTGAATCACTTATTTCTATTCACGTTCAGGATATGCCTGCATCTGCAAGCATTATGGCCATCCTCGCAGATGCTTTTAACCTGCTAATTGCATTATAAGGAGTTTTATGAGCATGCTAGTTTGGAGGGATGCGATGTGCAATTATGCTGAGCCTCCTCATGAAAACATTGCTTTTATTTTTTAAAAGCACATTAATATTTTTTAACACATCAAATATGCATAAATGACTGTCTTGATTTGCAAGGCAGACAGGTGTGATAATGTAGTTTATACTGTATATGCCCAATATAGAAATGGTATTTTATTTTATTTTATTTTATATGATAAAACATTTGTCCTTCACTGTAGACATGGACAGCAATGTTCAGAACAGCAATGACAAACAGATGTTTATAAAGTGTGTTATTGAATTAATTAATGTAATAAAATGTAATGTAATTATTTAATTTCATTTACTTATTTAATTTCATTTCAATTTCAATTTCATTTCAATTTCAATTTATTTTTATTTTTTCATTGTGTTTTTTTAGCCTAAAATGCCTTTTACTTTAGCCTTTAAAAAAACAAAAAAACTCAGCTTCACTGCACAATATAACTGGCTATTTTACATATTTATACCTAATGAGCTATACGGTACATATATATATATATATAGTGTGTAAACGAGTCAGTCCACTGAAGGCCGAGCGTAGGAAGAACCCAAGTGACAGTTGATACAGTGTGATCCAAACAATAATCCCGAGACTGACTTGACATGACAGACTGACTTGACGAGGCCATGAACAGGCTTGACTTGACATGGACAGACTAGACTCACCGACAGCGGGTTACAACATCAATACACGACAAAAGACAATGGCAACATGAGGGCTACTTATAGCAGACAAGAGGGTCACATGATATAAGCCAACCAATGGGAAACAAGGCACATGACCAAGACAACCAATCAGAACATGACACATGAACCAAAGAACAAATAAGACAAGGGGAATCACATGACAGAACATGATCACATGTGGGGCAAAGGAACACATGACAAACCAGGAAATTTAACTAAGATCATGAATACAAAGCAAAAGACATGAACACCAACAACCCAAAACAAACCCTGACAATATACTATTATTGTATTACTATATTATTATTATTTGATATCATTATTTTAATACTAAGTCTTAGTCCTAACAAACTATTTATCTTTCTCAAATTGTCTACGTCACGATGTGGGAAGATTTGCTTAACACCGCCCAAATGTTCACACAAAGAAAGAAGGCGCAACTTTTATTCTCGATGTAGTATTGTTGTTGTCGTGAAGACACTGTGTGTTTCATTGTGAAAACGAAACTACTATGTTTGGCCTTCCAAAAGAGAGCTATTCCGCACTCATGCCTCGGAGATGATCCGTGTGGTCACAGGGAAATACATAAACTTCGCGCTGTGTATCGCTGGTATCAACTTTCACCGTGACAAAGCGGAGTCCAGCCCGAGGTCGCCACATGTGATTGCCACAAGCCCGCCGGACGCTCTGCTCACTAGGAAACCGGCTGTGACTCACTCTAGGCCTCAGCTCACTCTAGCCCGCCATGTGGACGCTTGTTTTCGTTGTGAAAGCAGAGAAACTACTTTGTTTGGCCTTCCAAAGAGGGACACGACTCAGAGGCCGTGGTAAGTGTATTTACACACTGTTCCAGAAAGTTCAACCCAAACAAAAAAACAAAAAATATTCCGATGGCCAAGCTTTTATGGAGGACTGTTTCCTGATCCTGGTAGAGTAGACTACAATGCCGGCTGTTCTGACTCACAGATTGTAAGTACGTTTTTTATATTTAAAGAATTTGCCACTCCAGTGCCCTGCGGAAGCCGGCAAGTCCCCCACACCAGCTGGGGCGGAAGATAGGACAGCGGCTAGGCAGAGGTGTCCGCCACTGCTGTTCCATACAGTGGTACATTGGATAACACTGGGAAAGCGTACACAGTTGGGACGCTACGGAAGCCACATACCCGCACATAGGAGGTATCATGTGGAATTACACATATGGACTGGCCCCAGGGCAGTACTACATATGGAAGTCCCTGCGGTAGACTCAACCCTCCTGGGGTGAGATCACTACGCAGCAGAGATGGCAGTGAACGACTGCCAGGGAAAGACACAGCTTACCGTGAGGGGAGCCGTACCGTAAAAGAATACACATGTGGGATCACCCGAAGGGGGAATCACTAAACACGGGCACCTAGCCCAGAACAAGGGCTGACCTTGGGCATGCACACGAGTGCGGAGCCTGGCGTCTGGCGCTCCGCCACAACTGACCGCCGAGGGTGCGGGAGGAACACCACCAGGGTTCGCCATGGGGAACTGATTGAGGAGCACAAAAGCGCACGTATCTGGTCCTTAGAGGGGAATGGCGCAGCAACCGTGATCGACACCGAGCAGGTCCGGTGTTACTGCCTACCTGAGGCGAGTACACGAGAGGACACGGGCTCTACACGGAGATCATAGAATCTCGCAAACGTGTCAGGCATCGCCCAGCCGGCAGCTCTACAGATGTTTGCTATCAAGGCGCCCTGCGCCAATGCCCAAGAAGATGCCACTACTCTCGTAGAGTGAGCTCTCACTCCGAGGGGGCATTGTAAATGTTGGGACTGGTATGCCAAGACTATGCCTCACTAACAGTGGGCAAGTCTTGTTTGGAGACAGACTTTCCATTCTGCGACCTCCAAAGAGGTGGGTTGATGTATGCAACGGTCGCAGTATTGTCTGTACGGACCTGTACGTGCTTGTCGTGTAGCAGCGATTTTAAGCGGCGCAGAGCCAGCCATACTGCTTGCAACTCGAGGCAGTTGATATGCCACTGCAGTCGGGGCCCCGACCAGAGCCCCGCAGCTGCATTCCCATTGCGCATGGCACCCCAGCCCCTGGCAGAGGCATATGTTGACACAACAACATGCCTGGATACATGCCCAAGGGACACCCCTGTCCGAAGAAAGGCAAGATCTGTCCATGGGCTGAGGGTCTGACGGAAGAACGGGGTAACAGAAACCCGGTAAGTGTCGTGCCATGCCCATCTCGGGACCCGGTCATGAAGCCAACGCTGAAGCGGTCTCAAATGAAGCAACCCCAGCGGCGTGACTGCCGCCGTAGATGCCATATGCCCCAGGAGCCTCTGAAGTTGTTTCAGTGGAACTGCCGTCTTGCACTGGAAGGACCCCAGGCAGTTCAGAATCGACTGCGCACGCTCTACTGAGAGACGTGTCGAGAGGTTGACCGAGTCCAGCTCCATGCCGAGAAAGAGATCCTCTGCACCGGGGGAGAGTTTGCTCTTTTCCCAGTTAACCCGAAGACCCAACTGGCTGAGGTGCCTGAGCACCATATCCCTGTGTTCGCAAAACTGTGCTCGGGACTGGGCCAGTATGAGCCAGTGGTCGAGGTAGTTGAGAACGCGAATGCCCGCTCCCCTCAATGGAACGAGGGCTGCCTCCACGACCTTGGTGAAGACACGAGGCGACAGGGATAGCCCGAAGGGGAGGACCTTGTACTGATATGCTCGCCCTTCGAACGCAAAGCGGAGAGAATCGAGGGAGAATCGAGACATGAAAGTACGCGTCCTTGAGGTCGACCGCTGCGAACCAATAGAAAGGACGGACGCATTGAAAGATGCGTTTCTGCCCCGCGTCAACATCTTGAATGGGAGCTTGTGAAGGGCCCGGTTCAGTGCGCGCAGGTCCAGGATTGGTCGTAACGCACCGCCTTTTTTGGGTACGATGAAGTAGGGGCTGTAAAAACCTGACCTCATTTCGGCTGGAGGGACCGGCTCTATCGCGTCCTTCGCTAGTTGGACTGCGATCTCTGCACGCAAGACTGGGGCATCTGCTGCCTTCACCGAAGTAAAGTGGATGCCTCTGATCTTGGGAGGGCGCCGGGCGAATTGAATCGTATAGCCGAGTCTGACGGTTCACATGAATCAGCGAGACGGCCTGGGGCATGCTAATCAGGCCCCCAGCGACCGAGCAGGCGGACTAGGGAAACCACCGACGTACCCGCAGTGGGGCAGCGCAGTGGAACACAGGGACCCAACCCGGGAGGCTTCTGTGCGTCCCAGGGTGGGGTCTGAGTGCGCTGCGCACCACTTACCTGGATCCACGGCTGGGCAGGGGGCTCGTGACGAGGCGTAGCGTCCTAGAACTGAACCCTGCTGCCCATTAGCGAAGAGAGAGGGGGGCGGCCGTGTGGAGACTGGGTCTCGTGCCCTGCCATCCTCGCCCTCTTGGAACCCGGAGGAAAAGGAACCCGCTCTTCTGTTGAGGTTTTGGCACCACTGGCTGGGTAGCCAGCGGCGGAACAGAAAAACCCAGGAACAAAGGTTTCTCCATCCGGCCCTCCACCGGGGGAAGGAGCGGTGCAGTCACCATCACCTGAAGAGCCGGATCCAAGAACCCCAGCTCGCCCGTCCCAGGGATGCCGCCCGCCCTTGCGCTTCACGGGCTTGGCAGGGGCGGAGTCGGGCTGCGCCGATTTCCTGCGGCCAGCTCCACGCTGCGACAATTGTGAAGGCTGCTGCTGCGGCCGAGATGGAGCGGAGATGGAGACCACAGGAGGGAGCTCTCGGCGACGAGCAGACAGAGGGACTGCAGCCGGCGGTGGGGTGCGGACAACAGCAGACCGCCGGGGCAGGATGTGTCGAGACACCTCCGTCTGCTTCTGTGCGGCGGAGAACTGTTGGGCAGAGCCCTCCACCGCTTCGCCGAATAGGCCGGCCTGGGAGATCGGGGAGTCCAGGAAGCGATGCTTGTCGGTCTCCCTCATATCCGCCAAGGTCAGCCAAAGGTGGCGCTCCTGGACCACCAATGTGGACATCGTCTGACTCAGGGCCCGCGCCATGACTTTCGTCGCCCTAAGCGCGAGGTTCGTCGCCGTGCGCAGTTCCTGCAGCATACCTGGGTCAGCACCACCCTCGTGCAACTGCTTCAACGCTTTGGCCTGGTGGACTTGCAGGAGGGCCATGGTATGCAGGGCGGAAGCGGCATAATGCACTTCCAGGAAAAATGGAACCGGAGGCGGCTGCCGATGCCCGGCCTGCGCCCCCAGGAACCAATCATCCAGCCTCGAGCGTTCGGGAGAAGGAGGAGGCCTCCAGTGCAGCCCGACACTCTCGGCGGCCCGGGAAAGCATAGCGGTCAGCTCTGGATCTGACTCGGGCAACGCCACTCTACCTGACGGTGGCAGCGCAGCCGAATCCACATCTCCAGAGCCTAGCTCACCCTCCGATGCAGCGATCGACATCCTGTCCTCTGCCTCACACAAGATCCTGGACCCCGCCCTGTCCGAGGACCCAGCACACTTGTCCGGACACCCCAGGTGGTGCGCCATGCTTGAGCAATGAGAGGCCCGCGGAGACGTACTCGACGGGGAAGCTCTCACTGTAACCCTCAGGTCTCCCTGATCATGAACCGAAGTAGCCCTCCGAGAACCAGAAGAGCTAGAGCGGGGCATGGCAAGGGGGATACCCCCCCCTTTAATAGGAGGTATATAGAACGCAACGTCGCGATGGTCATGTTCCCGCACTGAGAACATGACTCATCCATGAGCGCTGCTTCAGCGTGCTGTAAGCCCAGGCACGAGAGGCAGCGATCATGACCATCAGATGGAGACAGGAAACGGCCGCATCCAGAAACGCACGAGCGGGAAGCCATCTAGAAAAGATGCCCGTCGCTCGTGGAGCTCTTTTAGACATTTGCTCTTTTAGGAAAAAAAGGAAACACTCTGTTAGAGAGAGCGCTGAAGCGCCCAGGGGAGGTCGCGGCGAGACCGCAGAATGGCAGCTGCAGCACGCCGAAGATGAGCAGCACTGAATGGCAACCCCCGCTGACGCGCCGTAGCACCAACGCCAGCTGTTTCTTCCAAACACTCGCGGAGATTCGTCCTGAGAAGGCTCGGCTCTGAAGCGAAAAGCTGATGTGCATTTGCACGCGTTCTCCTTTTATACCCGTGCTGCGGGGCGGGGTGCGCGTGGCGAAACACGCACGCCAACTGTCATTGGCTTGTTTAGTTAACACTCGAAGGTGATTGGGCTCTCGGGCGAGATCCCAATTTGTCAGTCACTACTGACGTAACGTAGAACGTGACTGACTAAAAGGGAACAGCAGGCTCCGGGGTGGAGATGGCAGCTTACTCCACAGAAAGCGTTCGTCTAGCTTGCTTTTCTGCAGTTCAGCCTGTTTCTCGGTGGGCCAATCGATATTTAACTTAGCCACGGCACGAGTAACCACCTCCAACAACTCCTCATACTGGGCTGAGAGAGGGAGCAAATCCTCATCGACGCTCTCCACATCAACCTCCTCGGAGGAAGATAGGCAGAGCGTCAAGCCCGTTCCCTGGGGGGAAGAAACCGCAGAGCAGGCTTCCGATTCCAGAGAGCGGGCACCAGTATGTCTGAAATGTTCTCATTTTCTCATTCTGACGGCACCCATTCACTGCAGAGGATCCGTTGATGAGCAAGTGATGTACAGCTAAATTTCTCCAAATTGGTTCCACTGAAACAAACTGAGTCCATTTAAATTTTTTGGGTGAAATATTTAACAGTTGTTTTATGGCAAGAACTGTGAAACAATACTTCAAGTTTTTCCTTTCGTGTAAAAAAATAATAAAAGCATATGGGTGTGGAATGAAATGAGGGCGAGTAAATAATGTGAGAATTGTCATTTTGGGGTGAAAACTATTCCTTTAAACAAATGTTATTCTGGAAAAATCGCTGTGTTGTCTGCAGGATCTCATTATGCAGATGGTTGTAGACTCAGGGCTGACATACCTTTGTGTGACATTCAGCTTTGTAAAATCCTGTTGAATATTTGTCTTTCCTTTCTGCAAATGCTTCAAAAAGCATAGCATTTCAACAAATAATATGCAACATTTTTTTTCTTCTTTTTTTGTATTATTTCGAGCCGTGCCTAGATTCTGGTTTTGATACCAAGCTTTTTGCATAATATAGAGATAATATAAATGCATAATAGAGATGCTTATTATGTTGAAATCTCTGGTAACATTTTAACACCAAGTAACCTACAGTTATGGCCTTTGAGCTTTGGCAGGTCTCTGATCTGATGAAAAGAAAATGAGAATGTCCCAAAGACAGAGGAGCAATACAAATTATTTAGCGAGACAGATTTTCACCTGAATTAAATCAATGTCCCAAATGAAGGGGAGAGGAGAGATCTACAATTGACAGATCTGATATCAATGACCGCTCAGAAATTATTTAACACTCATTTAGTCCCCTGGGCAAAAAGCAGGGCCCTAAAAACAGACGGATAGTTGGGAGGTCCAGCGAGACTTATCGTAGTGTCTTGTGAGCTCTGAGAGAGGCAGAAGATCGATAGAAAATCAGTACTAAACCAGAACTACTGGACAGACTGCAGACAGGGACGAATGAGATTCCTCTTTCAGCAGAGTAAAGGCTCACAACTACAGCTGACCACAGACCTGCACCACTCTCTCATTGATACATTTTATTGATAATGCTTTATAGCATATATTTACATACAGCTGCTGAATTTGGCTTGCTTCTACCAAGTGACAGTTGCACCAAATGTTGGATTATGCCAAAAATTAAATATTCCCTTTCTAAGATTCCCTTACAGTTCATGAGTTGGAATTTGAAATGAACTGAATTTGAATTATCTATCTATCTATCTATCTATCTATCTATCTATCTATCTATCTATCATTCTGTCGTTCTTTGTTTTTCTATTTAAAAATTAGTTCATATCTATTCATTTTCATTCTAATTTCTTTACTTTACATTCAAATTGCAATTCTGAATCCTGTTTGCTACCTTAACTAAAATTCAGTTCAGTTTCATGAATTGAATTGTAATTTAAAATGCATTTTCTATTCAGTTTTCTATAATGCAAAACCCAGTTCATTAAATGTAAATCTACCCAGTTTCATTCAAAAACCTTAAACCTCGTTCAAAACCTCAGATCATTCAGTATTTTCTTGGGTTATGCTTTCATGTATTGTGGTGTTTTGTCTGCACGATTCTGATTCTACTGAATATCGAGTCAGACCACAGTATTTAGCATTATGAAGTAATTTCTCTTATCTTACCTTCCGAATTGTGGTTCCTGTGGTCCTGCACATTTGTCATTTTATTCAATCACAGTCAGACACACTAGTATTTTGTGATTCATGAAACATTAATGAGAGAACAATGTATTTTATTCATGTCCTGGTGGTTGAAAACAAGCTGATTTTTCATAATAGATGTGGTTCAGTAAATAAGAGGAAATTTGCTCCCTGAACAAGATATCGCCAATTTAGGGAACATTCTGAATCACTGAACACGGGTGAGGCGGATCAAGAAAGATGACTTCAGATTTTTCCCATTGTCCTGAAGATGACTTTTATATTATATTTAGAATATAATAAGTATTTTTTGTGTGTAGTATGTGGCGGTGTTTCCTAAGGCAGGCATAACTATTACTACTGCCCATGCTTAGAGATTTAATATTTATAACAAGTATTGATTGAATTAAATAAATCTCAAACCATGCAGATTGTTGAGAAGAGTTGAGAGTTGAGAAATTTTCTTAGTTCAGACTTTTTAAACAATAATACACTTAGATGTTACATTTTCAAAAGTCACTGATGCTGGGGTGCTGTGATTGGTTGCCAGGGCATTGCATGCTGTTGGTAAGGTGTTCTAAGTTGTTTTTAGCATATTGCTTTGAGGTTGCTAGATTGTTGTAGGTAGTTGTCACAGCATTCCTGTTGTTGCCAGGGTGTTGTAGGTGCTTGCTGAAACATTGCTATGCAGTTACTGTGTGTTTTAGTGCATTTTAATGTGTTTCAGTGCAGTTACTGTTTTCAGATTAAATTATATGGTGTTGCTAGTGGGTTCTGTGTAGTTATTTTGTAGTTATTTGCAGGGCCGAGTCATAATAGCCCACATTTAAGTCTCTGTGCTATTCTGATCTCTAGATATTGCTCTGGTCCCTTCTGTTTTGTTCCCTGTTGGGAAAAAAAAAAAAAAAAAATATATATATATATGGTTTAAGCTGGACGTAGCTGGTTTTAGCTGTTCTCCCAGCCTGAACAGAACAACAGCTAAAGAGTGGTAAAACCCCTTTAAAACAAATTGCAAACCAGCTATCACCAGACTGGAAGACCAGGCTGTTTTTTTGCTTTTTAATTTTTAGAAATATTGCTTAAAGTGATAGTTCACCCAAAAGTGAAAATTCTGTCATAATTCATCTTTCAAAATCGTATAAATAAGTTTCTTCTGCAGAACATAAAAGATGTTCTGAAGAATGTTTAAAAGTTTGAAAGTAAATGGGCTCCAATGTTTTTTGGACCCAAACTTTCTTCAAAATTGTTTTTTTGTGTTCTGCAGAAGAAAGTAATAGATGTTTGGAACGACATGAGGGTAGTAATGAGTAAATGACAGAATTTCCATTATTTGGCTGAATTATCTCTAGTTATAATCTCATTTTAAATCAAAGCAGTAGAGTTTTGCTGACAAAGGGCACTGCACGAGCACCTCAGTTTAAAACTGCTGAACTCTCTGCAGAAGTGAGTGTGAGCGTTCCTCTTTTTAAGCGATTCATTTCAGTCTGCTCGCTTGCCCTGGTGACTCACGTCCTCTCTTGTGCTTTTTCTCTGTCCTTTCCTGCCGGCCTCTCTCCTTCTCTTTCCTGTCATTTTTGATAGGAAGTGCCCATGTAGCCAGTCTCCAAAATGCTTCTTTTAGAACCCAACATTATCGGAGCAGAAAGGCGGCTAATAGAAAAGCTCTCTCTCTATCAGCACTCTAGATGTGCAGCACAATGAAGCTGTGGTGGAACATGAATATTTATGAATTTTCATTGCCATTTCTAAAAGTGTCAGGGGGAAGTAGAGCATTTCACGAGTGGCACCAGCTTCTGCTTTATCCAAAAACAGTGAGGAACAGAACAAGTGTGAGAAAGAGAGAGAGGGCAAGAGGAGATAGAGCGAGGTGAAAAGTGAGGGCTCAGTCATGTCACACATCCTAAGAGATCTCAAATTTAATCAGACACACTAAGAAAGGCTCCCAAAAGCGACTGCAATCACAGAATAATAACATTCTCCTTCTGAAAACTGCAGTGTACACCAAATCGCAGAACATGTTTGACATTCCTGAAGTTATTTTCGATACAATCAATAGTTGCCCTGAAAATAAATTGGATTCTCGCTTGCCACTAGTGGGATTTTTGTACATTGTGTTGTTATGTACTGTAATCCGTTAAATGCTGTAAATGTAATACCAACATCAAGTCCATTTGGTTTTGTTGAAACCCCTCAGACTGGGCTTTGAGACATCTTCTTTAAAGAAGTATCAATCAAGCATGAACTCTTTCCCTGAGGAGCCGATATGACGAGGGAGAAAGGTAAGACGAATGGAAGCTGACATTGAGCTCTAACTGAGTATTATGTGAACTCACCATGATACATTCCCATACAGCTCACAAGCAGCTTGCAGCTTTCATATGCCCTCACAATCCTGTCAGTGTTTTCATTCAGGGACGTAGGACCGATCTGAAATGGGAGGAACCTATGTTAACCCTTATCTACCCGTCTGATGAATATAAAACTCGCCCAGTAGTCCTAACTCCTAAGTGATTTGTTGAAAGCACGTGGGTGCTAGTCATATTACACGTTCTTATATTCAGAAAGCTATAGATGCAGTGAAGTCATGTTTTAAACTACTTTTAACTTAACTGCAAATGTTTTAGAAGTCTTTCAATTAGCAGACATCTGTCATAACTGTTTCAAAATCTAATGTTAGTGCTTGCTGAAAATCACAGTGTACAATACTACATTTACTTCAGATTTCATGTATAATATGCACATATGTAATACATATGTAATTTAAAATAAGATACAGGATGTAAGTTTAAATGTTGTACCAACTATATATATATTTTTTAATAATTATTGGTCACTTGTTACTTAAAGGGATAGTTCAACAAAAATGAAAATTTGATGTTTATCTGCTTACCCACGGGGCATCCAAGATGTAGGTGACTTTATTTCTTCAGTAGAACACATATGATGATTTTTAAATCCAGCCGTTGCAGTCTATCAGTCGTATAACGCATGACAATCTGACAAAGCAGTTGGACCATAGTGGTGTATTAGAGGTAAAAAATGAAATAAATACTGTTCAGTTTCTCGCACAAAATGATCGTTTCGTGTCTTAGGACATCAGTGTGTCATCACGAGCTGCAGGGTTTAATTTGGATTTGTCTGTGCATGTCTTTTTTACTCTCATCGATTGTGTTACCATTGCCATGCATTATAAGACTGTAGACGGCAAAGGTTTTGGACGTAAAAATAATCATATGTTGTTATAACTGAAGAAAAAAACGTCACTAATCTGGATGCCCTGGGGGGTAAGCAGATTAAAATCAATTTCATTTTTGCTCGGGTTGAACTATCCCTTTAAGTAGATTTATTAATTAATTGGTAATAACTAGAACGATTAGTATAAGTTATATTTTAATATAACTATTAAATAATTTTAATTCAGATTGCATTCCCCTTAGTTTAAGTTTGATATTAATTAATTGGTAACTTATTATAATGATTATAGAATCAATGATATTAAGATAAGTATATAATTTATACTGTATATATAGTTATATCAATTATACTAATATACTAAAATTAAAGCTACAAACCCATCTTTTTATTCCAGTAACATGTATTTAATTCCAGCTAGGTGTTATTTGAATTAAGATAACTTAAAACGACTGAAAAAATAATACTAAACTAAATAGATAAAAAATGACAAAAACCCAAACATACTAAATCTATAACAAAACAAAAAGAATTAAATTGAAAAATATAAAAATGAATTCCAAACTATTATAACACGCAGACTAATAATTCAACATTGATACTAAAACAACATGGTATATATATATTTTATATTATATATATATAAATATTATATATATATATATATAGATATATATATAGTTATGAATAAATTAAAATAATTTTAAGTTATTTTTTGGGCCCTCCCACGTTAGTTTTCTGAGGGTCTCCTTGTGGAACCAGGCCCCCAGGTTAGTGCAGATTCTGTCTCTAATTACAATGAAATTGCATTTGAAATCTGAAGTAAATATAGTAATATGTACTGTAATAATATAATTTAAGCACCATCAGCAAATCCTGAAACATTTATGACATACGTTTTTGTTTCCTCTTGTTTGCATGAATTTGTGCATTTTTTCAACCGATTTTTGCAACCAAGGCTTTGATTTGATATGAAAATTTTACGTAGCTTGCTTTTTTTAAAATATAAACTTTATATCCCATAATGGGGTAACATGTCCCCCAGATTAAAATGGTTGCTAATCCCCTCTTTTGATCCATTTGCAAGCAGTACCCTTTAGCACCGCATCTATTATATCCTGGGGGATTTTTCTGAAGTTTCAGTGAAGGGCAGGTGAATGATTGCAATCAAAAACGCTAGTCAAGGACGATGTGTGCCGATAAAGCCTGAAGTCCAACTTATTTATTATTAATGCCTAACCTTTTTAAAGACGCACAGAGCACACAAACTCGTTAAAGTGATAGTTTGCGTGCCTTTAATTGGTTATAGACAGCAGGCTCAAAGTGGTGGGAAGAAAGGACCTTGGTTGTTGTTTCCTGTTTGGTTGCGCCAATGTTATTTGCGGACTGTAGTTGTAGAAACAAAACAGTAAGATGATGCAAAGCAAATGAAGACGCCGGCTCTGTAAAAGCAATGCACTGTCACACATAATGCATGTTGCTCTTGATGTGATCAAAAATAAGTTAGCAAGCAAGGGTTTCGACAGAAATACCGGTGCACTTAACAAGCCTGTCTTGAAGGCCACATGCCTTTATTATTTCATTTCATGGCTTGTAGTTCTTGCATATAGATGCAGATGAGAGTTGAGAGTGTGCGGTACGGACCTTCAGGTTTAATTTTACGAAATTCTGCAGCATTGTTTTGAAGATGGAATTGGAAGGCGAGAAACCAAATGCAACATTTCCATGAGGAAGGTATGTGTCTCTGCTCACTATTCAAATTATTCATGGTGTGTATTAAAACAGACCCTGCTGAAAATATGAAAATGAGTTTCCTTGATGGTTCAAGCTAGTTTATGATGGTCTAGCTTGTGCACCAGCTAGATATGCTATTCCAGCAGAATTAACTGTTGGAGGTTGTTGGCGACAAGAATGTCTTGCTGGTTAATCTAGTTAGGAAGCCTACCACAAGAACACCAGAGTCCAAAACAAAATAACTTGATATTATTAAGACAAAGAACTCAAATGGATTCAAAATCACCATAAAAGTACCATGAGTGGTCCATATGTGGTCCACATTTTTATGATATTTTATGATGCCTTTTGTGCTGTTTGACAGGCCCAATCCTCCTTCAATTTATATAATTAAAAAGTGGTCTTAAATGTTTTCCCTTTTTGTATTCCACAGAAGTCATCAAATAGATTTGAAACATTAGGGTGAGTAAATACATGCATAAGCTGGTTGAAAATGAGCGAACTTATCCTGTAAATGAATAGTTCAACCAAAATAAAAAAATATGTGATTATTTACTTACCCTAATGTCGTTTCAAATCTGTATGACTTTTGCTTTCTTATGTGCCAGACATAAAATCGAATTTTTATGACTTCGTTTTGAACACAATGAAATTAAAGGAGGATTAGGCCTGTCAAACATCACTAAAAAACATAAAATATCATAAAAAATTGTCCATATGACTTGTGTACTAAATTCCTTTTCTGAATGACTTAAATTTCATTATATGTCTTTGAATATGACTTGGAATATAGTGCCAAAGCAATTTTTTTATGACCGCTTGTCATAAAAATTTGCACTATTTCTCTTTTACCTGCACCCAGATATCCCTATTTATTTGTATTTTGTCTTATATTAATGTGTCATTTTGCATCATCTGGAGAACTTTTGACATCTCTAGAGCTATTTACAGATCAAACTTTTACATTTTTGTATTCCTGCTTATAGACAGTCAGGTAGACAAAGGGGCGGCGCCAAAATCAAAAGTGCATTATTGGTGTTGGAAGTTTTTGGCAAAGTCATCTAGCAGCAATTAAAAAAATAAAAAATAAAATTCGGCTGCATAAACAGCCAAGTTTTAATAAAATCCTATCTTGCCAGGGAATTCCCCCTTTAACTTGCACAACAAACAAGTTTTTAGTATGTCTACCACTTTAAACAGAAAAAAAACACACTCGTAAACAACTAGACTAGCACCAAACCAGTCCTAACTGGTCTTTTCATCAGGAATACTGTTAACCCAGGTCTGCCTAGAAAGGAAATAATTTTTGAGGAAGAGCTTTTCCCATTTATCAGTGTTATCAGATCTTTATACCAGCGCTGAACAAACCGACATAACTGAGACAGATTGTGTAATTTCTGTCCTAATATATGTGCTAAAATGAGAGTCCAGATAGCAAGGCTGCTCTAACTCATAACCTCAATAGCCGGCAAGCTCATGACCCCATTATTTGAGCTTCAGAGGCCTGTGAACTGGCCTGCCAACACCATATTCACATATGCATGTCTGTCCGTGCATCCTCCTCAGCCAGCTCCGTTCTTTATATTCCCATTCCAGACAGTGTGTGATACTCCTATCAGCATCATTGCCATGCAGCTCGAGTTTGTCCTCATCCTTGCCGGTGTCAGACCTCTGCCTCAGACACCTGGAATACTCTGGAGGATTTTCCTCTCAACTGAGCGTATGCGAGAGAGTATTTCATGGAAGGCACATGGACTGTAGCTTCCTTTGTACCACCTGCCCCCTCTCTCTCTTTCTCTCACTCCCTCACTCATTCTCTGGCTGTGCAAACATGAGTCCTGACGAGACAGGACATTAATCCTAAAAACAAACAGAGTGTGTCTGCATTGCAGCTTCTACTCTCTCTCAGATGCCCAACACGCAGCCTTGGTGCATCCCTAGAGTGCCAACTAGCCCTGCCATTTCGATTTTCACACGCCCATTAGCAGCTGAAAAGGCCTGGTCTTGGCGGAGCTTCCACCAACCGTCTTGATGTCCGTGGAAAGCTGGGTTAACTACCGTTCACATGCACAGTATGTATGTTTCCTTTAAAAATACAGTGGATCATGTAAAATAATCGATTAAAATCCAGCAATCCAAGCATGCACTGCATTTTAGGTCTCTCTGTTTTTTGTGTGAATATTTTGTTAAAAGTTTTTCTTTACTATGTTTTTTTAGCTTAGTTATATACATTATTGTCTATTCCTTTAAAAATATATATTTATTATTTATGGGTTATTATTTTTAAAATTTTCTGTGTGTTTTGTGTAGTTTTAATGTTGTGGTGCTTGAAAAATATATCTGTAATTCAATTCTAAATTATATCATCATTAAAGCTACAATATTCGCAGAATGTAATTGATGCAATTTTTTTCAAAATTACTTATGGGAAAGTATGTTTTCTTGCCAAAATACATCTGATTAGATTATAAATTATGTAATTGATTAGCTGCTTTATAATGAGCCTGTATGTCTTTATTCATTTAGGGATGTAATGCAGATCTGTATGGCTTTCTTTCTACTATGGATGTAATATAACATTTCTGTATTTTAAAGACGGAGGCTTTATTGTCAAGATATCTTCTTTTGTGTTCCATAGAAGGAAGAATATCAGAACAATTATTGTTATAAGATACTGTATGGAAATGACTATTTATACGACACAAAATGCAAAATATTAAAAGAAGGAAAAAAGAGAGCAAAACAACAACAAAGATAGAATTTTCCATATATCTCAGACTGCTAGGCAGGAATGTCAAAAGTCATTACAGATCGCTTTCTTCTGAAACAGACGAGCTCACTGTCTGACATGAGCAACAGACAGTTCACTTTCTGCTCGTCAGTCTTCTGCACGAGTCTCTGCTTCAAAGATACAGGAGGTTCATCAAATAAATTGTTCACCTCATTATCATTATTTTATGTGGATTGATCATGTTGAAGCTTCTGCAGGGAGGTTGGGATTGAAGGTGCTTGTTCTACAAAACCTCATGCTGACTTTGTGCTAGGTATGTTTACCATACCTTGTGTACATCTATATTTTTATATTTATTCATGGAAATAAAATACTATTATATTCAAAATCTAGACCAAACATTGTGATTTTCAGGGATCATTTGGTGACCAACCTTGGAAAACTGTAGTCTGTTATTTTTTCAAAGACTTTGTAATGGTTGATTTATATATTTGAATATATTCTGTGTACCTGCAGAAAACCTCTAGGACAATATAGTCTTCCATCTTTGAAATACATAATATTATGTTTTGAGCTGAACTATATATCAAAACTCTTTACTCACCTTCATGTCATTCCAAACCTGTGTGCTATTTTTTTTTTCTGTAGATCACAAAATATTAATTTATTTATTGTTATGCAGTGTTTACAGTTGTAGAACTGTCAATTTTGTAATATCATTTAGATTTTGAGTGTTTTGTTTTCATCTCCAGTGATATCTAATGTGAAGCAGCTGTTTTCGCACTGATGCCAGACTCATTTATGAATATTTAGATCTTTTGTTTTACAATTATTAAGTTCCAAAAAAGAGAGAACATACAAAAATGAAGCACTGCTCTGTCCTGCTCCTGTTTTTATGAAAACCATTAAACATTTTTCAAGCATTCAAAAGAACGTCATTTAAAATAAAAATATTTTGTAATATTGTAAGCCTCCTTACTGTTACTTTAGATCAATTTAATGCATCCTTGCTGAATAAAAGTATTAATTTCTTTAAAAAAATCATAGTGTATTAACCCCAAGCTTTTGAATGGTATTGTATGTAACATGAAATACAAAAGAGCTGAAATAACATAGATGTCTGTTGCCATATTTTCCAGGAGACCTGAGGGGAAGGAGAGCACTGCACTGTAAAAAAAAGTTTTTTTTTTTTTTACAGTTTTTGCCAATAAATTTTACAGTGTTTTCCCTGTTTTTTTAAATTACAGAAACCATGTATTAAAATTGCAATAATAAACTGTTTATTGAAATGTGTAACATGATTTAACAAAGAAAATCTGTATAAACGGAATACACTAAATATCTGTTTTTTTAACAGATTTTAAACGTCAATTTAAAAAAAGTAACCGTTAAAATAACGTTTTTTTTATATAACCTGCTGGCCTCTTTCAGTACATGAATAACAGCTGCGTCAATTTCTGACACCGCTTAGCTTGTCACAGATTATCAGAGATCTGTTAAAAACTGAGCTATCAAAGCTGATTATATTATAATCCTATATCAATCTGTAGGCCTACAGATAGTTGCAATGTGAAGTCAACAGGGAGCCATCAAAATAAAGTGTAACCAATCCATGAGACACGACTACTGCTCCATTGACTAACAACAAGGTTTTCTTTTTTCTTAGTAGCCATATTTGTCTACCATAATTTTTCAAATGGTTTCTTTAGCTTATCTTTACACTACCATAAGGTAAATGAGACAACACACCACGGAGTATTGGACTTTCTTTAAGGTGCTCAGTGAGGTTGTTATGCATGGTTATAAATGGTAGAAAATAACATGGACAGTTGTTAATAGGCCCTACCTGCTTAAATGCAGTGCTGCTATGTTCTGTTTTATGCAATTCTTTTAAAGGCCAGATTTGGTTTGACTACATTAGGCAATAGTTCCAAAACCCATCAGTAGACAGGATATTCTTTATGCTTTAGTATAGTTGTACATCTGTATCACACCAACATCTGGATACTTAATAAATAATTATAATACCATATTTTATAGTCTCTCTTAGGCCTACAGCGTGCATTACAATTTTGTAAATTAAGTAAAATGAAGTAAATGTAAAATGATCAAAAACGACAACTGCAATTTAATTGCAAAAAAATTAAGCAACAAAACCACTGCAAACAAAATATTACACACTACTTTGTTTAGAACACGATTTGAATAGCAATCATGTTTAAGGCATCAGAAGATCTCTGCAAGTGGCAGTGCACTCAGGAAGAAGCGCGCCATTTTAACGGAGACGGCGGCAGGCAGGTTCACTTCTCTGCTGTGAAGACTAGAGGAAGCAACACATTTGCGAGGTAACGTCAAAAGTTTGTCTCAAAACTATTTATCGACGTTCAAACATGCAACTTACAAAGTGTACATTTTAATAGACGACCGAAAACAAGTAAAGTAATGTAGGTCAGACGTTACGTTTGCTAGGTTGCAGCTGAGTTTTAGCTTTAAGTTTTAACGTGACCTAATTGCTGAGATTATCTAATAAAATTGCTAACGTTACGTAATCCTAATTGCTAAGAACTTTATCCTTGTGTTGTATTTTCTGCGGCCGTGTTTGTGTGACATGTGGCTGGTTAACTAAAGATTAGCAGCTATGAAATATGCTGTATTAACTCTTGTTATTGCGCATTAATTGGGCCAATACATCGTCGAAAGTGTTAGTAAAAGATAAAAAACCTTGGTTGGGGAAGGATTCTTTGTTCTCAAAAATAATGTCAGTAAATTAAGTCTAATTGATATATTGATATGTGAGTGAAATAGTCACTCCTATTGTGCTACTAAATGGTCACATAAGGGTAAAAAAAAAAAAACTAGCAAACTTCATTTCTTAAAAGCTTAACTATAAAGCATATAACCAGATAGTTTTACACCAAGATCACAGGGATTTGATTTTTCCGGATTAATCAGGAAATTGTGATTTTCTCATCTTAGTTTGTTGCCCAAGTAAATAATGCATTCAATGTAACTTAAGTAATTTTTACCCAAGCATTTGCAAACTTCTGTTTTTTCCCCCCTCAGTTGTTTGATGCAGGAATTGGAATATTAGCTACCTGAAACTACTGCCTGGAGCAGTAAGGCGTCTTCAGGCTCAAACATTTCTCCATTGCATTGAAGTGAGTATGCAATATGGCAAGTGTTCTAAAAACTTTCACATGTCCTATATGTGGCATTGCTCTAAAAACAGTGAAAGGGTATGTAAATGACCAACAATTACACAAAAATGAAGCACATAGCGAATATGCCTGTTGTATAGTTGGGTGCAAATCAAGATTCACAAAGTACAATTCCTTTAAAAGTCATATTTTGCGCCACCATAGACGGTCATCCGTGTTGCAATGTGATGCAGTACAGGGTCCACTGAAATGTCAAAATCCACATTGCCAGAAACAGTGTAATGATCTGAAAGATCTTTTAGATAATTTGAAATTGCATGTTTCAAAGAAAGAAGAGGTTAAGTGTTGTGGCAAAGCCTTTTCATTGAGGTCCTCCTTTACTGCTCCTCTTTCTAGATATCATAAACATGCTACATCTGTGCAGGTCTCAGCTGTGCATTTTGTTCATTCTGTGCCCAGCCAGTCACATGATGTTGCTCAAAGTCCATCAGATGTAAGCATTGATGAGCCTGAGGATATCCTGGACCCACCTGGTAATATGAAAGGGCTATATATGAGGAATTTATCTATGTTTTATGTTAAGTTACAGGCCAAATACCTTGTACCTTCCTCCACTATTCAAATGATTGTGGAACAAATAGACAGTCTTAATGATGTGTGTCACCAGTACATAGTAAATCTACTTAAAGGTGCCCTGCAAGCAAATACCCAATTGAGTGAGTCAGAAATCATGGATGTTCTAACAAGTTTAAATGACAGTAGCTTGCATGCATCCTGTAGCTCTGCACTCTCTACTGAGTATTTGAGAATGCAGTACTTTCAGAAAAACTTATCTTATGTGCATCCTCAAACTACTAGTTTAGGCACTGATGAAAACCGAAAGGAACAATTTGCTCAGTATATCCCAATAAAAGAGACTTTGCAGGCTTTGCTAAAAGACCCAATTGTGTGGCAAGAATGTACAAAGTCTGTAGATGACACTTCACATGTTTTTAATGATGTGAATGATGGTTCTGTATACAAGAGTAATGCTCCGTTTGGGGAGTCGGGTATAAGTATAAAGCTCATACTATATCAAGATGCCTTCGAGATCGTTAACCCTCTTGGGTCAGCGAAAAAAAAAAAACAAGATACTTGGGGTTTACTTTACATTGGCCAACCAAGTAGATCAATTATTAATGGTTATAGTATCAAATTAAAACCTATATTAGTGTACATCCATACATAAAAGTGACTTTACAGCCTAGTATTGTATACGTATGAGAGTTAGATTGTTACAACTGCATTTTTATAGTGATTGTATTGCTTCAGAAAACTGGGGTTACACTTGTGCCATACTGAATGACATGCAAGCCAAACATTGTGGTCCTTTAACAGTCATGATATTATTATTCTTGTAACTTAATATTTTTGTTTTTTCCTTTTTGTGTGTGTGTGTACTGCAGGGAGTTCTCCCCTGACAGCTGGACGCTTTATGATGGCTGTAGACCAGACCATTGTGAAAGATGGTGTCACAAATTGTGGTGATGCCCTTCTAATGATGTTTGTGACCTACTAAAGACTTGGAAGTGTAACTAGAAAATGTATGTCCTGTAGAAAAAAGGTGCATGCACGTATATATGCGACCAATAGATGGATAGACCAGATAGATAAATTGTTCATTTAGGAATTAACACATTAAATTAATGGACATTAAATAAGATAACAAGAATGCTCTAGATTAAATTTTATTTAATGGTAAGTTCATTACAACATACAAAACATTTATGAAGTTACAGGAGCAATATGAGCAGACATTGTGCTCTTCTGGCATCTGTGGGAAGACAACTGGTATTGGTATATTATGAACTGTCTATTCCTATTCAATAGATTACAATATTACAATTTTCGAGTAATATTTTAAAGGGGTCATATGATGCGATTTCAAGTTTTCCTTTCTCTTTGGAGTGTTACAAGCTGATTGTGCATATTGAAGATCCCTAAAGTTGCAAAGACTAAAGTCTCAAACCCAAAAAGGTATTCTTTATAAAAGTTAAGACTTGACCACGCCTACCTCGTTTACACACTCCCCTACATGTCTACGTCACTGTGTGGGAAGATTTGCATAACGCCACCCAAAAAGAAAGGAGGCATAACGTTTATTCTCACTGTAGTATTGCTGTTGCCGCCGTCGTCATGTCGTGGAGACGCTGTGTCATTGTTTGGCTTTCCAAAAGAGGACACAACTAGAAATCAGTGGTTAAGTTCTATTTACAACCCTGTTCCAGAACAGTTCAACCCAAATATTCAGATGTGTGCAGCGCATTTTACGGAGAACTTTTTCCTGAACCTACAATGCTGGCTGTTCTGACTCACAACCTATAAGTATGTTTTCATATTTAAAGGATTTGCCACTGACGATTCAAACGTGAGTTTTGAGCAGTGTAGCACTTGTTTGTCATAAATGCAGACATGGTTTTATGTTTTATCAGCGCGCTACGCACGCGTAAGAAGACATATAAGTCATTATAATCATGATACCTGAACAAAATTATAATTATACACTTTTATTTTTGCCCCATTTTTCATGAGCTGAACTCAGAGATCTAATACTTTTTCTATGTACACACAAGGCCTATTTCTCAAATATTGTTCACAAATCTGTCTAAATCTGTTTTAGTGAGCACTTCTCCTTTGCCAAGATCATTCATCCGCCTCACAGGTGTGGCATATCAAGATAATGATTTGACAGCATGATTATTGCACAGGTGTGTTTTAGGCTGGCCACAATAAAGGCCACTCTAAAATGTGCATTTTTATCACACAGCACAATGCCACAGATGTCGCAAATTTTGAGGGAGCGTGCAATTGGTATGCTGACTGCAGGAATGTTCACCAGAGATGTTGCCTGTGAATTGAATGTTAATTTCTCTTCCATAATCCATCTCCAAAGGCGTTTCAGAGAATTTGGCAGTACATCCAACCGGCCTCAACCGCAGACCACGTGTAACCACACTAGCCCAGGACCTCCACATCCAGCATCTTCACCTCCAAGATTGTCTGAGACCAGCCACCCGGACAGCTGCTGCAACAATCGGTTTGCATAACCAAAGAATTTCTGCACAAACTGTCAGAAACCGTCTCAGGGCAGCTCATCTGCATGCTCGTCGTCCTCAACGGGGTCTCGACCTGTTCAACGTTGTGGATCGATTGGCCCATGGTGGCGGTGGGGTTATGGTGTGGGCAGGCGTATGTTATGGACTACGAACACTGGTGCATTTTATTGATGGCATTTTGAATGCACAGAGATACCGTGATGAGATCCTGAGGCCCATTTTTGTGCCATTCATCCACGACCATCACAGTTGTTGCAGCATGATAATGCACGGCCCATGTTTCAAGGATCTGTACACAATTCCTGGAAACTGAAAACATCCCAGTTTCTTTGCATGGCCAGCATACTCACCGGACATGTCACCCATTGATCATGTTTGGGATGCTCTGGATCGGCGGATACGACAGCGTGTTCCAGTTCCTGCCAATATCCAGAAACTTCGCACAGCCATTGAAGAGGAGTGAACCAACAATCCACAGGCCATAATCAACAACCTGATCAACTAGCGAAGGAGATATGTTGCACTGCGTGAGGCAAATAGTGGTCACACCAAATACTGACTGGTTTTCGGACCCCCCAATACAATAAAACTGCCCATTTTAGAGTGGCCTTTTATTGTGGCCATTCTAAGGCACACCTGTGCAATAATCATTTTGTCTAATCAGCATCTTGATATGCCATACATGTGAGGTGGATGGATTATCTCAGCAAGGGAGAAGTGCTCACTAACTCAGATTTGTGAACAATATTGAGAGAAATAGGCCTTTTGTGTACAAAAAAAAGTCTTAGATCTTTGAGTTCAGCTCTTACAAATGGGGGCAAAACAAAAGTGTGCGTTCTTAATTTTGTTCAGTAATATGTCCCCACTGGATGCAACAAATACCTTGTTTGTAATGGGTTTTAATGTTTTTGTCTCGTCACACCGGGACACGGCATGACAGTATGGTAAGGGGCGTAACATTTCCGTCACACGCTTGAGGTTTCAGCCATACAACACACTGGATAGCTGGCCAATCACAGCACACCTCGCTTTTCAGAACGATGAGCTTTGTAAAAATCGACGCATTTCAGAAAAGCGGGGCATAAAGGAGAAACAATAATGTACAGTATGTGGAAAATAATGTGTTTTTGAACCTTAAACCACATAAACACAATGCATTACACCAAATAATGTTCTTTTTAGCAACGTCACATGACCCCTTTAAGAAAGAAATGCTTTATATATGTATATATGCCAATCTTGTAGTGCAGCCGTCACTACCTTAGTTACAGTATTTATGGAGATGTTCATACTGGCAGCAGACACGTCACAGTCATTGTTGGCACACTTGCTTAATGGGAGATACTCAAATATGGCCATGTCACATCTTGCTCAGTCTGCAATCCAAGCGAACCTACAGCAGAACCTACTGTATAGTAATTACTTGATACAAGTGAGTTAAGGTGAATACAAACCTTCACATCAGGAAGTTTTCTTTTAGGACAGTAGACAAAATGACCGTTGAAAAACATGAATGTGTATAAACTGCAAACCGGCAATGCTTTGACCCATCAGGCAGGAAACTTTGTGAGGAGGTGTATCATTTCTGTTGTCAGTTACACTTAACCCAACAGTGGGTTACGCAAAAATACCCAACACTATGAAAATTTTAAAAATGACCCAAAAGGCTAAACCCAGTGTCTTAATTTAAAAAAAAAATATTATCCAGACAATGTTTCAATGAAGAAAAATTACATAAAAATGATATGGCTCATCCACAGAATTGCTGATTATAAAAATTGTTTGTAGCACTATATTGAGGTGTATTTCTGTCTTCACGGATGCCTTTTCAAGATAAATCCGGACAGGGGGACCAAGGTGGAGAAGAAACAATCTAAAAAACAGCAGTCTGTTAATCCCAAGGTTCTTTCATTGATCACAAACTTTGAATGGAGAGAGTAGAATAGAAAGTGTCTTACATTGCCAGCATCTTCTCTTTCATACACCGTTTAAGTGTGTTCCAATTTCTTTGTATACCATTCTGTAATGTTTAAACTGTTCATTCTGCTGGTATTATTTATTGGGAGGGTAAGCGGGTGAGCAGTATCCTGGGTTGTGTTTTAATGTTTCATTGTAATGTTTAATTTTTGTTTTGTAATGCATATTGTGTAGAATGGCTCTAAAAAGCTTTAATTCCCACAGTAAAAACAGTTTGTGGAAAAATTGGTTGGTGTTAAAAAAATTAACCAGTGGCTAACAATGTTGCTAAGCTAACGAATGTTGTTGTTAAATGCTGACCAAATGTGTTATTTGCAAATAATAAATAAATAAATAAATAATAATGGTTTTGTATTTTTATTAAAGGAAATCTTTTTGTAATTTAACCTACATACACAAAAAAATATTTTACTTTTACAGTTAGTTTATGTATATAAACAATATTATAGTTTATATCTACACTTAGATTTACGGTGTTTTTTATAATAATAACAGTAATTATCTGTACTTAAGCTTTTTTTAATCATTCTTTAAAGATACTTATTCTATTTTAAAGGTGTATTACTGTATTCTGACAATTGTTATATGTTAAAAGTGGAAGATTTCATGTAATTATAAAAAGATTTCATGTATAATTACAGTAATAACCTGTAATTATGGAATAAGAAATTACTGTTTTTTTAAGGTTTATCTACATTTTTTTTTCGGACAGTTTTTTTCTGTTTTTTAACAGACATTTTCTGGCGCCCCTGCTGCCAGGAAATTACCGTTTTTTTACGATTTTTTTTTTTACAGTGTGGATCTGACTATGCTGGGCATCTACTGTCCATGCACTGGCCACCAGATTCCCTCTGGACAGGAGTTTCTCTCTGGCCAGTGTTCTTGTGGATGTGGTAAGGTCAGCGTTGCATGGAAGATTACAGTATGTGGCAGGAACAGATGCTGCAGAGAAGAGTTCAGTTCTGTGGTCTATAAAGACAAGATACTGTATGAACTGACTGAATCTATGAAAAGATTCATTATTTGTTAGTTGCTCTAGAATCTGATTGGATGTCCACAACCCATTTATTTTCGTAAGGTGACAATTCAGAGTGAAACAGGATATTCATTGGGAAAAATTGTTGGATGGGATTGATTATATTTAAGAAGTGGTTTCTATATGTCAAATGGTTGGAAGGAATAGTTGAAACATAAGAGGGCATGGAGGTGTCAAGTAATTTCAGAGGTGGAGCAAATTATTATATTTTTTATAAAAAGATTATGGACAATTTTATAAACGCAGTGACCTTTTATTCTTTGGAATAGCATGCAGTAAAATGTGTATTAAAGGGATAGTTCACCCAAAAATCCAAATTTGCTGAAAATTTACTTACCCTCACATTCTTAAAAATAATGGTGCTTAAAAGGTTCTTTACAGTGATGCCATAGAAGAACCATTTTTGGTTCCACAAAGAACCATTCAGTCAAAGGTTCTTTAAAGGGGTCATATGATGTTTCTAAAAAGAACATTATTTTGTGTATTTGGTGTAATGAAATGTGTTTATGCGGTTTAAGGTTAAAAAAACACATTATTTTCCACATACTGTACATTATTGTTTCTCCTCTATGCCACGCCTTTCTGAAACGCGTCGATTTTTACAAAGCTCATCGGTCCGAAAAAGCGAGGTGTGCTGTGATTGGCAGCTATCCAGTGCATTGTGATTGGCGAATACCTCAAGCATGTGACGGAAATGGTACGCCCCTTACCATATTGTGATGATGCCCTGTCCCGGCCGGAGCGATTAGACAAAAACATTAAAACCCATTATGTACGAGGCATTCGTTGCATCCAGTGGGGACATATTTACTGATTATAATGACTTATACTGTCTTTTTATGCGTTGTGTTGCATCGCGCCACGTAAACATAAACCATGTCTGCATTTTTGACGGGGAAATGACAAACAACAAGCCCTACTCTACACTGCCCAAAACTAGCGTTTGAATCATCAGTGGCAAATCTTTAAATATAAAAAACGTACTTACAGTCCTGTGAGTCAGAACAGCCGGCATTGTAGTCTACTTTACCATGATCAGGAAACGGTCCTCCATAAAATTTGCTGCACACATCTGAATATTTGGGTTGAAGTGTTCTGTAACAGTGTTGTAAATACAGCTTAACCACTTTTTTTCTAGTCGTGTCCTCTTTTGGAAGGCAAACAAAGTAGTTTCGCTTTCACAACGAACACGACTTTCACACACGAGCGGCCTAGAGTGATCGCGGCGGCCTAGGTGAGGCAGAGGCCATGGCTAAGAGTGGAAGGAACTGCCTGAGGGCTAGTGAGGCGAGGCCGTGGTGCTTGAGAACGGCGCGGCCGTGGATTCGAGCTAAGGATCGTCCGGCGGGCTTGTGTCAACCATATTTGGACCCTTGTGGCTTCCGCTTCGTCCATTGTGAAATCCGATCCTGCGATCCACAGCGCACAGTTTTGTATTTCCCAGCAACCACACAGATCACTCTAGTCATTCAAGGCTGATCTCGTCCTCTTTGGAGGTCCCAAGCAACAAATAGTTTCGCTTTCACAGAAACAGACGAATCACGACACGTGCCTTCACGACAAATGGGGCAAAACAGAGAGGCGGCGGCCAACAATAACTACAGTGAAATAAAGTTACGTCCTTTCCCCTGTTCTTTTTCTTCTTCCTGGACTTCCTTCTCTCATTCCCCCTATCCGCTGCTTCTTTGCGTGCACATTTGGGGGGCGTTGTGCAAATCTTCCCTTCCCACATCGTGACGTAGATAGTGGTGTGTGGTGGTGGGGGGGAGTTTTAACAGAACAAGCCGTTTTAAAAAAGGTAGGTGTGGCGGCACTCCTTTATAAAGAATATCCCTCTTTGGAATTTGAGACTCTTGTCTTTGCAACTACAGATCTTCTTTAGCACCAAGACTTGTAAACACTCGCAAAGAGAAGGACAATTTTAAATCGCAGACGCATCATATTACCCCCTTTAAATAACCAATCTCTTTCTTCTTGCCTTTTTTAAAAATTATCTGCAAGAACCCTTCTTACCTTCTTTCTTTTTTTCTCTTTAAAGAACCTTTTGTGGAATGGAAGGGTTCCATGGATGTTAAATGTTCTTTTTGGAACCATTTAGACAAAACGGTTCTTCTGTGGCATTGTGAAGCACCATTATTTTTAATAGTGCATGTCAAGATGTAGTTGAGTTTGTTTCTGCTGTTCTTTCATTTCTTCATCGAACATAATAAAGAAAGAAATTTTAGCATTAACACCATCCTTGCCAAACACAAACCCATGCAATTGATCATCTACATGAAATGGGTTTCCCAGCAGAATGAGAGGTCCAAACAAGCATGAATCCAAAAAAAAACCCATCACAATAATCCACAAATCCTCAACCAATGACAGTCAATGCAGTTAATAATGTCTTGTTGTGACCGTAAAGAAACAGCTGGTGTTTTGTAACAATCCATCAATGACGTTCAACAAAACTTCACAACTGTCCACTTTTTTGGGTCAAAAATATTAGGGCCGTATCCTAATAAGAAAAAAAAACAAAAAAGAAGATATAGCGCTCCTCCTCTAGTGAAAAAGTCATGCAAAATAAAAAAAAAATGCACAATGATGTTGTCCTCGCACAATCAAAAATCCACGACATATTTGTTTACTGTTTTTGCTTGTAAAAACAACCATTGCTTGATCTGTGCATACTTCTCTCCTGATTTAGACCAGATGGATTTTTCACTGAAGAAAGCAACATTATAGACTTGTATTTTAGCCGGAACAGTTTGAAGTTAAAAATGTCTTTATGATTAATCTGTTTATCACAAACATGCAGCTTTTTTCGCTAACACCAAAGATATTAAAATAATAATTTGAAAATTTGGACTGGAGGTTTGTTCAATTACATGTGATTATTATTTAGAATTGTTTTTTTTCATAATATTTTGTGTTTCTGTTTATCTTATTTACTATTAAATATTATATTATATGTGTTTACGTAAATACGATGGAAGGAGCAAGAAACAAATAAGATTTTTTATCAGCTGTTTGGACTCTCATTCTGATGGCACCCATTCACTGCAGAGGATCCATCGGTGAGCGAGTGATATACCGTAAAGCTAAATTTCTCCAAATCTGTTCCCATGATGAAACATACTCATCTACATCTTGGATGGCCTGAGGGTGAGTACATTTTCAGCAAATGTTCATTTTTGGGTGAACTATTGCTTTAAGAAAGCCAGTAGAGTTTATTTTAATTTCATGATGACTTAAATACTTAATTATTGTGTATATTGCCATTTAATGTGTTTGTTTATTGAACATCCGTGTCAGTCATATTGCTGGGTTATCATGTTGTTGATTTGTGACTGTCTGGATTCTGTAAAAGCAATAAGCCATCTGCTGCAGTGCTTTTTCCATGGTTAAGGGGCTAAATCCGGACCTAACAACACACCTTAACAGAGGTAAATCACGGTCTCTCATGGTTTATTGCTTGTATCGCATCCAGAAAGTCACAAATGAACAGCTACTGTCTAATGAAGTCTGTGAGGGTGTGGAGAGCTGTAGAGGTCGAAGCATAGAATGAGAAAATCAAAACGAGCTGCAGTACATAAAGAACATGAACACTTGTTTGTATCATGAGACTTAAAAATCCCTTCATGATTGGCAGATTGTCTCCGAGATTAAGAAAGCCTGTCACCTCAACCCTGTCATCTTTGAATAAATGTTTCCATCTCCCGGAAGACAACGTGCCAACTCTAGAACCAGCTGATGTGTCCAGTTATTAGCACTGATCCGAAACATAGTGAGTTGCCTTCTTAGGTACACTGTAAAAAAAAAAAAAAGATTATTTTAGTATGTTTTACAAGAAATTATTGTGTCAGTCTTACTAATTCAAGGCTTCACATTTAATTAAATTTTACTTGCCCCCATTGTTTGTAATTATTTGTGAAATGCATTAGGAATTAGCGAGTGAAAACTGCTTTAAAGTAAATGCTACACCAAATGTTTTTCAGTTTAGTATCTCAGTGTCATTAGTGACCAACATGGAATGTTCTACATATCTACAACATGATTTTAGCATGTTGTGGAGTCCTCGATTTTAATCAGCACTTTTCAGTATTGAATGAAATATGATATTATAATGGAATTTATAAATTCCCTCTCTCACTTCACGGAGTTGCCCTATCCTTAAAGTGTTACTCTGTTTTTTATTATTGTTTTATTATTATGTTTATTCTAACTCTTTTTGTTTGTTTGCTTATGTATTGCACTGTAATTGTCATATAACATAATATGACATATTCAGTATTTTTTTTCTCATTGTTGCAAAAAAATAAATAAATAAATAAAAAAACAGTGAAAAAACTGGATTGCTGTTTTGCATCAATATAATTTACCAAAACTGCATGTTCCCACTCTATCTGAAGTCTAATGTGAAACTGCACATTAGTTGAAGTGCTTAAACTGAAAGCTAAAGACTGATGCAGCAGATATGTATTATGAAGCATATTCATGTGCTGCATCAGTCCTGGCACTGTAAACTTATCTGAAAAATGTGCAACGTTTACTGTATTGACACTTTGTGCTGCAAAATGTTCTATTTATAATATGTACTACCATTCAAAGTAAGATTTTTTTAAAGAAACATACAGGCCTACTTTATTCAGCAAGTACACATTAAATTAATTTATCAAACATTATAAAAAAGACAATTAAATGTACAAAATATTCTATTTTAAATACATGCTATTCTTTTGAACATTTTATGTATCAAAAAATCCTGAAAAATATTTATCTTTCAAAAAAAAAAAGATAAAATAAAAGAGTAAAATATAATATACTCTAAAAACTTTTCATCAGCACAACTGTTTTCAACATTGATGACAAGAAATGTTTCTTCAGTTAGCATATTAGAATGATTTCTGAAGGATCATTTTCAATTATGTTTTAAAATGTATTAAATAAAATAAATAATTATCCTCGTACTGGAATAAAATGCATAATATTGCCATTTTAAACTGTATTGTGACAAATAAATTATAAGTGCAGTATATCCATAATAAAAAGACATTTGTATTTACTGTAATTTTTGTAACATTGTGCATTCATGTTGTCCAATCGATTTGCAATTGCGAATAAATGAAGAGAGAGAGAGCGGAGAGGAGAGAGACAAGCTTCCATAAATTCTTGTCTGCCTCTGAAATTGTAATCTTTACTGACATAACCAATAACCACAAGAGCATGCATGTGGGTGAACAATATTAAGCAATATATCTTGCCTACTTTTCACAATCTAATAATAATAATAATAAATTAATTAATAATAACAACAACAATAATAACAATAATAATAATAAGTGCGTAATTTTCTTTATCCACTCTCAGTAAATTCTGTTTTGCATTATATGGCATTTTCAACCTCTCTGTCTACAAATACTAAAGGTCATAAGTTCATGATAATATGTAGAGGCAGGCAGCTCAGCACATTAAATTGTCAGTAATGATGCATTAGGTGAGCAGACATATAGTATTAAGCATTGCTGAGTAAGAGCTCTTGAGTGGCTGAACACCAGCAATGACTGAATCTGTTCTTACAGACATTGCAGTGCACGTGGACAGTATTGGACAAAATAATGTGAACATCCGTTAGGGGTTAATGGCATTTGTGTAAACTACAGAGAAAAAAACAAATGATTATCTTTTATTTATCTATTCATTGTCTATATTCTCTAGTTTGTAAATCAGTGTTCAATAAGCTATATATGTTCAGCAGTGTTTAGTACAAACCATGTGTAAAATGGGTGACTTGTCAAACTTCCAAAAAGGACAGATCATGGAGCAGGGCTGCGGACACAAAATTATGGAAAGAATCATCAGCGAAGAAGAATAATGGGCGAAAAACAAAAGTGAATGTGAACACTAAGATTGTGTCCAAACTACAGAACTACTGCAGCGGTGACAGCAAACCTCAATATTGACCTTGAAAACCCTGTTTCCACAAAGAAAAACGACCACAGAGAGCTTCACAAAGTCAACATCCATGAAAGAGCTGCAATTGCTATAAGTTTAATCCTAGACACCAGTGCTAAAATGTGAAAAAGGTGGTGTTATGATCATAAAACCTGGACAGTTGGAGCACCAAAATGAACTCCAGTCTGCCCTGGCCAGACAAATCACCTCACACAGATATGTTCAAACCATTGTGGGAAGTTTTGGAGAGAAGACTTACAAGCAGATTCCCTTTCTTCAGCATATCTGAAACAATTGGCAGATGTTCTGATACAACATTGCTAAAACTACCCGGTCCTGCAGATTTGCTTTATACAACATTAGGAAGATCCGGCCCTTTCTTTCGGAACATGCTACACAACTCCTTGTTCAAGCTCTTGTTCTATCCAGGCTGGACTATTGCAATGCTTTCTTGGCACATCTTCCAGCCAGTTCTATCAAACCTCTACAACGAATCCATAATGCGGCTTCAAAATTAGTCTTTAATGAGCCAAAAAGAGCACACGTCACACCAGTGTTCATCAATTTGCACTGGCTACCAATAGCTGCTCGCATAAAATTCATGGCATTGATGTTTGCCTACAAAACAACCACTGGCACCCCTTTACCTAAATTCACTACTTCGGACTTATGTGCCCTCTAGAAGCTTGTGTTCTGCAAGGGAACAGCGCATTATAGTGCCACCCCAAAGAGGCACAAAATCACTTTCACTGACTTTTACATGAACTGTTCCCTCCTGGTGGAATGACCTGCCCATCTCAATCCGAGCAGCTGAGTCCTTAGCCATCTTCAAGAAATGGCTAAAAACACATCTCTTCCATCTACACTTGACCCTCTAACACTAGCACTCTCTATTCTTTTTCTATTTGTTTTCTTTTTATTTATAAAAAAAAAAAATGTGACTCTCTTACACATGCACTCTATCTAAGTCGAATATATACTAACTGCTTGTTTTCTTTAAAAAAAGGCCTCTAACACTAGCTTTCTTTATTATTTTTCTATTCTATCTGCTTAATTTCTTTTTATTTATTATAAAACTGACCCTAACACTAGCATTCTCTATTCTTTTTACCTGTTTTTCTTTTATAAATTTTTTTGACTCCTTAACACTACGTTCCTATTTCTATTACCATTTTCTTTATTTATTTTTTTATTTATTATATAATAAAAAAACTTGCTATGTGTACTGCATCAGGTTAACTGAGACTTGTCACAGTACTTACATATTATTGCTCTTTTGTTGGTTTTGATTACTTCTGTTGTCCTCATTTGTGAGTCGCTTTGGATAAAAGTGTCTGCTAAATGACTAAATGTAAATGTAACTGAAGGTTCTTCAAAGGTTGTATAAATTTATTCTAAGAAGGTTAGAAGATGGTGGTAAAACACCTTAATAAATAAATATTGCCCATTTTTCCCAAGTCTTCACATTATTTTGTCCATCCCCTGTAGGCTATATTTCCTTTGACTCATGTTTGTTCACTTACTGAGACCTGACCATAAACCTTGAGGTGCCCTAATGTCTATAGTGCACCTACCTATACATTTGAACAGCTGAGAGAGCCAATCAGTGTTTTGGCAGCTAAATGTCCTGGGCACAGCACCCAGTTTTAGGTAAAGTTATCTAGCGTGCAGAAAAGCAGGGCACTCTCTGCTTCAGCAACTGCCAGGGTCATTCATCAGCACCTGGAATGGCGAACGAGGGAGAATCTAGCTTGTGAAATGTGGACTAGGGTGAATGTGAACAATTCTTCCCAGCGCTCCCATTTTGCGATTTACAATCTTCAAAAGTGGGCCATAAAATTCCTCTCTCTGTCTGACACGTGCACTCGAGCTTTCTCTGCTCTTTGGCTGTTGGTCCGTATCTTAAATTTTATTTAATATTACAAAATCTCATAATCGCACGCCCAGCGTGCAGCGTTTATGACATGTCATCTCAAGCTCAACAGGCTTGGACTGAAAAAAAAAAAAAAAGCTCTAAAAGCAATCATTGTGATAAATCTTAAATACTGTTTTATATGGTATGGTCCACATTATACATCTGGAGATTTGCATGTAATTCTTAAGTACATTGCATTCAATTCCTAACAGAATAACAATATGTGCAGTATAAATAGATTTAAAGGGGATATGTCATGCAAAATGATTTCTCTTGTAATTTTGAAATGAAAGAGTTCAATCAAGAGTTCAGATGAAGACATTTACAGTGATTACCTCCCTATGGAGTCCAACCAGAAACAAAACGTCTCAAGGTTACGTATGTAACCATGGTTCCCCGAGGGAACGAGACGCTGTGTCGAGATTCGCTTTGGGAACGCCCTTGCGTGACCGCGTTCTGAAGCACGTGTCAAATCAGCCCAAAGGAGCAGCGAGACGTCACAAGCGGGGTGACATAAGCACCAGAAAGCATAAAAGCGCATCCAGCCAGGCGCCACCCAGCTTCGATGAAGTAGCTCCTGCAGGGATGCAGGGAGTATGGCAGGGAGACGCAGTGTCTCGTTCCCTTCGGGGGAACCATGTTTACATGCGTAACCTGAGACGTTCCTTTTCAGGAACTCGAGCTGCGTCGAGATTCTCTTTGGGAACGAGAATACCAACTGCGCCATACTACCAAGTCCCTGCCTGTGTGTGTATCTTATGAGCACATCACGAAGAGAGAACTTGGGAACCTGGGGTACATGCCAGGTCTAGGTTGTAAAAACGGTCAAAAGTGTGCGGAGAGGACCAGCCCAAAGGCACAAATGTCCTGCATGGCCACACCCAAGCTGAAAGCCTTGGAGGCTGCCATACTCCTGGTCGAGTGCACCCCCATAGGTGACGGGAGGCCAGATGACTCGTAGGCTAGTGAGATGGCCTCGACCACCCACCTACTCATAGTCTGCTTGGTCGCTGGGGATCCTTTCTTTGGCGGACCAAAGCAAACAAACAGCTGATCTGCCTTACGCCACGGGGCAGCTCTGTGTGTGTAAGCGTCCAGTGTTCGAACTGGACAGAGCAGATTAGGCCTTTCTTGGCCTACTTCCTGGAACGGAGGAGGACAGAATGCCTGAAGTACTATGGGCCCTGGTGAAGAAGTGGGCACCTTAGGGGCATACCCGGCCCTCGGGTAAAGGAATGCCCTAACCATGCCTGGAGCGAACTCCAGGCACGAAACAGAGAGTGTCTGAAGATCCCCGATCCTTTTTAGTGAGGAAGTAGCGAGGAGAAAGATAGTCTTGAGCGTGAGAAACTTGACTGGAACTTCTTCTATGGGTTCAAAGGGGCCATTGCATAAGCCCTCCAGAACCACAGCCAGGTCCCATGAGGGCACCTTAGTGCGCTGTACCGGCCTCAGCTTCAGGGTGCCACGGAGGAAACGAGTGATAAGTGGGTGTCTTCCCAATGATTGACCACCCAGAAGGGCGTGGTAAGCAGCTAAGGCCGCCACGTATACCTTCAGAGTGGGAAAAAAAGGGGTGAAAAACAAAAGATAACCTGCGGAAAGCCACCCCCGCTCCTGCAGAAACTCCAGAACTGTACCAATTGGGCAGTTTACTGGGTCCTGCAGTCGCTGTCCGCACCATGAAGTGAAAAGCTTTGACTTTAAGGCGTACTGTTTCCTAGTGGCGGGAGCTCTGGACTGGAGTATAGTCTCAACAACCTCAGTTAAGAGACCAGATGCTAGGAGCTGTGCCCCCTCAGGGGCCATGCCCACAGCTTCCACAACTCCGGGCGGGGGTGAAGAATGGCGCCCCCCGCCTGAGAGAGGAGGTCCCTCCTGTTCGGAATCTCCAGCGGAGATCCGTCGAGGAGGGACACCAAGTCCGAGAACCAACTTGACAAGGGCGTGAACGCAGACCCCCCTGCCGATTGATGTAGGAAACCACCGATGTGTTGTCTGTGCGGACAAACACATGATGCCCCCTTAGGTCTGGAAGGAAGTGTGTCAGAGCTCGAAACACGGCCAGCATTTCCAGGCAGTTGATGTGCCAAAAGAGATGATGGCCTTCCCACAGACCCTGGGCAGAGCGACCACTCATGACCGCTCCCCCAGCCCGTGAGAGAGGCATCCGTCGTTAGCATTAAGCGACGACAAGGAGCCCCTACGTCGGGCCTTGAAACAGGAACCAACGTTTCTTCCACATATGTAAGCATCGCCGCGTGACCTTGATCTTGCAAAGCGGATTCCCCCTCGGGGAAATTCCTTTGGTTCTGAGCCACCACTGCAAGGGTCTCATGTACAGCAGGCCAAAAGGTATCACGTTGGACGCTGCTGCCATCAGGCCCAACAGCCTCAGAAACTGTTTGACAGTGAGTGACTGGCCTTCTCTTACTCTCGTGATTGTCGTGAGGATTGACTCGATTCGAGTGGGAGACAGATGTGCCTGCATCGAGGTTGAGTCCCACACCACGCCTAAATAAGTGGTTCTCTGTAGTGGAGAAAGAACACTCTTCTTGGCGTTTAGTCTTAACCCCAGCTCTCTCATATGGGCGAGGACGACATCTCGATGTCGAACCGCTATCTGCTCCGATTTAGCTAGTATCAACCAATCGTCAATGTAATTGTGTATGCGGATGCCCTGGAGTCGCAGTGGAGCCAGAGCAGCATCCACACACTTCGTGAAAGTGCGGGGTGAGAGTGACAGGCCGAAGGGAAGAACTCTATATTGGTATGCTTTGCCCCCGAAAGCAAACCTCAGGAATTTCCAGTGTTGAGGGAGGATGGAAACATGGAAATAAGCGTCTCTGAGATCTATCGTAACAAACCAGTCCTCGGACTGGATCTGAGATACTATCTGCTTGATAGTGAGCATCTTGAACCGAAGCCGTTTGACAGCGCGGTTCAGAAGACGGAGATCTAAGATCAGACGCCAACCCCCCCATCCTTCTTCGTAACGATGAAGTAACGGCTGTAGAACCCGGACGCTCTCGAGAGAGGAGGAACACGTTCTATGGCCCCCTTCCTCAAGAGAGTATCTACTTCTTGTTCCATTACCAGAGCCTGCTCGGGGCCCACTAGCGTGGGGGTGACCCCTTTGAATCGAGGCGGACGAGAACCGAACTGGATTCTGTAACCTTTCTCTACAATCTGCAGGACCCATTTTGAGATATTTGGTAGAAGTTTCCACGCTACCAGAAAATCTACTAAGGGAACCAGCCTCTCAAGGCTGGCCTCTGGTATTATTAGAGGAGCCAGTTCGGTGCCCTGAAGCGGATGACTGGCAGGGAACGACCGACCTGACTGTTGTAGCACCCTCACTTGAGGGGCGAGCTCTCCCGTGCCGTACCGTCGCCGGGCGGCAACTGGGAATTTTCGCTCACACTGGAGCTCACTGAGCCCTTAAGCACCGAGGTGGCAGGGGTATCAATGAACCTCCATGAGGGCACTGAGGGAACAACCGACCTGACTGCTGTAGCACCCTCGCTTGAGGGGGCGAGCTCTCCCGTGCCGTACCGTTTGCCGGGCGGCAGCTGGGATTTTCGTTCGTTGCAGTTTACTGAGCCCTGAAGCACCGAGGGTGGTAGGGGTATCAATAAACCTCCGTGAGGGCACTGAGGGAATAACCGACCCGTGTGCTGTAGCACCCTCACTTGAGGGGCGAGCTCTCCCGTGCCATACCGTAGCCGGGCGGCAGCTGGGAATTTCGCTCGTCGGAGCTCACTGAGCCCTGAAGCACCGAGGTGGCAGGGGTATCAATGAACCTACATGAGGGCACTGAGGGAACAACCGACACGACTGCTGTAGCACCCTCACTTGAGGGGCGAGCTCTACCGTGCCGTACCGTTGCCGGGCGGCAACTGGGAATTTCACTCGTCAGAGCTCACTGAGGCCCCGAATCCCTGATGGCAGGGTTATCAATGAACCTCCTTGAGGGCACTGAGGGAACAACCGACCTTACTGCTGTAGCACCCTCACTTGAGGGGGCGAGCTCTCCCGTGCCGTACCGTTGCCGGGCGGCAGCTGGGAATTTCGCTCGTCGGAGCTCACTGAGCCCTGAAGCACCGAGGGTGGCAGGGGTATCAATGAATCTCTGTGAGGGCACTGAGGAGGATTGGGCACTGTATACTGAGGTGTTATCCTTTCCTCTCCAGGTGGGCTACCCTCAGGGACCTGACAATGTTAGAACCATTTAGCCGAGGTCCTCTTAGACAAAATGACGGTCCGCAGATCCGTTTTCGGTCTGTAAGACCCCAACTGAGAGCATCGCCCCTACCCCCGATCTTTCTGTGGAGGGGTGTGGGTTGCAAAGCTCTGTTTTTGAGACTGGCTATATGAGGAGCTTTATGGCTTGGGCTGCTGCCGCTCAGCAGTCCCACCCCTGAGCAGGTCAGCCTGGTATGCTTGTAACACCGCCATGGTGTGCAAACATGCGCCAGCCTGACCTACCGCCGTATAAGCTTTCCCAACCTGACTCGATGTAAGCCTAACGGGCCTGTTGGGAAGCTTCGGGGCCTTCAGGGACGTTGCTGAGGATGGGGAGAGATAGCTCGTAAGCGTCTGCTCCACCACTGGCATCGACCCATATACCTTATTATTCAGCCCCACGATGTTCTTTTGAACAATTCTAGATTGGGGGTGTAAATACGAGATGAGTATGGTTTCTCCCATGATCTTGTTTTTTACACCTCAGCATGGAGATCGGGGAAAACGGAAGGCCCCCGTCGTGAAGGCTGTGATCTGGATTCAGAACATGCTCGTCTAATTATTTTTAGGACGAGCGTCCTGTTTCTAGGCTGGCCAAACAATATTTTATTTTGGCGAATGCATGAAACACATCCCATAATCACGAATCACACCTCATACACGAGGGACTGCGGTGGGGGTGGGGGGGTGGTGGCGGGTCCACAGTCTCCTCTGTCTCGACACTCATGACATCCACAAGATACAAGATAGATGGAGTGTCTGGTTCTCTCGACGAGACCGTCTCGGATCCCTCCGCTAAATCCACCCACGATCCCCACGACAACAGTCTGCGCTGTGCCTCGGCAACAGCGGGATTGCGAGCCTGGCCGCTCTCATCAAACGCAGCCAGGTGAGAGCGGAGCGTGTGCAGCGAGAGCTCGCAGTGTTGACAATCAGTTGCTCGAAAGCTGACCGTGCATGCTTCTCGCTTAAACAAGCGACACACAAATCGTGTGTATCTGTCGCCAGATATCGTGGGCAGGGAGAAAAACAGTGTTTGTAATGCCGTTCGCTCGCCATATATTTTTTCATGATTGTTTTTTATATATGTTTGTTTGGACAGACAACAGTAAATAGACAGACCCATACACAGAGCGCTACTGAAGAGCAGAAGCTGGGTGGCGCCCGGCTGGATGCGTTTTTATGCTTTCTGGTGCTTACGTCACCCTGCTCGTGACGGCTCGCTGCTCCATTGGACTGATTTTACTCGTGCTTCAGAACGCGGTCACGCAAGGTCGTTCCAAGCGAATCTCGAGGCAGCTCGAGTTCCTGAAGGGGAATGCATCATAATTAATGCATCATTAGCTATGTTTCCATCACCCTGTTTTTATGTTTTGACTTGTGCGAAAAGGTTAATGCGAATAATGGGAGATGGAAATGCATTTTGCAAATAAATTCCTCTATGCGCATCAAAAGTCATGTGACTTTGCGCTATGGGGCGGCAAATTCTGACAAACCAGCGGACCGATCTCATTCACAGCAACTGAAATGTTGTTATGGTCATTCTTAAATACCCGAGCATGTCTGTTGTCAAAGTATTTCTGTATAACTACCTCCCAGAACTCTTACACGACTGAGTTCCCAAACAGCAGTCACCCACCTCCGAAAGCAATGACCGCATTTATTGTGTTTCATCTGCTCGCTCTGAGGCGCGAGCGATTTATTATATATGAAAATGATTATATTCAGGGGCTTCTCCTTTTTTAGTGATATTTAGTGCCAGTTTATCAAGAAGTGACGATTTTTGTTCTCTTTGTCTCGTTGGATGGAAACAGTGCTTTATTCGCAAAAGTTTATGCGATATTCCAGTTTAGCGAATAAGTTTAATTCGAATCTTTGGATGGAAACATAGCTAATTATGCTATAATAGCACCATTATTTTCTGTCCGTAAAGAAGAGGATGGATAATCGAAGATATTTGTTGAAAGCGACTGGCATCAGTCAGGTGGAAATCAGAACTGGGGCTCCCCGAAGTGCTTGGTCACATGGACTGTTATTTATGTCTGTATGATAAAGAACATCTACTAATATCCTGTCTGTGCTCCTCTGTCATGTGTTTTACCATCACACAAGGGCAAGCATTTTTTTGTTTTCTGCTTGGTTTCACAAGTTTACGAATGAGTGCCAGAGTCTCTCAGCAGGTGAGAAGGCAGCTGTTTCACACTCACTCTGCCAAAAAACACATCGCATTGGAGCGATACACACATATGCACCTAGACACACGTAAACATAACCGACCGAAAGCCAGAAAGCATACAGAAGAGTCAGCATAGCTGGACCTCCTGCCGGAATAAATCCAGATATCTGAGACTTTTGGAGGTGATAATATACACCTGGTACAATGGGAGAAAAACAAGTAAAAAAATCAGAGTACAGTGTAATGATAATGTCAGCAGACTTATATTTAGTTTTGTCTATCATGTAACTGATTCGAGGCTCTCATAATGAATGGTTTTCCCACTTTTGGCGAAATTTAAGAGTTTTTGCCATCAGCAGAAATATAGTTATTGGTATTTATTGTGATTGCCAGTTTTCATCAACATTTAGGTACTGTGGCGATTATCCCGAGTCCAGATTAGCGTCGCCCCCTGGAAACGCCGCTGCCACACTGATCACCGACGCACAACACCTGTGCGCGATGAGTGGCGCACCTGGAGCTCGTTCCCGCTGGCCTTAAAAGCCAGGAGAAGAGACACCAGAGGGGGAGCACCCCAGAGCTCCAGGCGGCATTGACGATTGTTCTCCTTATTTCACAGAATCTGAGGGCACCCAGGGAGAGGGATCTGCACCACTGCACTTCACCCCACGAGCACCACTCTGAGACGTGCACCGAGCACCAGTCATCAAGGGCACGTGTGATCAGTGTGTGGGCAAATAAATCACCCTCCGGGGCTCTTTCGACCAGTACCGAGTCTGTGTTCTCATTCACCCCGCGACAGTACTTTTTCAATGCAAGTAGAGTTCATGACACTCTCTCATTGAGTTCTGTTTTTTTCACCCTTTCACCCTGTGTTCTGTCATTTTGTATTTAAACATTTTGAAAAATGTTTATGCTGCTGTTTTTTTTTTCATAAAATTAATGTTCATAGTGAACATTACAAAGTAAAACAAATCTTCTGAAGCCACATGATAGCTTTGTGATCAGCAGACATTAAGGCAGTTTTCCCTTCACTGAAGCTCTGAAATTTCATAAATTCAGTTGGTCTACATAAATTTAGTCTATTTGACTAAACAGTCTATTTGCAGATTATGCCAGTAGGTGATAGGGAGTCTTTTTGTGTGTTATAAGTGAATCACTGAATCATTTACTTAACCAAGTTATTTACTACTAAAACTGGTCTTACTATCCTTCAGTATTATCCATTATTTTAAGTCATATTTACACACCATTCCAACAATCCCTAGTACTATTTTGTGGCTATGTCCCGGGCTGAGAGGGTTCACGGGACGGCTGGGACTGTCACTGCTGTTCAGTCATTGTGTTTATCAGGCTACAAGAGCATGACAGCTTGTATGCTTCATTATGGCGTCAACTGCAGCATCGAGTGGCAGGTGGCTGTGTGTGCTTCCTGTCCGCTCTCTCATTCACACATACATGACAGTACACATTCGCAGTCGGCCTCTATTCTGACTCGCTCTGTCTCTCCTGTCACATGTGCTGCTCATTAGCGGGAGGTTTTTTTGTTTTTCCTGCAGAGGTGAGCATGTGAGGACTGGTGCTGAGAACTCTGCCATTCTATGGGTGCCAGACTGTGTCATCTGAGATAACCTACACACTCTGATTCCTGCTCATTTTGTACAGTGGTCATGTTCCCTCACCTTTGAATGAAATTTCTCATACATTCAGAAAGGTGTGAACTAAGAAGTCGGCTACATTGTTGTATGCGTCAAGGATTGTGTTACTTTTACACCCTGAAATGAAAGACAGATTAACTTACTTGAATATGACAGACAGGTAGATATACAGGATAGATAGATAGACAGATAGGTAGATATAAAGAGAGATAGATAGATAGACAGACAGACAGGTAGATATACAGATAAATAGACAGACATGAAAATGGAGAGACAGACAGGTAGATACAAACATTTCTAGATAGATAGATAGACAGACAGACAACAGACAGACAGACAAATGACAGACAGACAAAGATAGATGACAGACATATTGACCGACAGACAGGTAGTTACAGTGGGGAAAAAAAGTATTTAGTCAGCCACCAATTGTGCAAGTTCTCCCACTTAAAAAGATGATAGAGGCCTGTAATTTTCATCATAGGTTTACCTCAACTATGAGAGACAAAATGAAAAAAACAAAAATCCAGAAAATCACATTGTATGATTCTTAAATGAATTTATTATTTGCAAATTATGTGGAAATAATATTTGGTCATAACAAATTTCATCTCATACTTTGTTTATATCCCGTTTTGTTGCAAAAACGTTTTCTGTAATGCTGCCCAAGGTTTTCACAACTGTTGCTGGTATTTTGGCCCATTCCTCCATGCAGTTCTCCTCTAGAGCAGTAATGTTTTGGTGCTGTCGCTGGGCAACACGGATTTTCCCTCCAAAGATTTTCTATGGGGTTTAGATCTGGAGACTGGCTAGGCCACTCCAGTACCTTGAAATGCTTCTTACGAAGCCATTCCTTCTTTGCCCGGGTGGTGTGTTTGGGATCATTTTCATGCTGAAAGACCCAGCCACGTTTCATCTTCAATGCCCTTGCTGATGGAAGGAGGTTTTCACTCAAAATCTCACGATACATGGCCCCATTCATTCTTTCGTTTACACGGATCAGTCGTCCTGGTACCTTTGCATAAAAACAGCCCCAAAGCATGATGTTTTTACCCCCATGCTTCACAGTAGGTATGGGTTTCTTTGGATGCAACTCAGCATTCTTACTCCTCCAAACACGACAAGTTGAGTTTTTACCAAAAATTCTATTTTGGTTTCATCTGACCATATGACATTCTCCCAATCCTCTTCTGATCATCCAAAATCTCTCTAGCAAACTTCAGACGGGCCTTGACATGTACTGGCTTAAGCAGGGGGACACGTCTGGCACTGCAGGATTTGACTCCCTGGCGGCGCAGTGTGTTACTGATGGTAGCCTTTGTTACTTTGGTCCCAGCTCTCTGCAAGTCATTCACTAGGTCCCCCCGTGTGGTTCGGGGATTTTTGCTCACAGTTCTTGTGATCATTTTGACCCCACGGGGTGAGCTCTTGCGTGGAGCCCCAGATCGAGGGAGATTATCATTGGTCTTGTATGTCTTCCATTTTCTAATAATTGATCCCACAGTTGATTTCTTCACACTAAGCTGCTTACCTTTTGCAGATTCAGTCTTCCCAGCCTGGTTTAGGTCTACAATTTTGTTTCTGGTGTCTTTGACAGCTCTTTGGTCTTGGCCAAACTTGAGTTTGGAGTGTGACTGTTAGTTTGTGGACCTGTGTCTTTTATATACTGATAACAGTTCAACAGGATGCCATTATAACAGGTAACTAGTGGAGTACAGAGAGCCTCTTAAAGTAAAAGTTACCAGGTCTTGAGAGCCGAATCTTGCTTTTTTAGTAGGTACCAAATTACTTATTTTAAACGAGAATTGTTACCAATAATTTTTTTAAAAATCCTACAATGTGATTTTCTGTTTTTTTTCTCATTTTGTCTCTCATAGTTGAGGGATACCTATGATGAAAATTACAGGCCTCTCTCTTCTTTTTAAGTGGGAGAACTTGCACAATTGGTGGCTGACTAAATACTTTTTTGCCCCACTGTATAAAGAGAGATAACCGACGATTCTGTAGATATTACAGATAGGAAAGACGACAGAAAAGAAACATTAAGAGACCGCAGACATTTACAGACACACAGACATTTACATACACAGGCATTTATAGATAGATAGATAGACAGACAGACAGACAGACGGACAGGACAGGTAGATATACAAAAATGTCCACACGGACACACATACAGACATATAGGCAGTGGCGGCTCGTGGGTTTTAAAATAGAGGAGTATCGCAATACATTTATAGTATTACAACTGTAAAATTACAAACAAAAAAATACACATTCTGAGACATGAACTGAAATTAATTGTGAATTTCATTAACATTAAATCGTCCTCCTCCCATTTTCACCTCAAAATTATGGAGAAGCTGTGCCTCCCCTGTCTCCCCCGACGAGCCGCCACCTAGGTAGGAAAATGAATAGACAGACAGACAGATCCTTGCTTGAACTGCAGTGGATTGTGGGTGTATAATGTACTGCTTCATTTGAGTAGGCTTAGCATGCTCTTTGTTTTGGACTCTATTTGCTATTATTTTGTACATTTAAAATTGTGTGCTCAAGTACTCGGAGATGGCCCTGTTTTGATCCAGATAAATCAATCTGTGAAACTGCCGCACACTGGCTTAGCATAAAGCAGAATAGCGTGCATAAATAGAGTTCTTGACTCCTTATCCTTGCATGGGGATGAAACCGGAATAAACTACTGGTTTATAGACCATTGGAGGATGTTTGCAAAACAGGAAAAAAGAAAATCAAAAGGCAAAAAAAAAAGAAAAAGCTGTTGACTGAACTTATTAGAGGATATGCCTTCTCTAAGGTGAAAGCTAATAGTTGGTGGTTCTGTCCTAGCTAATAGTTGGCGGTTGTGTTTGAGGATGAGTTTGTGTGTGCCTGAGCGTGTGTGCGTGTGTTTATTTACTGGTGTAGTACTGGAGTCTGGAGCCGATCACTGGATTAATCAGGCATTTATTCCAAGGAGAATAGCAAACGGATCTGTTCTGTAAACACTTTAGGCAAGTGTCAGAGAGGCAAGCTAAGCCATGCCTGACAGATTGGGCATGTCAAGGCCCCATCACACACATTCTTTACTAGCTTTGGACTAATAATGAGTGTCTCCTTCTGCTATATGTTGGCTCAGTCATTTAAATAATCACCAGGGTCTTATTAATATTCATAAGTTTTCATACAAAATGTGTGGCTCTAGCACACATTTTTCCACAACTGGATAAACACTGATTGAGATAGATAGATAGATAGATAGATAGATAGATCGTCTCAGGTTACTTATGTAACCATGGTTCCCTGAGTAGGGAACGAGACACTGCATCCTCTAGGGGTCGCTATGGGGATGCCTTGTTGTGACCCGTGTCTGAAGCATACATTGAAAAAACACCAACAACACGTTGGCTGGTGACAGCCCATGACGTCACTACCGGTGCGACTATTAGTATAAATAGGCGCTGGGAGAACATGCCATTCACTTCTTCGTCTGAAGCTTGCGTTCGGAACATGGCAGGAAGCCTAGAGGACGCAGTGTCCCTTTCAAGGAACGTCTCAGGGGTCGCTATGGAACGATATACCCACGACGCCATGCGAGGGCATGGGGCCAGAACCTGGCGAGCACTAGTACCACCTTACCATTTTCATGGTGGTGCCCCTGGGACGTCGAACGGCTTCCGTGACTTATCCCCCTATGGCCAAAGCCTAGGCCTCCTACCCAAACTTACGTTAGGGCCAACTCCAGGCTCGGGTAGAGCTCCAGGCTTGTACTCAACATGGATTCCTTTAAGTTGAGTACGAACAAGAGCCTAGTATCATACTGAAGTCTCTTGGCCTGTCCACACAGGGGGGCAAACACCCGGCTCTCAAATGAGAGGGGAGCTCGACCTACCTCATGTTCCAATGCTGGAACAGCTAGCAATAATTTACTTAGCTGAGGGAGCAACACACCCAGCTCTTCAAACGAGAGAGGGGAGGCTCGGACCTACAGCATGTTCCAATGCTGGAAAAGCTAGCAGTAGTTTACCTTGGCTGAGAAAGCACAAACCCAGCTCTCAACGAGAGAGGGCTCGCACAGCATGATCGTTAGAAATCAGAAGGGTAAGCATACTGCAAGTTAGCCAAACACTCAGCACATCAGGGAGTTAGAGGAAGGGCCTAAATCGCATGATGCTGCTTGTTCCAGGTGCTCTGGAAAAACAGAGAAATTAACTTCTGGAGGGGAGTCTTCAGAACAGACGTCTCACCCATAGAGAGATAGCTGGCCAGTGTCTCTCTATAGGGGCATTTTCTCATAACCGCTTTCGCGCATCGTCTCAATGTTGGCATAACTTGTATGCTGGAATCGATGGATGCGTGAGGAAAATGGCCTCTTCCATTCCTTCTCAATCTTTATATGAAAAAACAGGAAGAAATGAATGCTCACCTGAGCTGGAGGGTTTATGGACAGAAAAATAACGTTCATCGAGGTACCTCGCAACGTCACTTTGTTCGCCCGCTTCACGGCAAATAAAGCCTCGCCGTGGCGCGATCCATAACTTTCAAAGCTCATCATACGCAGGGCAGGAGGATTGGAAAGACTCAGCCTCAGCTTATTTGCCCTCTTCAGACATCTCCTGCTCTTCCTGGGTCGAACTCAACAGAGCACTGGCCCCTGGATCAGACAATGCTAACGAAATAACATCATCCTCCAGCGGCTCACTCTCTTCCACAGCCGACGATCGCGAGAGGGAAAGCCCCTTTTTAAACTCATCGGCCAGATCCACCTGCGTTCCCCACGAGCTCATTCCCTTCCGTGTCTCAGCAGCGGTGGGTCCTGAATCGCGGGGAAGCAGATGGCTGCCCCTCTTTCCCCGAAAAGAGAGACAAACGAGAGCAGAACTTTTTCATCAGAAAACGCTCACAATGCATGCAGATTGCCCCCCTTGGAGACATCGCATGCGTGCTCTTCGCCCAAACACAGAACGCATAGATCGTGTGTGTCATCAGATGTTAAACACTGACACACTGGGATCACCACCCCCAATTTTTCCTCTAAAACTTCTGGCTAGTAGCTCGCCATAATAATGATGAGATCGCTCTTACACGTTCAAATGCAACGCTTCAACAAAACCGTCCCGTGAGTATCCGAAAGAGAATGACATGTTCTCTCGGCGCCTAGTTATACTATATCGCACCGTTATTGAGCGTCATGGGTGCTTCGCCGCCACGTATTTTGGTGTTTTTTTTCAAAGTATGCTTCAGACACGGGTCACGATGCAGTTCAAAGTTCCCTTGAAAGGGAAAGATAGATATCCAAATGTTGACATCCAAATGTTGAGATATATATCAACATTTGGATGTTTACGAATCTCTAGCACAGATCTCTATAGCACACATAAATTTTTCACAACTGAATAAACACTGATTGAGATAGATAGATAGATAGATAGATAGATTAATAGATAGATGATAGTTAGATAGATAGATAGATAGATATATTATTGTATTTTTACTAAATGACTTTAGTTAAATAAATTAAATTTTTTCAAAGCTTAATGTTTAGATATATATCAACATTTTGATGTTTAAAGATCTATTGAGGTTCATGGAATTAATAAGCTGGTTTCATTGTATTTTTAATAAATGAATGTAGTTAAATATATTTAATTTTTTCAGAGCTTTGATGATAATTAAATTAAAAAAACAAAGACTGCAAATGACTTATTAATCCCATTTGGATCAAGTAAATGTGCCATTAACTTGCTTTTCTCAGACAATTTATCCATTATATTATATATATTATATTGATAAAAGGGATTAAAAAAAATGCCAGTATGCAATTTTCAGCTGTAAAGATTCCAGGTAAACATTTGTATGTCTCAAAAATTGTACAGTACATGTGTACACTGTTATATAAAAAAAAATCTGTATAAAAACGGATAATGACCTGGCAGAAAATTACCAGTACATTTTCCGTTATGTTTATGTACATTTCCTTCAGTGTTAAAACACAACACAATGCAATGCATGAAAATATCATAATAATGTTAAACACCTGTAAAAAAAAAAAAAAAACCTTACGGAAAATTATTTTATATTAACACTGTACATTGGGCTGTGTACATAGGGCTCACTTTTATTATGTTGATTTTTTACATTTTAGTGACTGAGTGTTTATGCACATTTTATGTAGTACTACCTGAAAAAAAAAAGAATGACATCATCCTAAAATAGTGCCTCTACCTTTAAATGAGTAATTTTCAGTGTGCTCTAATGCTCATGTTTTCACGGTGTTGAGTATCTAAATGCTGCTACAAAGCAGAGCTGATCTGCTGTGCCAGCTTATCCATGATATCATTGCATCACAAAACCTCTTTACAATTACGCCCCCCCACTAATGCTTTATTCCCCACTCCACACCTCACACAGCACCAAGCCAAAATCCCTCATCATATCAGCCTCAGCTTCTTGGAGATTCAGGAAGGTTACCTTCACAATTTAATCCTTGACTCCATTCTTCACAAAAGGGGGTTAGATTTTTAGCGAGGCGGAGGAAGGCCACACTTTGAGCTACTGTGCTCAGACCCCCTCCAATCCAATGCCATAATATGTCGCTTTTCACTGGAGAAACTAAATGTTCTTTCTTCCTGTTCTTATTTCCAGAGTGTAGCTGCAAGATCTGCTCTATAAGCTCCTAAAAACATTATCCTCCATTATCCATCGCAGAATCCTTCTAACCACGGTGGTCTAAATAATAGCCAGAGAAAGCTATTCCCTTTCATCATAGATGGCATAGAAGGTATGTGGTTTGACATTTGCCATATATTGCTATGTTCCAGACAGTTTGGAACTTCTATACACTCCTAAAAATTAAGGTTCTATATTGCCATTGATGGTTCCATGTAGAACCTTTAACATCCATAGAACTTTTCTATCCACAAAAGGTTCTTTATACTGGAAAAGAGTTCTTTAGATCAATGTTATTTAAAGCAGTGGTTCTTAATTCCAGTCCTTGTGACACCCCCACTCTGCATATTTTGTATGTATCTTTTAGCACTTCAGACGTTTGTTCTATTCGACAGTAAGTGCTCTGCGAAGTGGACATTGCAGGATGTTCCGCCACGATTCCTGTTCGAAGGGAGCATATATGTTCCATTCAAAGGACATTAATGTGTGCGAGACATGAATTTAAATTGTATTTATTTACAGAGGTATGTTATGTCACACTTCACATTTCTCTAGTAAGTTTCGTCTGTGTGTGAAGACACTGCAGGCAGTGGCATAGTGCAAATCCGTGAATGAATGTTCCGAAGTGAAGTAAACTTCAACGGATTTCATGTGCTCATTGAGTAGGAAGCAGTGAATACTGTGCAGGGACCCTGTCAATCGGAACACTGTTCATGCATGGAGCTTTCTTCTAACGAGCTGGTTATCTGAATCAGATGTTGCTGCGTCCAAAAGCTCTAAAATGCTGCATTCCGAGGACGCATTCCAAGGAAGACATCAAGGCCCATCGGAATCCAAAGTTAGCTTCACTTCCTGTCTCATGAGATACCTCATCTGTATTGATTTTGAAGGACAGCATAGGAATGATCCTTGCGCTGCCTTTGATACCCACAATCCCTGTGCATTCCATTCCCTGATGGTTGAGCTAAAAATAAAGAGGGCATCTTCTTTCTAAATAACTTTTTGCACTTTTGATGTTAGTTCTAGCGAGAAATTATTACTACAGTATTATAGTAATTAAATATTAGTTTAGCTATCACCAAAACTCGTTCTATTTTGTTTTAGATCAGTAAAACATTACGCTGCCTCAGAAGCCTGACTGAAATCAGTTTCATGAGGTGCCTTCGTGCAAAAATGCTGCCTGCAAAGTCTTTGCCTGATAGGGCAGCAAGGCAGCTGCTTAGCCTTTCGGAGGCAGCCTGAGTTAAATAAGAGAGACATACAAAATATGCAGAGCAGGGGGTTGTCAGGACTGGAATTGGGAACCACTGCTTTAAAGAACTGTTCACTGAAAGGTTCTTTTGAGAACCCAAAAATGGTTTTAAACCTCTATTATTAATTGTAGTAGGGGATAAGCGAGCCAAACCTGTTACTACCTATGAACATTGTGTTCGAAACATGCATTGTGCACTAGTCAAAGTAATGATGAACTGGGACATTGGCCGAGGTTCTTGAAATAGCAGGAAACTGTTGTGGCTTTTTATAGTGAACGTGACAGCTTGATATATGGTTTTTGTTTATTCATATTAACAGAACAGCAGAAAGATGCAATCTTGACCTTAAAAATCACCACAGATGCATCCTCCCCTGCAATACCATGCATCAATAGATTGCTGCCCGACTTATCTAGCGGCCTCAGTAGGCACACTCACTGCCTTTGTTATATGCATGGCTTTAGAATCAAGGCTTACGTTTCTTCACCAAATGCCTCTGCATGCATTCTGTGGTTCAAATCCAATATAGGATTGAGTTTAAGCTTTTTGCTGGACAGGAAATTGGAAGTTACTACTAAACTGTGTCACGGTCAGCTATGGTAAATCAGAAACGCAGTATGGGGCTGTTTAATTCTGTGCAGCAGTTCTAAGTCTTCACTTCTGAATTACATCTGGAACTTAAGATAATGTCATCATCATATATTGAAATGTGCTTCTAGTATAAGGTCTTGTCCACAACGCAGCTATATATGTACATACGGGTATAGACCATCTGAATGCCACAGTTTGTTCTGTTTGTAAGTTGTTTAGGGTAAGATGATGTGAAAGAGATTCAGAATTAAACTGAAAAGGCAATCCAATCCAATTCCTGAATTTGAATTATATTTAAGTTAATATGAATAAACAAAAACCATATATCAAGCGGTCACGTTCAATATAAAAAGCCACAACAGTTTCCTGCCGTATTGCAATCTGAATGTAAAAAAGTATAAGTAAAATTAATTGAAGTTCAAAGAAATGTAACTGTAATTTTTAACTATAAAGGTAATTGCCTAGACAAAATTTAAATGTTGGCTTGACAAATAGATAGACTAATTGATCACAGATTAACCAAAATTATTTAAAATAAACATATTTTTTTTTAACATACTCAAAATAGTGTAAATGTAGATTATTTTCCCTGTTTCACATATTCAATAATCTTTTAAAATACATATTTCAATCTATCACACCAATATTTCAATCTGTCACATTACCTGTGTTGAATTTCTTTGAATTATAATTCAGTAAATTTCTCTTCTCAACATTCCAGTTCAAATTCAGATGCAACTTCCAGGCTAATTCAATTTATTATTATTATATTTTTTTAAGTAGAAAATTAAAGTTTATCTGCATGGGTAAAATTTGACTCTTGACTTGGTAAGGCTTTGTTTACAAGTTTAGATTTATTTTTTTTATTATTAAGATTTTTTTTGAGCTGGATAGATAGAAAAGATAGATTATAAAAGAAAAAAGAAAGAAATTGAGTTTATATATTTCACCATATTTAATAAAAAAAAAACTCTTGTAAGCCAGGATGGAAGAACACTTAATTGTTGAATTTCTTTGAATCACAGTTCAGTAAATTTCTCTTCCTTCCATTCCAATTTAAATTCCAGTTCAACTTCCTGACCAACTGAATTCAATTCAAATATCATTATATCAATGTTTTGTTTCCAGACAGACTGATAAAAAAAATCATTGCACTACTCTAAGTTGTGTAAAGTCAGCCAATCAGATTTGAGCTTACCAAATCGAGACCGTGATTGCCAGTTTTGTGTGCAGCATGCATCATATGGTTGTCATGCCCGTCTGAGGCTGAGACTAATGTCCACCCACCTGAAACAACACAATACAGCCCCAGAAGTACTTGTCCAGACAGCAGAGACACTCACTAGATGATCCTTAAAGCCCCACGGGAATCATTCTACCACAACCATACGCCTGTCTCTTTATTTCTTAAGAACTACTGAGCTTGCTCTCTTTACAAAAATCCCTCCAGTACATCCCGCAATGGAAGACTCAGAGAGCGAGAAATACAGAGCCTGAAAGAACATGTCATTTCCCTTTCATGGGAACTTCGAACTGCGTCCTCTAGGGGTCGCTATGGGGAACGCCTCGTCGTGACCCGTGTCTGAAGCATACATTGAAAAAACACCAACTCGTTGGCCGGCGACAGCCATGACGTCACTACCGGTGCGACTACAGTATAAATCGGTGCCGGGAGCTACACATCATTCTCTTCTTCGTCTTCATGGACTGTTCTGTTTGAAGCGTGCATTTTCAAGGAAAAAGTAAGAGCTATCTATTTATTATGGCGAGCACTAGTAGAGCATTTAGAAGGTGTGTGCATCCGTGTCAGCGCTATTTGACACCAGATGACACACACGATCTATGTGTTGTTTGTTTGGGCGAGGAGCACGCACGCGATGTCCTCGAGGGGGCAATCTGCGTGCACTGCGAGTTTTTTTCCAATGAAAAAACTCCGTTCTCGTTTGTCTCTCTTTTCATGTAAAGAGGGGCAGCCATCTGCTTCCCACAGTTTAGGACCCGCCTCTGCTGAGGCACGGAGGAGATTGAGCTCGTGGGGATCTCAGGTGGACCTGGCCGATGAGTTTAGAGAGGGGCTTTCCTTCTCGCGCTCATCGGCGGGGGGCGAGAGACAGCCACTGGAGGATGATGTTCTCTCTTTAACATCATCTGATCCAGGGGCCAGTGCTCTGCTGGGTTCAGCCCAGGAAGAGCAGGAAATGTCTGAGGAGAGCGAAGAAGCTGAGGCTGAGCCTTCTCAATCCTCCTGCCCTGCGTATGATGAGCTCTTAGAGGTTATGGATCGCGCCACGGCAAGACTTGACTTGCCATGGAAGCGGACTAAGGAAGTGGCGTCGCGAGGTCGTCTCGATGAACGTTATTTTTCTGGCCATATCCCTCCAGCTCAGGTGAGTCTTCCTTTCCTTCCTGATCTCCATACTGAGATCGAGAAGGACTGGAAGAAGCCGTTTTCCTCTCTCGCATCCATCGGTTTTCAGCCTACCAGTTATGCGAATATCGAGGCGGTGCGCGAAAACGGCTATGAGAGAATGCCCCCTGTAGAAGAGACGCTAGCTAGCTATCTCTCTATGGGAGAGACATCATCTCTCAAAACTCCCTCCTTGCCATCCATGCCTCTTCAAGCTACATCTAAAATGCTGGCAAGGCATACGCATCAGCAGGTCAGGCTGTTGCTTCACTGCACACTATGGCGGTGCTCCAAGCATACCAGGCTGTTCTGCTGAAAGACCTGGATAAAGGCGGGGGCCTTTCTTCTGATGAGATTGCTGAGTTACGCCGCACCACGGATCTTGCTCTCCGTGCGCCCACAACATACCAGCAGGCTGTCCAAAAATCCAACTGCCATGGTACAAAGAACAGAAATCTATGGGGGGGGGGGGGGGCGGGCGATGGTAGTAACGGAGAGGCAGCTGTGGGTAAACCTGGCAGACATCGGGAAGAAAGAAAGGGGTTTTCTTCTCGATGCCCCGGTTTCGCCCTCTGAACTTTTTGGTACATCCGTTGAGACGGTCGTCGAAAAGTTCAGGGAGGCGAAGGCGCGCTCAGCGGCCTTCAAAACCTTCATTCCACGAAGGTCCAGGTCTGAGCCCGAACAACCCAGGGGTCCTGGCCCGTCTCGACTTGAGGATCAGAGACGAGCACAGAAGGCTAGTGTCGCGACTCGCGCTCCTCCTCCGCCTGCGGGTAAGGGTAGGAAGTATCGTGGGTCAAAGGAAGGTGAGTAAAAGACCTAAGGGATGTGATCCTGACAGGGCGTCAGCGCTTTTGTCCGGATTAGAGTAATACTTAGGTATCCACTCTTTCTCTCAGGGGGTGTAACATCTACCCTTTTCTTCCCCTTCCTAATTCCCCTGTAACCACCATATCTCCTGCATAACAGTCTCCTTCTGGACCTATGTTGTTTTTGGTTGGTTCTATGGTTAAATCATAATAACCACCTTACTGATGGTCCGGTCTAAAGGCTTCTCCGGACAGAGCCCCGACGTGGGAACCATGGTGGGTGAGTAAGATCCATGTCTAAATATATGTATATAAATAAATATGTATGTGCTATGAAACTGGTGGCTGTGTGTACCCTTCTGCTAGATTCTTTGCAGTGTTTCCTGTGCTGGGTTCAGAACCGGTGCTCGCTTGCTCAGTGTATTATTTCACTCGTCGAATATGTCCAAGAAGTAAGTAAGTTTCGGTTTCATACTTCCTGGATCAATGCGCCATAAACACAGAGCTTCTCTGCGGAGAGTTTTGTGATTATCAGTCCCCCGTGTCACGCAACAATTCCTGGACGTTCCGGGCTGGGGTTTACGCTTTCATGCTACCCTGACTGGTCTACCGTATCCGGGTCGCCCTGAGGGGTTTTTCCCGATCACCAGGATATCCCCTTGAGGCATCACCCCCCTCACCATTGAGGGTTATTGTGAGTATGATGTTTCTTTCGAGCGTTAACCCTCTCTGAGGAGTTGGATTCCTCGCACCATGGGCTGTCCTCGTGGTAGTATTGAGACAATGCCCCCCTTTTATCAAAGGGTTACCTGGAATGAGAGTGTTTGGCTAGATTGCAGTATGCTTACCCCTCTGATTTTTCCATCATGCTGCAGGTCGAGCCCCCGCTCGTTGAGAGCTGGGTTTGTGCCCCCTCAGCCAAGGTAAACTACTGCTAACCGTTCCAGCATTGGAACACGCTGTAGGTAGAGCTCCCTTCTCAACTGAGAACTGGGTGTGTTGCTCCCACAGCTAAGTAAACAACCTACTGCTAGCCGTTCCAGCATTGGAAAGTGCTGTAGGTCGAGCCCCCTTCTCGAATTGAGTACTGGGTGTGTTGCTCCCTCAGCTGAGTAACTGCTAGCTGTTCCACCATGGGACCATGCTGTAGGTTGAGCTCCCTCTCCATTGAGAGCTGAATGTTGCTCCCCCAGCTACAGATTTATTGCTAGCCACTCCAGCATTATAGCCGTAGATATAGCGTCTGGGGATACGCTATTTTTATCTATAGGCTGCCTTTTTTCAGGGTGCCACGAGAACCCCTAGAACGTATTCAAGTGTAGTGTGCACGTTATTGCTTTGCCCACTTTCTAAAATCCACATAGCTGGTAAGTGCGCCCGTTATGCTTTGCCCACTTTTCTAAAAGCCACATAAGTGGTAAGTTTGCACGCTAGTACTCTGTGTTCTTTTCTAATATCCTGTATGGTAAGAGCTACGCGCATGACTTCGTGCTCTTTTTGAGTGGTTTTAAACCCCGGTTCTGCCTTGGGCACCACCCCTCCTATGTATCCTCTGGATACCTACTTAGGGTGTAGCTACTAAGGGTCTGTTGAGACAGTTTCTTCAGCACATGCAAAGAGAAACGTGTGGTAGTCCCTGTGTGACAGGCCAAGACTTAGTTTAATTCTAGGCTCTTGGTCGTATTCCCTTAAAGGAAACTATTCCTGATTCCAAGCCTTGAGCTATACCCCGGGCCAAGGAGTCTGGCCCTAACAGGTAAGTAATATTGGGGTATGTAGCCTAGGCCTTTGGCCGTAGGGAATAAAGTCACTGACAGCCGTCTAACATCCCATGGGCAACTCCCATGGCAATATGGTAGAGTTGGTTCTTAGTGCTTCGGCCATGGTTTCTGGCTTGCACTCCCTCAGCAGGGGTGGCGTGGGTAACGTTCCCCATAGCGCCCCTAGAGGACGCAGTTCGAAGTTCCCATGACAGGGAACGTCTCAGGTTACTTATGTAACCATGGTTCCCTGAGTAGGAACGAGACACTGCGTCCTCTAGTTTCTTGCCATGCTTTGGACGCAAGCTTCAGACGAAGAAGTGAATGATGTGTAACTCCCCCCGCACCGATTTATACTGTATTCGCACCGGTAGTGACGTCATGGCTGTCGCCGGCCAAACGAGTTGGTGTTTTTTTTCAATGTATGCTTCAGACACAGGTCCAGACGAGGCGTTCCCCATAGACGCGACCCTAGAGGACCAGTGTCTCGTTCCCTACTCAGGGAACCATGGTTACATAAGTAACCTGAGACGTTTTCTCTTGTACTTTACAACCGGTAAATTCTTTTTACATTTTTTCACACAGTTCCTACAAAATAATGGTTGCTGGGGGAGAAAGTTACAGAGCAAGATCCAATTATAAAGGGGCGGTGAAGAACTTCAGACATGACACACAGCAACCAGCAGATAGGGAGGAGGAACAGGAAACTCAAGCAGGTGTTGAGACTCCTCTTTGACTGAGGGCGAACAGATTGCCTCCATCCTGCCAGTGCTCATCTGCATGGTAATATCAGCTGCCCCCTGCTAACCTGACAAAATGATAAGAACTTTTGCCACAAGCAGTCCTTACCAGTGTGAGAAGAAATGCAAAACATGGTTCCTTATGGAAATGCAGCACTTGAAGTCAGTTTGCAGGACAGCCATCTTAGTAACTACCCCGGGCAGCTCCTAATCTACATTCGATTGTGACATTTCAGTTAATGTGCATGCAAGATCTAGAACAAACACACTCCATCAAAAAAAAAAAAAGTGATTAGCTCATTTATAAGGTGGTTCCTATAGGTTGACCAGGCATCCTCTTTTCCTGGACTTAAACTGGCTGGCAAGTTTGTCCGGCTCAATGTCTGGGTTTTGGCTTTGTTTTCCTATTGTTTTCATACTTGCTGAAGGTAATGACTAAAAAGTAGTTTGACCAATAGCGTGCAGGCATTGTACATAATCACTTAATCATGGCATGCAAGAAGATGGGATCTACTAAGAACGGTCAAAGAAATGCAAATACCTATACATATAATATATGAGGAATGTAGAGAGCACATCAATAGAAAAACAAAGCCAAAACCCAGACATTTTTTGGCAATTGGCAGAAAAATGTTTGGGAAAAAGAGAACCTTACCCTAATTCCTAAAGCTGCCATACTGTGTGTTATGATTTGTGTGGGCCGTATTTCCCCCCTTACATCTCTCATGCAGCATGTTGGCACCAAACCTACAAACAAAGACCTTTAGTCACGGTGGACACCAAATTTAATTTACCACAAATGAAGACAAAGTACAGTTCGTTTGGTGTCAATCAAGTTACTTGCAAATCTTATAATAACTTAACACAACTGCAATCTTTGCTATCACACTTCCATTGGGCAACAAATATGAGGAATTCTAAAAGTATATGGAACAAATTCAACATATGCTATTTTTCTCTAAGATGAACTCATCTTGTACATAGTAAGTTAAACCTGTGCCGTTTGCTGTATTAATTAAAAAAATAAATAATTAAATAGATAGATGGATGGATGGATGGATGGATGGATAGATAGATAGATAGATGATAATTTTGTCTTTCTACTTCAAAATTTTACTTTTAATCAGTGTTTTACCTGACATTTCTCTGTAGTTATTTGTGAAATTGATTGTTATTGCTGGACAAGTACACTGATAAAATAATTGCTAAATCATTTCTAAAATCATAATGGCTCTTTTGGTATAACTTAGTTGGCTTGGCTGAAATTGTTTATCTTTATGTTCTCATTTTTTTTCAGTTCACAGCAATTTAATGATGAGTGTAGAATCAATTTTTTATTCCAGACAATTTGGCTTTTATCTGCTGTTCATTCTTGGAGTGAAATGATGTGTAGTCAACTACCTTAACAGAAGCACATTATTGTCTTCTTCTTTTCCAATTAGTAATACTGCTGCTAATGTTCCAATGTGTGTGTCATATTCGCTTACTCATCAGTATGCAAATACCTGCCAGACTTTACCACTTGTGGCCAATAATTAGACTGTGCTGAAGATGTTTGGTCTGCAGGACACAATCAACATGACACAGCGTAGAGAATAAATGGGACTGCTGCCTAAAAAAAAACAATCCTCAGGTATTTACTCATTTTGCCTGAAATTTTTTTTTCTGCTTGTCTTGGACAGTGGCTGTGCCCGAGGGCTGAGGAGAAGACGATGTGACTGAGGGAGATTTCTGCCCGGTTGCTTTCTGCAGGCTGCGTGGAGGGGAAGGTAACCAGCAGGTGGGCCGAGGCTTGAAGGAATTTTCCTGCACATGGAGGAAATAGAACAAAATAGTTTCTGTGTCACAGTGAGCAAATAGCACCCTCAGTCAGAAAGCACATGACCTGTCACACAGGCTGAACTTGAACATAAACAAACACACACACCTAAAGCATCTGTACTTATGGCATAAATCCCCTTCTTAGCCCTACAGCTGATGCTATAGTGATGCAGTGATACCACTGACATTTCATGCCCAGCAACACCCCTCTCCCACAAGCAGCATTTATGTTATATGATATAAATGAGTATGTATGTATGAATGATATAATTATTATGTATGTAAATATACCCCAAAATGTATATAAATTATCTAAGTTATTGAAGTAAAAAATCATTTTAATAAGTATTAAATATTTTTGAGTAAAGTAATAGATCATTTAATTATCTATCCACACACACACACACATATAGTAATTCTTACTAATTTATCTTTCTATCCATTTATAACTTATTGAAGTAAAACTAATTAGATTAATTATTCATATATAGATAGATAAACATATAATAGTTATAAATATTATTATATAATTGATATATTATAATTAACACACACACACACACACACATTGTATGTATGTAGGCCTATATAAACCCAAAAATGAAATATGTATATAAATTGTTATATATGTTATTGAAGCAAACATATTTCTAATTAATATTAAATATTTTGGATAAAACTAATACGTATCCATCTATCTATCTATTAGAGATGCCACAATTTTCAATATAATATTGAACCGTTCAGTACGACATTCACGGTTCAATACACGCTTATGAATTGCCTTTTTTTTCTCGTTTTGCGTTTAAATAATTTTTGTGACCCTGAGATCAGGAAGCGCCTCCCACTTACAACGAGCATTTGAAAAAGGAACACACACCGAACATCTTCCACTGTAATGACTTGTAATAAGAAGCATTTCTAAACCTGTTGTCCAACAAAAGAGAACATTATGACACGTTTTTACTCCACAACATCAGCATTTTTGAAATAACATCCTTATCTGATCTGATGTGGCTTCTTATCACAGAATGAGGCAGAAATATATTCTATACTGTAAAAAAGGCCATGTAGATTAGTAATGGATTACAAATATACTTAATTATTATGAAAATACCCAAGATGGCTTGAAAAACAGAGATAAACCATATATTGTCACAGGAGTGTTTACTGCCTTCATGTTTAATCAGTCAAAACGCTTCTATTTTCTTTTTATTCAGATACAGCAATAGTTGGATGCTTTATCCATATTGGGGACTTCCTGGAGCGTCATCTGTTCTGTTACTTCTGTGATGCATATGTGGAGTTTCTGCACGAGGGCACTCTCCGGCTTCCAGTATGAATGAAACAGACATTACAGTACATGTGTTTTTAGCACTCAATAATGGCAGATCCATCCTGTTTTGGGTAAAAATAGGAAAAATAATACTTCTCTCGAAATAACTTTTAAGTATAAATATAATAATCCATGAATTTCTCCAGTGTACAGAAGTGTACAGGAGTTTTTTGTTGTTAAATTGTTTAAAAATATATAACTTTTTAAATCTCAAAAAACACTGATGTGCCAAGTCATCAGAACCAAACCAAACACGTTTGTTTAATATCTATATATGTATGTATATATATATATATATTATATTATATTATTATATTATATTATATTATACAGTATTATGTCATTATGTACTCATACTAATATCTTCTGTTTGGTGTTTTCTCCCTCTGAACACAAAATGCTCTTGGGAAATCATAGTGTCATTTTAAAAAAATGCTGTGTAAAGATTCCTAAAAAAACATTTTTTTTTTTTTATTTTTTTACATTCCACTGAAGAAAAAAAAATAGTAGCATCTGGGTTTGGAATAACATGAGGGTTGAAAAAATGACAGAGGGAACCTTTAAATCCAGGAGAAAAATAGCTCTAACACGTAAAGAAAGAAAACCTAATCTTATAATGTATACATTTTTGTTCTATTCATACTGCATAAAATTAGAGCTAGTTACACTCCACACACTAGAGTCATTAGCATCCTCTGCCTGTCTTTCTAAAAACAGAATATTGCACTGTGCAGACGCATAGCATGATTACAAGAGAGGCAGTCTCAGGAGAACAGAAGCTCAAATCAGCAGCGTGAAAGTGTCCCTCAGGGGCTACAGCAAAGGTGTTTCATTCCCTCTGATGATGTGACAAGATATAGCACAAAAGAGTGCAGGTCATGCGTGTGTGAGCACAAGCACATAGGTGTTGAGTAGGGGACGTCTCACATCTGTTTTTGGATGAAGGGGGGGAAAGAGAGTTTCAATTATCATATTAGTCATTAAAAAAAGAGACTTTGTCTCGAGGGTAATCAAACAGTTACTGATTCTTTCCTTTCTAGTGAAGGCGGCCTTCCACAACTTTTTTCCTGTCCACTAGGTCTGTCTAATTTGTCTGTTGCATCAATTACTGTGGTTCTGACAGATGACAGATTTCCAGCAGAAGACACCTGGGAACATGGGGAAGATTTATCAGTATTTATCAGATTTATCAGTATATTTGTACTCTCTATAGAGCTGATAATTAAATGAGAATAGGTGTTAGGAATTGAATGCATAGCAACCTACTACTGACATTTTAACCCTTTAAAAACTCTTGTTATGCTATATTACCTGTTGGATTCAATCTTTTTGGTCAAATTGTTTTCTTTTAATTAGCACAGGTTTTGTATTTCTGCTTATGCACCTCAGTTTTTGAGTGAAAAAAAGCATTGTTTGTGGATAATTTTGGCGATTTTCTCTCAAACACAGGTGTATACGCTCAGATCAGTGAGGCCTATGATCAATCAGTTGCAAAGAGAAATACAAAACCTGTGCTAATTGAAAGAAAACAAGTGGATAAATTATTGCATCCGATGTCTGGTAATTATACAGCATTACAAGGAATTTATAAGCAATTTTTGTAGGCCGGTCATTTTTGACCAGGCACACCAGAAATGTAACAAGGTGGGAGAATTGTTTTTTTTTAAGTACAGTTTTATTTATTTTTCTTTGGAAGTTGTTATACCCTGTGTGAGCAAAGTCAGTAGGTTTTAGTCCAATGCAAAAACATTAACTAGCATTTTCAGGAAAAGGGAAATCTTTTTCGGTTCGAAATGACCGAAACACAATATGAGGGTTAATCAGTCAGTAGGCTCCATGAGTGTTATTAGACCTAATATTTTAGTCCATGTCATTACACAAATTCAGATCTATTCAATGCCATATTTAAAATAATTTGAAATTAAATGTAGCTTTTATAATTTCAGTATTTTGATAGATCTGTCTGCAAACATGGCCTTACATTGGCAAATCAGAATCCTCATAATGGCTTTAAGAGCGAAATAAAGTAAGTGCTAATTCAGCTAAACAAGAGTTGATTATGAGATGATCAGCAAGGGGGGCATTTTATTTTGCAGGGCGGATGTTGATGGGCTGGTTAATGCTGAGTGGAAGTGTTTACACTGGAAAAAACACCCACAATGAGAGGTAATAAAAAGAGTACAAATAAGGAGATTTCATGGCCATTTTGTAATTTACCCTGTAGAGAAGGCACAACGTGTTTCACATTGCTTCAAATAAATGAGTGTACTGAAAGTGCTGGACTGAATAATCCATAGCAATATAGTGTTCAGTGCAACAGCTCCCCCATCGTAACAGACCTCTTACATGCACAATGTGCTTTAAAATAAATTGATCCAGCACATAAAGCAATTTTAATGATATGTTCTACTTGCATGCCGTTACACTGAGTGAAAGAAAACGACTGGTCGTTATTTTACGGAGCAAGCTGACGATAAATCCAATAGTAAATTGCCCAGGCAATCAACCGAGTGAAAAAGTCAAATATCTGTCAAAGTCTTTTCAACCATGTACAAATGGTTTTAATGAACGCATGGTGGTCTTATGTAAAAGACGTGGGAGGATAATTTACGATTCATAGAGTGTTCCACGAGGACTTTACTTTGGAGATTACTTTGAACTGTGGTGTCAAAGGAAAAGTTCAAACACAACTGCAGACAACTCTTCGTGGTTGGGCGTTGGTTGGGTGGTGGTGGTGGAGAATTCCGCTTACATCAGTGTCTAACAGATACATTTGGTTTATGGTGCATATACACATACAAGTAGGCTATTTATTCCTTTGCTACTGGACCATCTTAATAGTGACAAGTGACTAATTTCCCTTTCCCTAATTTCCCTTTTTCTAATTTCCCTAAACCTTTTTCATATAATGCTGTTGATCTGTGATATCAACTACAGTATTTACAAATTATTTATGTTTTAATATATTTTATAACTAAAACATCATTTTTACTTTTATACTTGTATTTTATTTTTAATAGTATATGGATATTTAACTAAAGATTAATATATATTATAGTATTGTCTGTGCACAGTGCACACAGAAAATACTGTAACACACACACACACAGAAAAATCCTTCAGGTCCCACAAATACTTTGGTTTTTCAGCGTATCTGATCTTGAATTTGAACCTTTCCAACAATGGCTGTATGATTTTGAGATCCATCTTTTCACACTAAGGCCAACTGAGGGACTCATATGCAACTATTACAAAAATTCAACGTTTTTTTTTCTTTGGCATTTTTACAACCTGAAATATTACATCAAGACCTAAAACAGTCGTGGGCTATATGTGGTCTCAAAGATATGAGCAAAAAAACTGCAAAAACGGCCGAATCGCTGTCCATGGTACTGAATCACCATTACCCTTCACCACACAAACCCGCCTTAAGTGGTTTGTGGAGAGTATTTATGTTTGTAGCAGCAGTTCGACCTGTATACGTAAACTCGCTTGTAGAAAACCTAGTTATAGTCATGATGACATAGCTTTTAATGGCCATGAAATCAGAGTGTTTTAAATTACGGCGCAGAACGCAATAGTTGCATCGATATCGACAGCTGAAATGGCAAGCAATATGTAATGAGTGAACTCTTGACGCAGAAGTAAATGCAACGTTGACGCTTTTATTGGTATGATCGTAAGTAATCGATCACCTGCCCCACACAACACAACACGAGTGTAGAAGCGGTATTTCAGCGGCAGCAACTCAAAGCTTTATAGCGTAATCAGCTGCAGCTCCATTCACTGGCGTCACTGCATTCACTGCGTGGAACATTCTTGCACGCGGACCACTTAAGGTTCGTTCTTAATCCCGACCATCTGCTGGATTTCCGTGGACGTGGTTTTTGGGTTGAACTGTAGTCAGAGACAAACAGTAACCTGTCCTTTTATGGCAAGCCGTATGAACGTTTATTCCTTTAAACTTACTAGTAGCCTATCTTTTCGATTTATTTATATTCAACTAGTCAATAGAAGGCTATTTTCTTATTACACACAATTAGGCTACTTATTCCTTTGCTACTGGTGTATTCTAATGATGACAAGCAACTATTTCTACTGTTATTTAAAATAAATAAATAATCCAAATAATGCTGTCAATCTGTGATATCAACTACTCACAGTATGTATTCCAGTCTTAGCTTTTATTTAGGCACTTATACGTTAAGTAACAGACCTAAGGTGAATAGTAAGTATTCTAGCTTCACAAGCACATTTTGTACTACTGTAGTCACTATTCCAGTGACTTCTGGTAAAATTTTTAATTAAACTATATAGAAGCCAATCTGAGTAATTATAAATGGCAAGTAAACAGCAATTAATTTTAATTAGTGAGATATGTTACTAGTAACAATTGGTATACACATGTAAACAATTTATTGGACCAATGACGATTCTTAAAGAAATTGTCAGTGTCATTGTTGAAGTTGTGGAAATTAAAGCTGGTTTCATAAATTCCATTATACTATAAAGAGGGTACACATTATCATTCAACTAAAACTAAAAAAAAAATAAAACAATTGCCTTTATGTGAGAGTCCTGATCACTTCCTATTGGAATTACTGGATTTCATCTGCAACATTTCGCCAAGCAACAGTAAATGTGACCGGACCTTAAAGGATTAGTTCACTTCCAGAATAAAAAATGTCCTGATGATTTACTCACCCACATGTCATCCAAGATGTTCATGTCTTTCTGTCTTCAGTTGCAAAGAAATGAAGGTTTTTGAGGAAAACATTCCAGGATTTTTCTCCATAGAATGAACTTAAATGGTGGCCAACGGTTTGAAGGTCCAAATTGCAGTTTCAGTGCAGCTCCGAGGAATAAGGGTCTTATCTAGCGAAATAATCAGTCATTTTCTAAAAAAAATAAAAATGTATTTACTTTTTGACCACAAATGCTCGTCTTGCACTAGCTCTGCGTTGCGCATCCGTAAATTCACGCATTACGTAATCACGTTGGAAAGGTCACGTGTGGTTACTTCTTTTTTTTTTTTCCCCCCCGTTCTGTGTACTTCCTGTTCAAAAAGGTAGGGTAGGGCGAAAAACTCCATGTCATTTTCTCTCCAACTATGAAATTATCTGACATTGTTGTTTTTACCTATTTTTTGTAAAGGGCATTTGCTTTCTTGCACGTTCAACATTTCTAAACCACTGGGTCCGTCACTTCTGCTACTTACGCGTGACCTTTCCAATGTGACTACGTAATGCTTGATCCCGCTATGCAAGACAGCATTTGGGTGAAATATATACATTTTTTTTAAAAAAAAATTACATACGTTTTGCTAGATAAGACCCCTTAAGGCCTGTTCACCCAGGCCAATACCTAAAAGATAAACGATAAAGATAATAGTTCTAAAAAATCATTCTCAATATTAAGAATACCATAGTCCCCACCACAGTTAAACGTAAAGAGAAACGTATCGTTGGAATCATGTTTCAAACGTTTTTTTCCCGCTGATGAACGATAAAAACATTGACACCTAATCAGAATCAATCCTGCTGTAACGAGCTTGAGAATTTAAAGCAGCAGACAGCGGCACTTGTAAAAACAGACAATATCCATTGGAGGTGGACGCTATATATTTATCTGTATATTATCGTTCTAGGTGTGAACTGGCCCTTATTCCTCTGCTGGGATCGTGTAGAGCCCTTTGAATCTGCATTGAAACTGCAATTTGGACCTTCAACCCTTTGGTCCCCATTGAAGTCCATTAGATGGAGAAAAATCCATATCTATGTTTTCCTCAGAAACCTTAATTTCTTTGCGACTGAAGAAAGAAAGACATTAATGATAATTAAGACAAAGACTGATAATTTACTTACCCCCATGTCATCCAGGTTGTTCATCTTGGATGACATGGGGGTGAGTAAATTATCAGGATTTTTTTTTAATTCTGGAAGTGAACTAATCCTTTAATGTATCCAATCAAAAGTTAACTAGTGAAATTAAAAGCCCTAGTGGTAACTACTGATGTTTTTACTAGATCCAAAAAAAAAAAAAAAAAAACCTACGTAAGGAAAAAAATCGATACTACTTTAATCTAAGGAATAAACGCTAAAGCGGCTTGCCATAGTTCGTGCTTTTCTTTACCTTTTCCGTCGTCGTCGAGCATTAAATCAACAGCACTTCTCACTGAGAGACGCAGAGTGACACACGTATCAAGTATTGAGAGCGTCAGTCTGTCATGACGTCCTGCGTTCTCTCTCCCAATCCAAACAGCAGGGGAGAAAGAACAGCCGTTGCACTGATGATCCCTGGCAGTGGCTGGTGCAAAACTAGTTTGTTTAAACAGCTCTACCGTTATGATGAGGAATTGGCTCCCTCTTTCCGTCTCATGGGCAATTAATTAGACCTCTCTTTACATTTTCAGCATCCTATGTGTGTTGTATCGACTTGTAGGAGACATTTCGAGTTATAAATCCATCTTCAGTCGCGTGTGGAGAGCGTACGCTGTCTGAGGAGAAGACACTTTTGATACCTTCTGGATGGAGGGTCGGCGCGGAAGGCAGTCGGTCAGTGATTGTGTGGATTAAGCGGGGAGGAAGTGCTTGTAAAGGTGCGGTGGTGAGAAGGTATCCCTGTTGAGATTTGATTTGACTTAACGGGTTTAATGCGGACAAAAGCGAGGTGCGTCGACGGGCGGGAGGAGAATGGCACGAGCTTCCGCGCTTCTGAGGGGAAAACAAGTACTTGGCTTTCTTGAGGGGCGTCGGGCACATTGCGCAGGAATTTGACTGGTCCTCAGAGTGCGTTTTCTGGAGATATCTATCCATTACGTCGAAAGGGAAAAAACCCATTGGATTTTAGTGGTTTTGGATATGGGCTTTGGGGAGTTGGATGCCTTCATATCACGCGCACCTTTGAATTTAGTGTGAATCCAGTGGAACACAACATGGGAAAATATGACAAGTGAGAAGATTCGGTTCCTCTGACCCTCGGTGCTTCAAGCCGGACTGGCGTTCCTTCTGCTAGGTAAACTTTTCTGTCTGAATATTGAGTGGCATTTCACATTGAACTGTCCCTTCTCGACCTCCTTGAAGAATCGGTGCCGAGAGTCAGAATATCTTTTCAGGGTGTCTGGATGTCTTCGGGCTTTGTTTTTTTAGGCAAGGTCAATATGTATCTTCAGGAGTAGATACATATTGAAAATTTCAAATACATTGAGAGAAAATTGTATTTTGCTCTCAGAAATGAGAAGTAAGTGCATTGAAATGCTTCATAATACCATATTGTGGAGCATCATCTTCATGCATAAAAGATATAGTCATGGTTTGGTCTGAGTGCTTGTATAGTTGAGATAATGGGATGGATGGGTTTGAGTGTGTGTTTGCTGGGCGGTGGAGGGGGTTGTGTTGAAAGACTGAAATCATTTCTTTCATATGTGTCTACATCCGTAATCTGCTCTGTTATAAGTAATGGTGACAATAAGAGTGTCATTTTCATGAGTTGTTTGGTGTTGTTTTTTGTGTGTGAAATATTGATTAGCAGAAGCAATGAAGTAATAGTCTTTAGCATTGGCACAGATCCAGTCGATGATATAGGAGGAGGCGTATCAGAGTCATATGTGCACTTGGGTTTCATGTAATTTTTCCGATAAAAGTGGTTTTCATTCACTGCAGGAAGACAAAGAATATAGCAGTACTGAAACTTGTATTTTATATTGTGATTTTTTTTCTGTAAAAAAATAATTTTGTGTGTGATTTAATGGATAGGAGTAGTTTCATCTTTCAGCAAATGGTTTAATTATGAATTTCAAGTATGCAGAGTTAATATTAATGTAAGAGGGAAGAAACACTTGCAGTGGTCTTTGGGAATGTGCACAGCTTTTTGATTATTCTGAATACCTACATACCTAGTGTACAAATTATTGTCATTGCTAGGTTTTATCGTATATGAACGGTCTCCATCAGTCTTCATCAGCGTCTCTGTTACTAAAATGATAAATTAACAAAACAATGTAGTAAATATATCATTGCATGCTTTACTGTGTGACGCTCTGACATTTAGATTTTTTTTTTTCAATCATTATTGACTCATTTAATACTTAAATCTTTCAGTTAACTTTTTATATATATCTATATATTATTATTCTATTATATATTATATATACTATATATATATAATATATCATATTTACATCTAATTTCAGAATAATAAACCATAAAGATCTCTTTTCATTTTTAAACTGAGTCAAATTCCATCAGTTACTTTGACAGAAATCCTCAATTTGTCTTAAATTATTTGACAAGAAATGCAATTACTGTTGTATATGTTGTTCCTGAGTTCATTAAACACAAACATATGACATATGTTGTTTGATATAAAGCTGCTGTATATTTTTGGCCACAGTGCTAGTGTTTTAACAGTAGTAGATGGGCAACTGAACTGCAGCACCTCTTCCACTGGCTGGTGGTGCTATAATTCAATTTATGGCTCACACAGCAGCTCTAAGGGCCGAGTGCACTGTCTTCCTGGAGAGGGTGTGAGAAACTGTGGTTTTATCATGCTGACAAGACAATATATAAGGAAAGAGGGTCAAATTCTTTATAATAGGGTATTCATGATACAGTACATCTAAGGAACTGCATATTTAGTGTGTAATTGTTTTGTGGAGCTGCTTGTATGTAGACCTAATAGTTAAATGTAACTAATTATTTTAACGTGTAAAATGTGTAACACTGATTCCCCTTCATAACATAACATTGAAATTAGCATGTTTTCTAGCATCGTTGACCGATCCTAAATCTCTCGTGGCTGTCTGTTGTGTTGAATGTGTTGCCAGGATGCCAGAAAGTCCTTCAGACTTGTTTAAATTTCCTTGAAATGATGCAGGCCGCAGTCACAGCAGACCTGGTAGGTTATACAGTAGGTGAGTTATAATGATACAGTAAGCTGTAAGCTGCATGTTTGAGACAGATGTTAAGATCGTTTCAGTCATACAGTTGCACTTTGCATGTGAGTAATAGGAGACATGTTAACTGTGCTGAGACGGTGAAACCTAATATTCTTCTGTTTACAGATGTCTGGAGAAGCGGCCATGTCTCTGGTTTGTTCCTGTGCAGTTTTTGCTTTTAAATATAGAATACTTTTTGAAAGACTCTCTTATGTCTCTTATGCTCACCAAGGCTGCATATATTTGCTCAAATATACAGTAAAAAAAACGTAATATTGTGAAATATTGTTATAGCTTTTTAAAATAAAAGTTTTCTGTAACACTTTGCAATAAGGTTCATTAGTTAACATTAGTTAACTACTTTAGTTAACATGAACTAAGAGTGAACTTCTACGGCCTTTATTAATCTTGAATTTCAACATTTATTAATGCATTATTAAAATAAAAAGTTGTGTTTGTTAACATTAGTTAATGCACTGTGAATTAACAATGAACAACTGTATTTTCATTAACAAAGATGAATAAATACTGTAATAAATGTATTGCTCATTGTTCATGTCTTGTTAGTTAAACATTAACCAATGTAACCTTATTAATAAAGTATTTTACCAAGTTTTTCAATTTTAAAAATATTTTAAAAATGTCGTTTCTTCCTATGATCAAAAGTGATTTTCATCATCATTTCGTTCCAATCTTCAGTGTCACCTAAGCTTAAAAATATCATTCTAATTCGATTTTTGCTCAAAAACAGTTCTATTAATATGTGATGACAAGGTTTGGGATAACGTACGTCTTTGTTGTTGTTTTGAAAAAATAATAAATATTTCAATTTCCCGAAAATGCTGAACTTTCTATTAAATCAAAGAATCCTGAAAAAAGTATCACTGTTTCCACAAAAAAATATTACGCAAAAAACTATTTTTAACATTGATAATAGTAAGACCCATTCTTAATAATTGATCACTAATAATAAAGGATAATAACTGCTTACCAATCAGCATAGAATGATTTCTGAAAGATCATGAGACAGTGAAGACTGGGGTAACTGCTGCTGAAAATTCAGCTTTGCATCACAGGAAAAAAATACACTTTAAAATATTTAAAAAAATATCATTGTAGGAATATTTCACAATATTACTGTTTGACTGTATTTTTGATCAAATAAATTGCAGCCTTGGTGAACAAAAGACTTCTTTAAAATAATGTCTTTATGCAAAACTTTTGACTGGTATATATATATAAAGATATATATATATATATATATATAGTTATATATATTATATATGGTGGTTGAGTAAGAATACACTTAGATTTTTCCTTTAGCTTTTGTGACTTTGTTTGATGTAATAGACTACATTACAAGGTTAAAAGGTTACCCCCATGTCGTTCCAAACCCTTAAAAGCTTCATTCGTCTTCAGAACAAAATGTAAGATATTTTTGATGAAATCTGAGAGATTGATTGTCCGAGTTGACTGCCAAGTAAATTAGACTGTCAAGGTCCAGAAAAGTATGAAAGACATCGTCAGAATAGTCCATCTGCCATCGGTGGTTCAACCGTGACGTTATGAAGTGACGAGAATACTTTTTGTACGCGAAGAAAACAAAAATAACGACTTTATTCAACAATTTGTCTTCTCTGTGTCTCTCCGCATCACTGTAGCACCATTTTGGAGAATATTCTGTGTCAGCCGCGCTGCACGGATGCGCTGTTTTCGTTCAAATCAAAGCATAAATACACGTAGAAAACGTATCCTTGTGTCACGGCTGACACTGAATAGTGTACGCTGCTTGCGTTCAGCGGATATTCTCCAAAATGGCACTACAGTGGAGACTTTTTGAATAAAGTCGTTATTTTTGTTTTCTTCACTTACAAAAAGTATTCTCATCACTTCATAACATTATGGTTGAACCAATGATGGCAGATGGACTATTCTGACGATGTCTTTCATACTTTTCTGGACCTTGACAGTGTAATTTACTTGGCAGTCAATCGGAGAGTCACAAGCCTCCCGGTTTTAATCCAAAATTTCTTAAATTGTGTTCCGAAGACGAACAAAGCTTTTACGGGTTTGTAACGACATGGGGGTAAATTGATTAATGACAAAATTTTCATTTTGGGGGGGAGTATCCCTTTAAGTCATCTCTCTGTGTCATCTCTAAGTCATTGTTTTCTGTGAAAGATTTGTACAGTGTATCTGCTCTGACTGGTATGGAGTATTTGCAGGACTGGCTAGCCAGCTGTCCATGAGTTCAGTCAGCTAGAACAGATGGATTAAACACAATAGACCTGTGCCCCAAACAGATGAATGTAAGCATGTCAAAATAGATTAGATACTGGATATGAGGTCAAAACTCAAACTTAAGTGCACGTTCTGACCTTATATCCAACTATGAGATACACAGCTGATGACCGCTCAAGATGTTTGCCAATATTGTCCCTAAAAAGTTACACCTCATACTCCCCAGGCTTTTCTTTTATTACAGGTCCGCACAGGTTAAAACAACCATGCAGTGCTTCTGCAGATGCTGTGAGGCACTACCTGAATCTTCTGGAAGCTATTTTTGAGTCACAGAGGACAGAGTCACTGGGATGTAAAAAGCTTTCGGGAAGCCATTTAGGGAACATTTGGCAAAAGACATAAACTGAAACAATTCCAGTCAAAACAGCTAGATTTTAGCCACAGTGAGGTCATGATCATCTCTAAACGTTCTGAATGTGGGATTCAGGAGTGCTGGCACTGGGAGATGGGGAGAGTGTGGTGGTTGTCAGAGTGACAGGAGAGGCAGTCAGGTAAAATGGCAGAGGTTCGAGTGGGAGTCATTTTAGGGGGTGTTTGTCTGTGATAATGAGCTGTCACTGAGGCCCCGGTGCCTTGTTTTGATCTTGCCACCCTGCTGCTTTAAGCAAGAGAAAACTGACAGCTGTGAATAGAAATAGATTCTGTGTACAAAGGCCAATGAAGCTATAATGACATTAGTTATGTGTATGTGTTGGGGAATGGAGGCTTTCTTCTGTGTTCAGAGTGAATGTGTGTTGCCCTGTGTCTGCAGCACTGTTGTACTGGATGGTAGTTGATGTGGTCTACTGAGACATGAACACAGAAAAATGATCATGAATTAGAGGCCATCAAGGGTAAAAATAGGGAATAAATCATCAGAAGGAAGGGGAAGTGACAAAAGATGAGTTATCTAATCGAATAATATCATAATAGCATTATCAATACTCTAGTGGAATCCCTACCATTTCCAAGTGCTCCAGCTCAAATGAAACATATGGACTTTATCAAAGCATAATTTTAATGACGTTCAAGAGTATTTAGTAGTATATTCAATATTAAAACCATGCACCACATCAATATGTGTGAGGAAATAAAAAGTCATATTTCACCCCCAAATTATGTGGATATACAGTAATAGTACATATATTATACTTTGAATTAGGAAAACTTGATGTTTTTAGGAAGCAAATAGATAATATCTATTATCTAGATCTAATAATATCTATTATCTATAAATCTAGAATCTATTAGAATCTGAAATGTGCTATATAAATAAACTTGACTTGCCTTGCCTTATTATGCAAAATATAATAGTATTGTTTTTATTTTATGTAGGAGTGAAATATTCCCCATATTTTCTTTTTAGATCTTTGGGCATATTCTTGACAGATTTCATGATTTCGCCCATATTTGTGTACTCTATTAACACTGACTTCTAAGAAATGTGGTGGAGTAGACCATAAAATGAGAATTGTGACCTAAAGCACTAATGGAGTCATAAAAGATTATAAGATTGTTAATATTCTGTGCAGTTTTTTTTTTTTTTTGCACTGAAAGTCTTTGACTGAAACTTCATCAGGCCTCTTTGATCTAGAAATAAATCATCAACGTGCATTAGCTGTCATCTGCATTAGCATATCACCACTACCTTCTGCTTTCCTCTGTATGAAGCAAAGCCTGTGTCATCCATAACAAGATTAATAGAGCTTAGCTAACCAAAGTTATCTCTTTAAAGTAGCCTATGCATCCATACTGCACTTATTTAAGACTCATTTAAACAGAACTGGCTTGGAATGATTTATATGCACATGCATATAAAACATTTCATATTTGTTTTCTCTGATCCCTATTATTGGGCCTTTCAGCAATGCCAATCCCCTGTCTAATCTGTGTGCAAATATTAGTTGTGTATTCGCAAGGTGAAAATGGGATAAATATTTTCGTTGTGTTCAGAGAAAGGAAGTGTTTTGTGTTTGGTGAGTGCGTCAGAGCATTAGACCTGATTTTATCTGAACCGATCAGATTATAGATATAGAGGAAGAGCCATCCACAACATGGATGGCCTTAATCTGGTCCAGAGTGCCACATGCTTGGGCAATCTATCAAATGAATGCTTAGGTTCACATGACAAAGCAGCATAAGAATAAACTTCCTAGATGTTTACTTGGCTCTGCATATATGAGCAAAACAGAAATGGTACTTAGTATCAATGAGTATTTGATACTACTCTCTAGGGCTGCACTCAACTGATAATCGCAATTATTTTACACTGAAATTATAATCATGATAACTAATCACGATTGTTGTCATTTTAGATGTTTTAGATTTCATCAGAATTATTGCACTTTTACATAAACACAAATCTAGAACCTCCACCTCACATTATTTGACCGCATCAGTTTCCTAAGGTATTATATATATATATATATATATATATATATAGTATAATATATATAATTATATATATATATATATATATATATATTAACGCTTGACTATGAAAAACAGCGTTTAATTTTCAGATCCCTATTAAACGTTCAGATTTATAACAGTTCCGGTTAGCAAACAGCATAAACGGCCACATGAAAGAAAACAGACTGGCTGTAATCCAATTTAGTTTGAGCAGAATATCGCAGTGGAGATCACTAAGCTCCGACTTGTTTGCTGGAGTTTTCATATTATCAGTGCAGAGAGAGCACAAGTCACATTGTTGCCAGTTTGGGAAGATTAAGTAAACAATGGGGCAGAAGGGTATCCATTTAAAAGACAATTTCTGATTAAGGGATTTAAACTCTTGATTTCAAGCAACCGCTTACATGATAGCTTGTGAAGGCTTGTTAATAATGACTCGTTTTTGGGATACATAATTAGTGGGTAAAATCGTAGACAATTATTCTTAATTTATATAGAGAAGCATAAATCATAATCATGCTTAAAATATGATTTATCATGCAGCCCTACTTAGTGATGGGAGAAACAAGTATTTTCATAATTTTGAATCCATTGAATCAATTGACCCTTTGCATTAACCATAGACTTTGGTTCATGGGTTCAGAGAGATTGAAACCATTGAAACTTTGAAACATTTCAAAACAGTTATGACATCATGTGCCTTTGGCAATTTGATACATGCCCCTCACTAGCACTGCTGCTCTTGTTCCAGTTTATTACTGTTCATGCTCACTACCTGATAAACTTTTCCTTGCCTTTTGAAACAGACCACTTTAGTGACTTTGATCAGCTGATCTGAGGGAGTAAAGCCGAGAAAAGCTTCTGATACAGTAGGTGGCATCTGATAAAGCTCCCCTGCTGCAAACATGGCTGGCCATGTTTGGCTTGCAGTAAGCAGATCTTACTAAAGTAAGCAGACATTGAGTCATAAAAGAGGTCTGCAGCAGCTATAAAATGAGACAGTGCCACCCAGCATGCTTGATATACTGGCTCAAGTGGTAAAGAGCGCATTAAAGTTCTTGCTGTATCCTTGCACCAGTTTCTGGTAATGGAAATGGCTGCTTATCTACAGGCATACACAAGCACAAACTGTAAAGAGCAGCTAGGCGATGTGTCCTACGCCAGGAGACCCTAATTGCACTTCACTTGGCCCGGCTGATGAAGATAAAGATTCGGTAGGTGCGTTTATTGCATATATGATTACCTCCTCTGGCCTCTGTCTCCTGTGCATATTGACACTAAATGATGGACTGAAATGGCTGTATGCACATCTGTATTCAGGGTGAACGGCATACTATAATGGCTTAATGTAGTCTCTCTCCCTCCCTCTTTGGCCATGAGAGGCTCAAAGCAGATAGAAGTCTGCCAACAGCTGGGCGGAATACAAATGCACCACCACCCCGCTCTCTCTCATTAGCCAGTGATTTATCACACACCACAAACTATTTCAGGCTCATGTTTAATGGGGGCAATGGCACTGTTGTTGTGACCTGTGTGGATCAGAGATTTTTACTTGCGTATTTATCTGAAAATATACAAACTTTTGGCACTTTCTGGAAAGTGCAAGATAGGGAAACGGAACCATGGGATGGCATGTGATAACAGCTAATGAAATATGTTGGCTTAAAGGCACAGTATGTAATTTTTGCCGCTAGAGGGCACATATTCAAAATAAACAAATAGACAAAGGCGTAGTTTGATGACGCCGTGACTGAGTGTGGAATCATGGGAGTTGTCGTCTTCATCCCCACAGCCGATGCAATCCGACGGGACTCGGGGATAAATTATGTTCATGGATGAGCTAATGATTTATTAACGTAGTAGAATGAAGCAGGGTGAGGCTGAAAGTCATCGAAGCGAAACGAGGCCGCTGAACGAGCGCGACACACGGCTCGAAAGTAGCAGAGCTTTTATTATGCCACAGTTGACCGCTTCCGCTCCTTCCGGTCGTGCGTATGTGGGGTAAAGCAGCGCTGTTTTAACATACTAGATACTTTTGAAAGTTCTGTTATAATGCTACTCTGTGCGGTCTGTGCTATTAAACGCATAACATATTAAAGCGTCTTTGGTGTTTCCATTTTTTCTACAAAACAAAACCGGAAATCGACGGGTTATGTCGTCATTGGCAGGCGACACAATGACAATAGATACGGTCCGTGTCATTAGTTAAAATTGCTTTTCTCTGGATTTAAACATTCTTCAAACATTTGGGATAATGTAAGTACACAAGTCACCAAGATATATAACACTGTTCTAGTGGTTTTTTGATATTTTAATCCACAAATCTTACATATTGTGCCTTTAATTGTCTCGAGAATTAATGCGGCCTTGGTTGACTTAGAAAGTACCTTACAAAAAAAGATCTGCAAATTAACGTAAGATGAAATTTGCCATAGTCGCAACAACAGTTTCGTTCCTTTGTATAGAAGCATTTTTTTATTAAATATAATTTATTTATTATTTCTATATTTTATTTTTATATTTTTTTTATTCATAAGTGTCAAAATAAACCGAAACTACATAAAATACATTGTGGTAAATAAACTTAAACCAACATGGCTGCTTAAATGCCTATATCAAATCTGTAAGTTATATATATATATATGATATATATATATATGACTAAACTTTTTTTCCACCTTTATACAGGAATCTTTTTAGATTTTTAGAATTTAGAATTTAACAGCAAGTGTAAATTAAAACTGTAAAGGTATCCATCTATCCACATTTAGAAGCCAATAATTTTATGATCGAACACTCGAAACAGTTGAGTTTTGGAAAACAACACAATTTAATATGATTGCATGTTATTTTTTTAAGTAAAATAGATTAAGAAATAAAATTCAAGCTACCTTGCATTATTGCGCAACAACAAGCACCATCTGTGGTATTAATATAGTCATTTCGAACATGAATACTGCAGCGGTGTGAAAATTATGATATTGTAAGTCTAATAATGTGTTGTTTAAAACAATTTTTGGTAAAGTATGGCTTGTCACACTGCAGGTCACTTAAAATGCCATGTCACTACACAAATACAATAAAAAGTATAGTTTGCATTGTTTGACATTCATTCCCACTGTACTGCAAAAAGAGAGAATCATGTAGTGAAAGACAGGAAGCAGGAGTTTAGAAAGGCTTTGATGCTTTGTTGATTCTCATCAAGAAGCTGAAAGGTTGAATAGCTGTTTTAGATGAGTCACCTGGGAGGCCTGAATGTAGGCTGTCACCGTGAGTTTATGTCCCAGCACAGGCAGGCTCATGAGCTGAGCAAAGGTTGTCTGTCACTCCAGAGGTGCCACTCACCGTCTCTAGAGATGCCACAGAGCACAATGAGCACCTGGGAGGATTTAGAGATCCTAAAATGTGTCTGTCAAAGCACTACCAGAGGTTAGCCAGGCTCTGATAGAGGATACAAAAGCTATCACATGCTAATGAGCTGTGCCTAATTTGTAAATGATGAGGTTGTAGAACAAAGAGTGCTGATGGATCTGCCATTAAAACTGAACTGACTCTGCAAGCGAGTGGCAGTAGACAAAACTTGGATTTTTTTTATTTTGACATACAGTAATACAACAGTAGTATTATACACTCATATATACAAAATTCCCAGGAAAACTTGAAAACACAAGTATTGCTTATATTTGAATTTTTCTTCAGCTACCTGGTTCCTTTTTAACCTAATTTGTTAACTTTGAATACTTGAAATTGCATGTAGCCAGCCAATCAGATCTGATCTTGCTATTGTTTACTTATCTCGCCATTTGTTGTGTGCAATAGACTGAGACTAGTGATTAATGTTGGTCCAGTAACTGTGAAATAACAATTAAAAAGAAGTGAAAGGAATTTGAAGCATAGTAATTACTTTCACGCATGAAGATCTACTGTTTATTTTGCACAAATCATACTAGACACCATTGAAGTGTAGTTGTGAGTGGCAACTGTGTTGCAGTTTATTTCTCCCCCAGAGCAGAAAACATTTAATTTGCTCGGTTTCTGCATTTTTCTTAGATGTCAATACGTTTCCAAATGTTTAGCTAAACACATGTGAAATGTCTTAGTGCAATATGGCAGCGAGGAACTGGAGTGTTTACTTTTGATTGCTGTGTTTTCTCGTGGTATGTGACAGAGATCGCATGTGACGGTCGCATTACTTTGAGCTGTTTATGAGCATTAGCATAGCTTTGATGCCACACTTCCAGTCGGAGGTGTGCCATAATGTATGCATTGTTTTAAGGCTTCAGGTTCTTTTCTTGTCTCCTCTCAGGCTGTCTTTCTCTCTTAAATTTTACTCTCTCTTTGATCCACTTTCCACATTGCTCAGCTGATTACCTTATTTCTTGATTGCTTTATTATAGTGCTTGAATGGCCTCATAGGCTTATACGACATTTTCTTTTCCTTTAGCTTCAGACACATTACATACATACTTTACGCTGTGTTTTATAGCTAATTTAGATAAGTTATAGATAAAGATAATGGACTGCAGTGTGACTTCACCTTTGGAGAATAAACTCAAGGTTAGAACGATTCTGTCATAATAGAAGCAGCAAAAACCTTCATCTGTGTAAAAGCAGTGTTAAGTTTAATTGAAATCAACTCAAGGTTTTGCTCTTCATGGCTACTGCCTTGGTTACTGTGGAAACTGTCTTGAAAATCTCAGAATGTCTACCCACTTCAGATGTTTCCGTAAAACACACGCACAATCACACATGCCTGTTTATCTAAATGGAGACAAATGTTGTTCTTAAATTATGTATTTAAATAAATTAGTGCTGTCAAACGATTACTCACATCCAAAATAAAAGTTTTTGTTTACATAATATATGTGTGTGTACTGTGTATATTTATTATATATATATATAAATACACACAAATGCATGTATATATTTAAGAAAAATATAATAATATAAATATATAAATGTATATACAGTACATGTAAATATTTTCAAAATATATACTCTATGAGTGTGTATATATATACATAATAAATATACACAGTACACACACATATATTATGTAAACAAAAACTTTTATTTTGGATGCAATTAATCGCGATTAATTGTTTGACAGCACTAAAATAAAAAAAATATACATAAATATGTAATTCATTGCATCAAATGGATTAATTGGGCATTTTCTTATGGCAGTGATATTCATATCTCTTATATTTATCAGTGACATTGTGGATGATCGTAAGTTTGATTTCTTCTGTTTGGTTGAGGCCTGGCAGCAAGAGAATTACTTTTTAGAGTTGAATCATGCGTGTCCCCCAGGGTTTGTTTACATTTCGCAATATAGGTCTAGCGATACTTCACAAATCGATTTATAAAGCATCTCCGTTGACTGTATCAATGTACGCTTCTTTTGAATCAGTTGCTTTATCTATCAGTGGTCCAACACCTACAGTTCTAGCTGTTGTCTATCTGTTGTCTATCGACCACCCAAATACTGTAATATATTTTAAGATGAATTTTGTGCATTTTTAACCTCACTGTGTACCTTATAACCTAATATTATTCTACTGGGTGATTTTAATATTCATGTGGACATTGCATTTAATTTCTTGCTTGGACAGTTTTGGTTTCCAGCAATATGTGGACTTTCCAACCCATTCTAAAGGCCACACTCTGGACCTTGTTTGCTGTTCAGGTGTTACACCTCTGGACTGTACAGCAACTGCAATACCCATATCCGATCATAAATTGCTTTCTTTCAATGTTAATGTTACACTCTCTACATCCTGGCAACAACGTTCTATGACATTCCGGAATATAAAAAAGATCAACCCCTCAGCTTTTACTGTTGCAATCACCGACCTCCCACACAGTGACCATCTCTCATCCTCTGATGAGCTGGTCTCCTTTTATAATTCTGAATTACGACAGCTCCTGGACAATTTTGCACCTCTTAAAACTCGGACTGTACCTGTCACTAACTCTGTGCCTTGGTTTACTCCTGAACTCTGCCAGCTAAAGTCTAGAGGGTGGCGTTTGGAACGCCTTTATAAACGAACTGGACTTGTGGTACATAGGGAGCTATATAACGAACATGTTCATCTTTATAAGGATGTTCTTTCTGCTGTCAAACATGAGTTTTATTCGCATTTAATTGAGTCTGGAGATTGTAATACTAAAGCTTTGTTCTCCACTGTAAATCGTATATTGAAACCTCCTGACAGCCTTCCTGCACACCTGTCCTGCACTGCTCAATGTGATTGTGATGGTTCCAGCAAGTAACCGGTTATTTCTGAGCTACAGGTGATTTGGCTGAGGGGAGTGGTTGCACACCTGAAGGTAATCATGGCGCTCTATAAAAGACTGGGACAGAGATGGCGAGTGTGGCATGAGCGTGGGCTGGGCTTGTGCGGAGCTTGAGCTATCTTTGTTTGCGCCGTATCTTGGGTTACACATGAGGCTACAGGAGGACTGATGAGATACGGGAGATCGCTGTCGCTGCCATTGATCCATCTCCTTTGGGGATGTTGTTGTTCTTGGAGGATCCATGGACTGTGTTTGGTTGAATTACTGTCTTTCATACTTGTTACACTTACATGTATCTGCTGACACACTGACTACCATTTATATTGACATATGGACAAATAAATTAACTTAATAATTAGCTGTGGTGTGTGGTGACTCCCTTATTTTGTTGCGATCCAGAAAGAGATCGTAACAAATGGGGGCTCGTCCTAAAGCGAAATTACATCATAAGAGAACATTTGTTTGATTAAGATTTGGTATGATGTCTGTGACGAGAGGTGCGGGGCCTTGACCGTGGGAACCGGAGCGAGCCAGTGAGTACATGCTAATGCACGACACCTCTCCATCACCAATCTCGAGTCCCACGGAGGAGTTCATTATTTAACTGTTCGCCGGTTCCCGCCGCCTTCTTCCCGTGACTACGAACTGTTACATTGGTGCCGAAACCCGGGAGGAAGGAGGGACACGCTGCCAGAGATCCCTCGCCGCTGTGGTGAATCCGCGGTGCCATCGAGCATGGTGGAGCAGTCTGCCGCCATGGAGGCTCGAGGCGGTGGGCTGGAGTGAGTTGCCGGGGGGGCAGACGAACTCGCTGCCGGCCACCTGGGCTATGAAGGGACGGCTGCCGTCCGTGAGGGAGCGGAGGAGTCGCCGCCGTTCGCCTGAGGCCGGAGCCTGCTGCCGTCCGCCATGATGGGGAGGAGCAGGGAATGGGGGACTCCTGCCGGCTGCCCGAACCCGGAGGAGCCGTCGCCGTCCACCAGGCGCTGTCCAGTGCCGGAGGAGTGTCGGGCCATCCGCCGAGGGCTGTCCAGTGCCGCCGCCTGGCATCGCGGAAGAGCTTACCCAGCTGGTGGAGGGCCGAGCGGCAGTGTGTCTGGGAGTGGCAGTGTGTCTCCCCTCTTTCTCGTCTCTGTCTCTCCTCATCCTTCCGTCTCCTTTTCTCTCGCCTCGTCTGTCTTTCCTTACCCCCAGGTACGCCGCGGCCGCCGTGATCGGCTCCCCCGTAGTGGGGGGGGAGTAGAATGCAGTCTCGTGAGTACCCCCGTCCTGCGATGGGGTTATGTGTCGAGAGGGGCGGGGCCGTGGGAACGGAGCGAGGCCGGTGGAGTAAATGCTAATGCATGACACCTGCTCCACTCACCGGTCTCGAGTCCCAAGGAGGAGCTCCGGAAGGATAAAAGGAGGAGTGACGGCAATGTTGGACGAGAGAGGACCAGGCCTGGACTTTATTTTCTGTTTTGTGTGCGGCAGTCGTCCGCGAGGGGCTGCCGCATTGCTTTCGTTTGGTCTTTGTTTATTTTATTAAATTCTTTAACTGTTTGCCGGTTCCCGCCTCCTCCTTCCCGTATCTACGAACTGTTACAATGTCGATTCGATTTAAGTAGGCTAAATGTGTAAAATAATAAGTTTTCAGTATGTGCGTTGTTTTGAGAGGCGGACATAAATATTGTGTATTCAAGCTGTCTCGTGAGTTTGAAGGTAGTCATTTAATGGTAAGTGCATTTTTCTTTTTGCGTGTGATTCATTGTTCATTTTCTCCTGGGTAGGAATTAGCAACACTTGGTGTTTTGCCTTTTTTATTTTTGTGCAGGCTTTTGGGTGAAGTACACCGCCGTGGTTTTGAATTGAGCTGTTTGTTCAGTTTCTGAACCATCGGTATTTTGGTGTTTAATGTCGCTTTACTGTTGAAAGCTGCACGAAGACTAGGCATAGGTTAGCTTAGTGGGTTGGTAGGCAGTTTAGAAGGGGGAGAGTGAATAATTGTTTCACCTGTTTTGTTCTGGAGAGGAAATGCACTTGCTTTGTGTTTAAAAGAGTAACATTTTATGTAAACAGAATGTCGTCTATAGAGGAATTTATTAAAGATCCATCAGAGGAGATATTAAATTATTTCGTAAAACAACAATTATGGGAACTTGTAGATCACTTTAAAATCGGTGATGTAGACCAGAAAATACGGAAAAAGGAACTACGTTCTGTTGTGAAAAATTGGTTATGTGAAAATAGCTTTATGGTGGCTTCGCCTCAGAGAAAATTAGACTTTGATGCAAAAAGTTCATTAGACATTTTCTCTGGGTTGTCTTTCGAAGAAAGAAAAGAGATTTTGCAAATGCAGCAGCTTCATGATAAAGAGTTGATTAAAGAAACTAAACATTATGAACTGGCATTTGAAAGAATAAGGAACGAGAATATGCTCCGGCAATGCGAGATTGAGTTCGAACAGCAAAAGATAGAGGCTGAGAAATCCGCACGAGATCATGCGCTGCAGGTGGAGCGGTTGAGATTGGTAAAGGAAGGGAAAATGTTGTCAGAGGTTGGGGAGAGAGGTTTAAGTTTATCTGGAGGGGTTGACTTGGCCAGTATCTTAAGGCTGCTTCCCAAATTTAATGAACATGACCCTGATGTTTTTTTTTCTTTATTCAAGACTTTGTCAGCAGAAAGAAATTGGCCGATGTTTATCCGAATTGTCATGCTTCAAATGGTGATTACAGGCAAGGCACAGGAGGCATATGCAGTGCTCCCGATGGACGACAGAAAAGATTATGACAAGGTAAAAGTAGCTATTCTAAAGGCCTACGAACTGGTTCCTGAAGCTTATCACCAGCGATTTCGAAGCTGGAGAAAAGGTGATCGCCAAACACACTCTGAGGTGGTAAGGGATGTGGTTTCTTATTTTGATCGCTGGTGTGTTGCGTCCGCTGTTGATGATTTTGAAAAGTTGTGTGATCTGATCATTTTGGAACAATTAAAAAATATTGTGCCTGAATACATTGCTATATACATAAACAAAAATAATCCAAAAGATGCAACGGAAGCTGCAGTTTTGGCAGATGATTATGTATTAACGCATAAAAAGGTGTACAGAGAAGATTGATCAGGTCAACAGAGTGGTAATTTTAATGAAAATAGAGTTGGAGCCAAGACATTTGAACAAACTTATCCTTCAAAATTGGAGAACAATGGTCGGATGAAGACTGACAGAGATGTAGTGTGCAACTATTGTTTTAATCTGGGACATTGGAAAAATAAGTGTCCAGCTCTAGCTGCAAAATGGAAGTCTGGAAAAAAGAAATCACAAACTAATTGTTAATCCTGTGTTAGTGACTGGCATTACTGAAACTTCCAATGATTTTGATCCTGGTACTTCCATTGAGGCTGGAAATGATGTATGTGATTCCAAAATGATAGCCATGAAGAATTTTGTACCGTTCATTACGGACGGTTGTGTGTCTTTGCCAAACTCAGAGTAAAATACCAATTAAAATCTTGAGATACAGGCTCATCAGAATCCTTCATTCTTGAATCTGATCTGCCTTTTTCTGAGGTATCGAGTGAAGGGAGGAGTGTTTTGATTAGAGGAATTGGATTAAACACTCTTTCTGTTCCTCTGCATAGAGTACACCTGACTTCTGACCTGATCTGTGGAGAAGTATTCATGGGAGTTCGTCCGTCTTTGCCAGTTGATGGGGTTACTGTCATCCTGGGCAAAAATTTGGCTGAAGGTTTGGTATGGCGAGATGTGATTCCACCTCCTGAGGTGGTGTCTATTCCAGTCACGGACAACTCCGACATTCTGCAGCAACATTTTCCTGAAGTATTTACAGGTTGTGCTTTGACTCGCGCGATGTCATTTGAGAGGAAAGATAAAGTGTTACAATTTGTTGTGCCTGGTTTATCTACCCTTTCGCCTATTTCTTATAGGGAGTTGGTAGATGCACCGCAGAAAGACCCTGAGATGCAGAGGTTGTTTGATGCTGTTATTCCGTTTCAGGAGGTAAGAAGTGCTGTTAGTGGATATTTTATCCAAGATGAGATGCTTCTAAGGAAGTAAGTCTCTTGTAAAAAGGATTTGTTGGACGAGTGTATAATTCAAGTGGTGGTGCAGAAACAATTTTGAAACGTAGTATTACAATATGCACATGGTGAAATTGCGGGTCATTTAGGAGTAAAAAAGTCGCCAAATCAGTCGTTGAAACCAGTGCCTCTGAGTCCCATAGCTGTTACAGGCAAACCGTTTGAGCATCTAATAATTGATTGCGTGGGACCACTGCCTCCGTCTAAGTAAGGGAGTGCATATTTGTTGACCGTAATGTGTCAGGCAACTCGTTATCCAGCAGCCTATGCCATCCAAAAAATGACCACCAAAGCAGTTGTGAAAGGTTTAACTCGGTTCATATCTATTTACAGGGTTTACCTAAAATTATTCAGAGTGACAATGGTACCAACTTTACATCACAAATGTTTGCTGATTAAAGTGAAACACAATCAGTCGAGCATGTATCATCCTCAAAGTCAGGGTGCGATTGAACGATTCCACCATACTTTGAAGTCCTGTTGCGTGCCTGCTGTGTGGAGCTAAACCGTGACTGGGAGGAGGGTTTGCCCTGGCTATTACTTGCTGCTAGGGAAGTACAGCAAGAGAATTTGGGATTTAGCCCAAATTATCTAGTTTTCGGTCATCACGTACGTGGACCGCTTTCTGTTTTGCGTGAGGGATTAGGTGAGGAAGATCCTCCGCAAAATTTGGTAGAGTATGTGAATGGTTTTCGTAGACGTTTGCTTTTGGCCGGATTGAGTGCACAGAAGAATCTTGCTGTTGCGCAAGAGAAAATGAAGAAGCACTATAAGCATGCTGAGGGTCGTGCATTTACACCAGGTGATCAGGTGTTAATTTTGTTACCGTCTTCTGGATCTCCTTTTTTGTGCTAAGTTTACTGGGCCATATACTGTTCTTCGGAAATTGTCTGATGAAAATGATCAAGTTGCAACCCCAGATCGGGCGAAAATCTAAGCAGTGTTTCCATGTAAATTTGATTAAAGCTTATCGTTCTCGAAATTCTGAAATTCAACCAATGAAATCAGTTGCTCCTGTTGCTACTGCTTCTTTTGAGTCTTGTCAACTTTCTGCTGAGGGAGGAGAAGATATGGTTGTTAATGAGGACATAGTTGTTCCTGAAGATTGTGTTTTGCTTCCTCGATTAAAGAATTCAGAGACTCTTGAGAATTTAGATGCTCTGTTTTCACATTTGACGGAGGTGCAAAATAAAAAGCTAACCCAATTGTTATGGGAGTTTCCTGGCTTATTCTCCTATGTACCCACTCGTACTCATCTGATACAGCATTATGTTGATGTGGGAGATGCACAACCTATTCTGGCACTTAGGTGTGTATAATGTCGGCCGTTAGTCTAATATGAGAGTATTTGGTAATCTAGTAGTCACAATATATGAGGAGACCGAATGACTTTCCGTTCGTGTTCAGTTGGCTTCCCGAATCACCTTGCTGTGTTAGTGAGAAATCACGATTTCGAGCGTCGTAGGCATTTGAACTGGATTATCACAAGGCCTAATCGCCAATCACTATGCCCGACGCTTTTCACTTTCCTCGAGTGAGGGAGTGTGTAGATCAATGGGTTGCAGCTATTTTGTGATGCAGCTAGATCATCTTACGGATATTGGCATTGCCGGTTCACTCCTAGCGCTAGAGGAGTACCTCATTTATTACCTCCTCATGGTATTAAGACTCGTACTCTTTTATGATTTTTGGTTACACAATGCACCTTCCCTTCCCAGAGAGTATGAATCGATGGGTGTTTTGGCTAGTGATGGAGTGACAGATATATACTTTAGGCGTACATATTATGTTTTTCAAGCGAGACCTGGGACAAATTAGTTCTGGGGGCTGCAGCACTCATATTATGGAGCTCGGTATGGTTGAGCAGTTGTCATTAGCCGTTCTAAGTTTGGCTAGTGTGAGTATTGCCAGGCATCCAGCAAGTATCCTGGGAAGGGGGCTGTCTGGCCATTGCCAAAGTACGCCAGTTCAGGCCAAAGTGTTGCCCTGATCAGCAGTTTCCTTCTCTGTCCACCACAAGAGAACTCGGCGTTTTGGGAATGGGCGGGTTATTACCGGGTTTCGGTTAAAATGTGTCAAACTGTTATGTGTATACGCGATGGGTTCTTAAGACTCGTGAATTGATTGGTGGATTGCCAGAGCGGCTTTCAGAAATGTTAAGGCAGTTGTTTCCACTGCCCTGTTCTAAGCTGCCCCGAGAGCTGGATATAGCCATAAGTAATTACAATCGGATTCCAGCCAATTGGTGCTGAGGCCTGGTCTAATTACTGACCGGGGGAGAACGGGTATTTAGACCATCCATAGTTTCTTTTCTCGTAAGTTCAGTACTTATTCAGAGGGATTATTCATTTGTGATGTGAGAGGCTTTGCTTTCTCCGCACTTCAGTTTTTTGTGAGTTTATGGGGGAGAACCCATATTGTAATTCCTGATCACAATCCTTCATATTTTTGCTTCTTACAGGCGCCGACTCAGCGCTTAATGCGGTTGAGGCTCGGGGGACGTCCTTAATTTGATTGTTAAACGCATTAAAGGATAACGTAGTGGCAGATGCGTTGTCATGTGTTCCTGATCTGATTAAGTACAATGGTTGTTCAGTTGTTCCTGATTTTCTGTGCTCTTTTGTCGCCTTAATTTGCTTTCAGGATCCAGATTGCTGGTGGCGAGGTGGGCAGTGTGTGAGAATGAAGACAAGTGTGAGAATCATGGGTGTACTGTGATCAGAGGTTGTATAACATATATAGACATGTATGATTTCTAAGTTTTGGTTATGGTGGTGGTTCTTTTTTTTAAATCCGGTTTGGGAACGGATCTCTTTTAAAGGGGGTGTGTGACGGGTATTTTTCCGCATTAACCAGCATATCCTCTATACTGAACCGTCGCCAGGTTGGACAGAGGGGTGTTGCTATACCGGAAGGTAATCATGGCATCTATAGGACGGGGCCAGGAATGCGCGTGTGGCAGGATCGGACGGGATGACTTGCGACCTGGAAGCGTGTCATTTGTTTGCTCTGGGTACCTTGGGTTACCATATGAGCGCACTGGGTGACTTATGAGGATACGGGAGATCGCCACCACCGTTGATCTGTCTCCTTTGGGGCTGGTTGTGTTTTCTTGGAGGTCCTTGCCTGTGTTTGGTTGAATTCACAAGTCTTTCCTACTGTTACCACTTACTGTATCGCTGACACACTGACTACTACCATTTATATGGAACGTTCTACCGGTGTTCTGTTTTATTAGACAATAATTGACTTAAATAGTACTGTGTGTGTGGGACTCCCTTATTTGGGTGGGATCCAAGAGATCGGGGGAACAAGTGATGTCTTGTTTCATAACAAATAAGTGCTATCCCCACTTGGCCTCTCGCCACCCCTACTCTTCATTTCTTATAACAGTGTTTCTACGCGGTTCCCCAGATTTTTCTGTTAATTTCGCGTCTTTACCCTGCATCGAGAGACCATTCTATAGATTCATAAATCAAATTCTTTACATGCTTATTTGATCCCATACCAACTCACCTTCTGTCTTCCTTCTCTTTCTCCTCTTATAACTTGTATTGTTCATACTTCTCTTAGCTCTGGCACCGTTTTAAAATGGCTTCTATAATCCCAATTCTTAAAAAAACCTGGTGCAGACCCTAACAATTTAGATAACTTCCGTCCCATTTCAAATCGGCTTTATTCAGAAATCGGAAAGGCAGTGGGGCAGCAGGACCCCAAGCTCACCTGGAAAGTATATGAGTTTTATACAGGCAGACTGTGAGGACGACAACAAGCATAGTACCGGAACGCCTTGGTGAGTAACAATAGCGTTAAGGGCACTTGCGATGGTGGTCCTTTCGCTCTGCTTGTTTATTGCTTTCAATATAAAAAATGAGTTCGCTGTTAGATACCTTTCAACCTATTTTGGGAACCTGTTTCGGCTATTAGTATCTCTGGTATTCCGCTTGCCTATGTACGTCATACCTTGCCAATCGTCACACGTGCGTACAAGGAAACATATTAATATTCCTTTCTGGAGCAGTGCAATCCCCCAAGGTGTATGTCCTAGGTCCTGCTGTTGGTTCCTAGTCGCCTCCTTCACTGGAGAATATATTTGCAAAGTTGTAGGACCTTTCACGGTTACGCTGATGATACACAACCTTATGTATCTACTAAGCTGTTCCATTCTATCCACCTATCTGCCGTATTAACTGTCATCTCACAAAAGAAAAGCGGCTGGGTTGGGGCTTCCGCCAAGTGTATGCTAAATAAACACTTAATGCAATGGTCGGGGACTCAAAAGAAAAAAATACTCAAACTTGCTAGGCACGTGCTACGCTAGTCTCCGATGGCCTTTTAGTCACTATTATCCTTGAGGTTTCTCCTTCTTGCCAGGTTAAGAACTTGGAGGTCATCTTTGACAACACTCTTTTATTTGAAGCTCACATTAATAGTATAACCCGGTCTATATTGCTCCGTAATATTCCTTTGTTCATCTCTCATCCCACACAATACTGCCATTCTAGTTCAGTCACTTGTCACCTCTCACATCGACTACTGTAATTCTCTTTTATTTGGTTCATCACACAAGCTTCTCCATAAACTCCAGCTGATTCAGAATTCAGCTGCTCGTATCATAACCATCTATATATAGGGAGGCGGCATCCATACACTCCATTATCCATCTCTTAACCCGTCATGGCTTCATCACAATTTCGCATTGAATTTAAAATTCTCTACGGGATAAACTCTCCTAACCTCCGCTCCACCTACTCTCAGATCTTATAATTCCGAAGGCCTACAGCAAAACAAGCCTGCGTCGAACCCAATCGTACATTCCTCACTGGGTCTTCTCCATAGCCCCACGGCTTCGTTTAACCACACCATGGGTCCATATAGTTTAGCCGGCTCTGCTCCTCCCTTTGGAATTCTCTCCCGCTACATCCGCAATTTAGATTCGTTTCCCAAATTCAAAGCCGAAACTCAACTCACTTATTCAGACTAGCGTATCCGACATATTAACTGTCTACACTCCATCTTTAATGTTTTTTGGGAAAAACTGCGACCTTTTCTTTTTATGTTCAAATTGATATGCTATTTTTTGTTATTTTTGCTGTTTACATTTATTGTTCAGATTTACGGGTGAACTTGAGTGGTTTGAAAGGCGACCAGATTAAAGTGAAAATGGAAAGTATTATATGTTTTACCTTTTAGCTTAATATTTAATCCTATTATGTCTTCATTATGAACCGTATCTACAGTATAACAATGTAAATTTATCGTGTAACTTTTTGACTGAACAGTTTTTTTTCTATAAACTAGATGCCAAAACTTATTTTAAAGGGTTCACGGATTGCCCATTTTCCACAATTGATAATATAAGTCTTTAGGTCTTAATTGAAGTCGTAACTCGTTGGTTTAAAATTTCGCAATGGTTATTGTACAACCAACACCGTTTTTACCTTGTCAAAAACAGCTCTGTCTACAGCACGTGGTTTTATTGAATTCCGCTTTAAATGCAAATGAGCTCTGCACGTTCCGCCCCTCTCTTCCGAGCCGCTCATCTGAAATACAGCACAACATTTTAGCTGCAAAAAAATTCCTCATAAAACGCCTAACTAGCACATTATGTAGGAAGGCGATTTGCAAAAGATTCAATGGGGTAAAACCTTACCTCACTTCTTACAAATGTAGGTGCGCTGGATATGAATGATGTTGCTCGGAACAAGTGGCACATGTAAGGTATATAAGGAAAGGGCGCACTATCCCGTCAGACACAACTGTAATCCCTCTCTGCGATCTGGGTCAGCGGCCAGATATCATGAGAAATTACGACTGCGATGTTTCATTCATTACTCCAACAACGAGAACACCTCGAGTCACTTATGATTTCATTCTAGTCACATCTGCTCTTCTGGGTGACAAACTGATGGAAGCACAACATCAGGGCGGGTCTAAGGTAATGTCCAGTCTGTGCTGAAATGCTACTGTCAATCAAACAATAGTGGGAGGGGCCTGTCTGTCTGATGTCACACAGACAGGCATCTGAGATCGGCTAGATTTGAGAAAGGGGAAAACATTTAACGAGATTAAAAAAATTACTGGGTGGATTTTTATCATTATAGGGTGGTTGTGTACACACACCGCCAACACACATTTCAGTTCAAACAGCTTGTAAAAGTGCATGTCGCATCTGATGACCCCTTTAAGGAATAATATTTTAACTTGTCCAGATATGTTTTATTTTAATTTTGAACACTATATCTAATTGTATCCTTCAGCCATTGTCTTGTAAGACCTAACAAACTTCTTTTTGTGAAATTTTGATTTGAAAAGTGCACTGTTTTTCTTACAAATAAATGCCACTTTTTCATATTTTGTTAAACTAATGATATTCATACATTTAAAATTTTGGCTTATGTTTCCATATTATTTGTAGTTTTCATTTTTAACACTATTTAATTTTTGATCTTTTAAGATTACAAACTTTTTTTAACTATTAAACTAAACTATTTTTCTTTAAATTAAATGCACCTTTTCATATATAGTTATTTATTGCAATGATATTCATACTTTTTAAAGTGTTGGGATCACTGCACGTCAGTATAGCATGAATCAAACTCTACTATAGAACTTTTGGCATCTTAAAATAATTAATTAAAAACACTAAAAATGTTTGATGTATCCTCATAAGGATTAAATTAACTGACCTCTGCTGTGATTTATTTATTAATTTTTTGTCTCCAGAAGTGTTCCTAGGTCAGAGATACACCACAGTGTCATCTCTCCTAGCCCCATGTGTTTTATACTGCACGAGTACAAGCAAAATCATCAGTATCATTAAATCCTAATGACCCTGTAATTATCTCCTCACACTTATTGGATAAACCTAGAGTGCATTCATCTCCAGTCACTCTCCATATTGTGCTTTGTTGGCTTGATCACCCCTAATTTGCGGCTTGTTATCTTGACCTTCAGAAGAAGCAAATCATTAGGATGCTGCAGTGTATTGATGATTAAGGCTTTCCTTTGTTCTGTGTCCTCTGATACCCTCCTCGTCCCGCATATGTGCGCATACATGTATGTGTGATGATTTGAAACTTGAGCGCTTGTGACATGTTATGATGGAAAACATCACCGTGGGAGCGAATGCTTTTTGCTCGTCCTGTCTGTCTGAGTGTTATGCATGATTACCAGAGTTTTTATTCAGATGAGACACCCACACACACACACACACCTACAAGAATACATATAATTGCTAAGATATGTCTACCTTGTAAGCCTCAGCTATTGCACAGGAAACACAGCGACTGCGATAATCAAGAAGCCCGCAATGCACAAAGCTACAGGAGGAAGCCCCTTAAGGGGGCCGACATTTGTTTGTTTTGCCTTCTTGAAAACATACCTCTGTGATTTGTTCCCAGTCTAATGGTTCTAGCTTTTCATGTCATCAGCATTTCCAAACTCAGTGGCTGAAATCCACGTGGACCCATTCTTTTTGAAATACAGCTGCAATACTGTCCACATGCAGTCAGCATACATAGCATAATCTATGTTTTATAGGATTTACAAAGGAGCGGATTGTTGTATTCCCACGGACAGACATCCCACTGCGTATTGCATTTGGGAAAGGTAAAGCGTCATTACATTTTATGGCTTTTCATACATATTCAGGGATGGTAAGTGAGCTGAATGTGGATCGTTCATCATCTCAGACCAAGGGCTATTTAATGGTTTCAGTATTAATCATGGGCAGCACTTCATAGCAGAGTGGCCTATTCAGAGTCAAAAATATGACTGTAGAAAGGCTGAGAACAGTGCTTAGATTAATGCGCTATGAGCCTGATCAATACGGCGTATGATTTTTGAGCACTTTGTGCTGGTTTTTCCTCTGCAGTCACCATTTGAGATGGGTTTTTGAGATGCTAGGGCTAGTAGTCATTGAAGCAACACATGAATGCAACAAATCGTCATTCACAAAGCAGTGTAATTAACTACTGTATTGTTACTAAAGTGGTCTAACTCTTCTATGGAAGCATCAAGATCAAGGGTTTTCAAACTGGGGCCTGCAAGAAGGTGGTAGAGTGCTGGTGGAAAATTGTAGAGCATAAAATGGTGCTATTTTTACAAACTGCTTCATTCTGTTTTCTAAAGACTGGTTGGAGCCATGGAGGTCATGAGATTAATCATGATTATTTTCATTTCAATATTATTGACAGCAAGGAATAATAGATACATAAATATATAATTCTCTAGAACTAAATATACATATATAAATATATAGGTAATATAAATAATTAAATAATTATTAGCTATAATACGTAAAACACATTTTGTGTACTGTTTTAGCAGCCAAAAGAAAACATTCATATCAGGGTTATTATAGTTAACTGAAACTAAGAAGTTTACCAAAAAAACAAACAAAAAAACCTTATTTGAAATAAAACATTTAGGGCCACTATAATAGTATCTCAGTGATACTAAAATAAAGCTTCTGTAACCATTAAAATGTAAAGGTGAATATTTATTTTAGGAATGTGTCCTTGGCATCAAAATGTAAAAAAAAAGCCTATCAGAACAACGCAAAGAACTGAATACAGGCATGCACTCTCAGAAAAAAGGTACAAAAGCTGTCACTTTTCAAAAGGTACACTTTTGTACCTTTTTTAGGTACTAATATGTACACTTTAGAAACTAACATATATCTTTAAGGTACTAACATGTAGCCTTTAGGAGTAAATAAGGTGCAAATGTGTAGTTTTTGAAAAGGTACCACCTCAGTAACAGCTTTTGTACCTTTTATTCTGAGAGTGGTGAATCAGCACAAATTATTGTTGTTGTTGTGGACTGATGCTGTTGCTTCCTACCCTTCTCTTTCAAGATAACTTGCCATTTGTATTTGTAAGCAGAGATGCACTCTCTGAATGTATTAGAGCTTTCAGACCGCTAGGTGAACAATCAGCCAGTGAATTCGCTTTTGGCGAGTAGCTCTAATGGACCTTACAAGTGATCTGAACGAACACTTAGTCAGTGTGTGTGGGACGGTGACTGGTGGCTCTCACAACAGGACCACTGAGACAGACATTGTGACATAATTGAGAGCGACATCTTAGAGACCTGTCCTGGCCGACTTCTCAATCTTTTGAGAGACCAAATGTAAGTGGTGTAAGCTTGAAATCCTAAACAAATAATTTTTTTTCTCAATGTCCCAGATATGGGCTGAATATTGTGCTTTTTGTGTATGCCAGTGGTATATAAACTATGACCTACTTCTCTGAATAATGGGATATGCATCATTTAGTTTGGATCACAGGAGGGTGCACGACCTGGGTTGCACCACCGGCACAGTTGGTGTTAGGTTTGAGTGTGTTAGTGCATGTTTCTGTGAATGCCACAGGCAGGTTTAAAGTGCAATAGCGCCCTCATTCCGTGCAGCATTGATCAGAGAGGCCTCAACCTCGTGCCTCGAAGCCAAACTTTGCTGATGAGGAATTAGAGGGGAAACAGTGGGGAATGTTTGAGAAGCAGGAGCCAGACATAGCTACGTGCAGTGCGATTTAGATTCAAGTTGGAGAGTCGCAAGGATGAAACCCCACCAGGGAGAGGAGGGAGAAACTCCATCTGCAGAGACCCCAGGTGCAGCAGACACAGGTGCTGGAGAACCCAGAGAGGAGCTGAGACAGCCAGCTTAACCAGACCTGTGTCTAAAAAAAAAAGAAAGAAAGAAAGAAAGAAAGAAAAAACCCACAATGCACAAATGGCAATTGCAAAGCTGCATGGACAAAATCATCAGTTTTAAAGTGCAGAGTGAATCATTTTTATGCTGTTCCCTAAATCCTTTTATAATGTTCTTTTTTTAGTGAGAAATTAGGTAAACGTTTTACTTGATCTCTCCAGGAATAGACAGCCAAAAATCAACATTTTGTCATTGTTTGCTCACCCTTATGCCATTCCAACTCTATTATATTTTCATATTTTCCTTACAGAAACACAATAAGAGATCTTAGGCACAATGTTCAAAATTCTATTTTTGAACAAAGAAAGTGGATTGTCAAGCTCCTAGGCTTGACAAAAAGCAATGCAAAAGTTTCATGCAAGTAAGACTCAAATGTTGTGCAGAATTTAATTCAAAGAGTGCAATAGCTTATCCAAGACATGAGGTGAGAGTAACTGACCAAAATGCAATAATCTTACATCTGCAAGTGCACAGTAGTATCTCTGCACTTAACAACACTGATATAGAGCACTGATCATACTGACTACTTTTTTATATATTCTATATTGCTTCTTTGGACCCTTTTGGAGCTTTCCAGTGTAAATAATCATTACTTTTGTTTTATGGGAAACAGAATCTCGAAGATCTCCATTTTTGTTCTTTAGAAGAAAGAAAATCAAAGTTTAAAGTAAATAATGACAGAACTACCCTAGTGAAAAAATAAATATACTAAAATGTATTTGAAATACATTTATTTCATGCTAAGTATACTACAAATACATTTTCATATTTATGTGCTTAATAAAAATGCCCTGCAATTGTACTTTTAGTATATTAAACTGGTATACTTAAAGTCTGCTATATTGGAAAAACTAAGCTTGTATTTAATGCACTTAAATTGTGCTGAAGTCCAGCTAAAGATATACTGAAGTATATGAGATGGTGCTAAAGTGGAACTATTGCAAGTATACTTCAGGTACACTTTAAATATCTTGCATTTAAAGACTGATAATATAAAGATCATATAATCCTTATTAATAATGACATTAAAACACATTTTAGGCTTAATATTAAGAAATGTGCATTGTGCACAAATAGCAGTCCAAATAAAGTTTAATTATAATTTTTATATTTTAGTAAGTCTCGAGCAATGTGTCAGTAAATATGTTAATAGATTTGAACTATGCTTAGTATGAAATAAATGTATTTTAAATATATTACTTTTTATTAGGGCAGTGCTGTTATTTTTAACTCAAAGTATTTAAAATAGTTTTTGGTAATTGAAATGAAGCTGAAATAAAATATAAATATTAGACCAACTTAAACATGAAAATTAGAGATGTTGTCTTGGCAACTAGCTGAATTAAGTTAGAGTACTAAAATTACTAAAACTTAAAAATAAAAAGCTATATAGAAATAGAAATAAAAAGGACAAAAGCTAATACAAATAATAAGTGCATAACAAAATTACTAAAACTTTCTAAAATTAAAATGAAAGCTGAAAATATATATATAAACATATTCAAAATATGATTAAATACCATAATAGTATATAAACAATACTAAAATAATACTAGACAAAATGCTCATTCAAGGGTCACCTATTCCTTACTGTATATACTATTTCTCTGATATTTCAAGAAAATATTTTGATTCTAGACACCAATTCTGATAAATATGATGTGCTTGAGGAACATCTTGAATTTTCAGCTCTTAAGCAATAAAGACAAGTCAATGATTTGCCAGAAACAACAGCGAGCATTGCTGCAAAACAAACGTGATTATAGATCGCGGTGGTCCCTTCCTCCTGATGCCGAGAAGACTGAGAGGGAGGTGGGGTGCTATTCCTGCTGATTGTCCATTAGACTCTGCATTAATCCTTAAATGCAAAATCAATACAGAGAGGCAAATGAGTTCAGAGCGCTGCTGGAGAGAAGGATAGGAAGGAACAGACACTGAAAAAACACATGCCCGTGCCAGTCATGCTCTGACCAGATATTTGTTCATTTACTCCCCCACGTTTTGTTCTAGCCTCTTCAGAGAAAACAAGAAGACATCTAAAGAAACTAAAGATGTCTTCTGAGACAGACATAGAGCTTGCTTGAGAGCCTTTTTATACTGTTGTGAATACAAATGAGTATTGAGAGTATAGCACAATAGGATGCTTTGTAGAGTTGTGTGATTTTCAATTGCAGGACAAGTCACTGAGGCGTATCAAGAAGTAATGAGCTTGCAGAAAGACGTTGGTGTTGTCATACATTATGTGCTTATTTACGCTTATTTCTCTGAACCATGAGTTTGTGTGTGTACTTGTCCTCTGTTTGACAGAGCTGTGGCGTATCCATCTGTTGTAGGTTTTTATGTCTATTCACGGCTGGTGCGGATAGCCAAGGGTGTGCATCAGACCACATCAGCTCTCACACAGATGGCAATGATCAACTCCACGGAGACATTTAGGGTTAAGCTGTCCTCATACCCGCGAGGAACCATGTGACCCATGCATTGCAAACGCTCATTCGTGAGAAAAGAGGATTTAGGGATCAAACTAAAATCAAACAAACAAACAAACAAATGCACGATGAGAAAAAATGTGAGTCTGTTAACATTTAGCCATCCTCATCTGTGTCATGTCGTGAAACCAGATCTATTCGGTGTGCACCTGAGTCTATGCTTGTGCGTGTCACACCTGCTTCTTTGCATGTACAGCAGTGTCATTTATTTATACTCAAAGAAATATGAAATCTCACCAAATACCACTTTCAGTTGTGGTTGCTGTTTGGATTTAATGTATTTCTTGTGCATCATGAGCATTTGGATTGAGCTCTTTACCCTGTGGTGTGTCTATATAAGGCCGTTTGTTTGTTTCTTGAGGTCTGGCACACCTTGAGAAGTTCTTCCGGGTCCGGATTTGGATGTGGATTATGATTAGGATCCTGCCTATTTACATTTCCTGGGGTGAAGATCAGGAGAAACAATTAGAGAGTCCAGAGCTGCTTGATCTAGCCAAAGCCAGACTTTTGACTATTGCCATGAAGTCTGCTCCAGATTGTAGCTTGTCTGGGACAAGATCCACCCACTTACACACAGCTGATTGTGGTAAAAAAAATCAACTACTGTTTGCTTTGAGATTTAGGGACGAGTAGATCTAAAATCAATGATCCCACAATAATAGAACAGTGTGCAACCTCATTCAAATAAAGGCACATCAGTGTAATGGAAAATGTGTCTAGACTTTGTGGTCAGAATGAAACAAAATCATGAATATCTTTATGAGATGCCGTCAACTACTTTTTCTACGGAATCACTTATTATACATTGCAAAATACATACAGTATTGCAGTATATATGTGTTTTTGTCTTGTTTTCCAGCATACATTTTAAAGATATTTTTCAGGATATTTGTTTTTACAAAATTATATTAAGATACCTAGCTAATTTTTCCTTATCCAATTGACCCTTCACCAGGACTTTGATTGACAGGCGATCTGACCAATCATAATGCTGATTCTGCCATTTTGTCCCACACACAAACCAGACAGGTGAGTAGATTAACGTCGGTGGAAAAATGGTGTGTATTGATATCTTTCAAATGTCAAATGTTGAACAAGATACCTTCTGATGTTCTTTCATGTTTATTTCGTGCAATAACTATTATAAAGAGGAAGAGATGATCGGTTCACGTGCCACTTGAACTGAGGCGCTACAGTGATCTGTCATGACACATTAAAGAGCCACAAAAGCGGCAATTTATTGTTTGAATTTCTTAAAAAGTGAAAAAAAACTGAAAGCTGAGACTTTGTTTCAAAGGGTAATTTACAATTTTTAAGCATACATTTTGTTAGATTTCTTAGTAAATAAGCCTAATATTTTAATAATATATTTTGTAATTGAATATTAAAATAAATCTTGAAAAATTCTTAATCTAGGTTTTTTACAATACAATCACAGTCTGTTCACTGTATTCGAACTTTGTTTATTTTAATTTCTAGTGATATAGTTTATATATCTGTTTCTAAACTTATTTAGCTTCACTTAATCACTACAAGTGAAATCTGACATTTATCCATGGATCAAGGTAGTTTGTCACATAATGGCTTTACTGCAGTTTAGAGGGTTTAGGTAAATATATCTTGTTACCAGGAATGTTTAGTTTTTTTTTTTACCTGGAAAACCTGCAAAAACTGATACAGATTTTTATTTTTTTTGCAGTGTAGCAGCCTTGTACTTACCTGATGCTTTGACTGACACTGGTGTCATTCAGCAGGGCTGTACGTGCTACGAAAAAACTGTCTGTGCGATGAATACATTTAGGCACTGTAGCACGCGTGCGATTCAGTTTGCATGTTCATAACACAGCTGCTTTAACGTGCATTGTAACCGCACGGTTGACCTTTTTTCGCGATCACATTTCTGTAATTAAAACTCGCCAAACTGCAGTTTTGGCTGTTTGTCTTTATACCCCTCATTGAATAGAGGGTGTAATTTCAATTGTATCCACTGGGTGGCTATGCTGCAAGGATATATTTGATGCTGAGGAAGCCGAAACAAAACCGGAAGTGTATTGCTGTGGCGCTCTCTTCAAACCCTTGCCGCTAGTGACGCTGAAAGTTGAGGTAAGATTTTTATACATCTGATTTCATGTTCTAGACCTCCTAACACTATATTTTGTTGAATGGCAGAAGCATGGTGATAAAATTAATCTCTGTGTTACCTCAGAAAATATGCTTGACCGCTCGGTCGAGTTGCCCAGTTAGGGTAAAATGAATTGACGCTAGTTCAGCAATGCGATCATAAACTGGCGTGCAGCCAGTTTCCTCACTAAACTGAATTGTATGTATTTTACCCTTATCTACACAGTATTTGGTTTTACCTTCAGATTGTCATATCTTTAAATCAGTTTAATCCTTACATAATTTGACATGAGCTAGTACTTATTATTTCTACAATAGCCATTGTATCCGAGTCTTTTTGGAATAACATAAAATAGCTATAGCTACAGCTTTCTAGATGGGTAGTTAGCTATAAACATTCAATTTTCTGTTCAGTAATCTGACAAATATAACATGTTTATGAGTTTGCAATTAAAAGAATGGATGGACATTTGTCCATATTTTATTTAGCACAGTAAAATTACCTCATCATTCACACTGAAATATTTTGTCTCTTGTTATATCTAGTTTCATAGTTGTGTGTTATTTAATGTATAATTCTTATACATAAAATAATGTTGCATATAAATAAACAATATAAACGCCCCAAATACACAAAATATGTATTAGTATTAGTACCATTTTTCTTATCAATTTATATGAAATCTCAATGTGTCTATGTTGGCAAAACAGTTTATCAGTATGACAATTTTTTTATTTTTATTTTTATGGATAGCTGTACCTGAGGCACTGATTAATCAAGACACAGTTTTTCATTTTTGTGTATAGTAATGTTTATTATGTGCCTTGTCTTTCAGGCATAATGGACTGTCGATCATTTTATGGACGCCCCAGACCTACATCCACGGCCTACAGCAGTATTTCACTTTTACCTGCTGATCCATGTGATTCTGAGGTTGAAGATCTCAGTGATCCAGATGATGAAAATTATGATCATGTCCCTCCACCCAGCGAAGATTTGATGCCCCCTCCAAAGAAACGGAGAAATAGGAACAGGCTTGTTGAAGTCTCTACAGACCTCTATCAAACTCCCTCCCATCCTGCAAAGTCCAGAAAGACCAAAAAGACCACATGGGTAAAGAAGGACATTCCACCTTTCACTGTGTCCGAGCCTGTCTTCATGCTTCCAGAGTCAGTCCAGTCACCATTTATGTATTGGAAGAGGCTCTTCACTGACCAGATGATTGAGCACATAACTGAACATACCAACCAGTACTCAGTTCAACAGACCGGGACATCCATCAACACCACAGTTGCTGAAATGGAAGATTTTTTTGTCAATTTTGCTGTACATGGGAGTTTTTGAATTTCCCTCTTTAGAAGATTACTGGGCCTGTGAGTCACGATTCCCACCAGTGGCTGATACCATGTCAGTGAAGCGTTTTAAAGTGCCACAACGAAATGTCCACTTCAATGACAACTTCCAGATGGAAGGCTGCACTGACCGCTTCCATAAGATTCGCCCTCTTTTAGACATGCTCAGAGAACAATGCCTTCTCATTCCCCCACCAACAGGCAGAGTGTTGATGAAGTGATGGTGGCTTACAAGGGCACCAGAGCTGGCAAACTCCGGCATTATATTAAAAACAAGCCGGATAAGTGGGGATTTAAGATCTTCTGTCGGGCCAGCTCCATTGGCATAATCCACGACTTCATCCTTTACCAAGGGGCCACAACATTCTTCAACATTCAAAAGGAAGAGCATGCACATCTGGGCTTGGAAGACCTCTCCCTAGGTGCCAAAGTTGTCTCAATACTCTGCAACACTATCACACACAAAGAGGCAACTGTGGTATTCTACGACAACTTCTTTACCAGCTTCGACTTGGTGAAGACACTGCACACCAACCTCGGACTGAGAAGTGTGGGTACCGTCAGGGCAAATCGTTCAGGTAATGTACATTCAGTGATGTTAACGTCATGTATTGTTAATTATCCAACCACTCCCTCACACGGTGCCTTTGCTCTCCAAAGAGCACCACTGCGGTCGTGGAAACCACACCCGCATCAAGCCTCAACCTTCTAACGGACACCTTTGGCAATGTTAAGCACCAATTGACTAGTACCTTTTTTAGGCGTTGTAGCCTCGCCTCAGACTTGTTTATATCTACAGTATATATAGTATACATAATAATATCTATATCCTATATATATATATATACTTACCTAATCTAGTATATATGTGATTGAAAAACTGGCCACGCAGTTTCTTAAATATCTGAAAGTACACTCTTAACATTAGTCAGTCAAGCATTATAATATGATAAGTATTATTTAATGATAGAACTTTAGTAATTAGAATTAAAACTTGATAACCATGTGCATATTAGTAATTTTAACTGAACTTAGGACTGGTGGTGGTGCTTTTTTGGTCATTCAGTGTTTCTGTAAAAAAAAATCAGCTCGAACTGATTTGCTGAAATCAAAAAAGGGATAAAATGTGAGCGCCAGCCAATGAGATCGTCGTTTGCGCATTAGCTCCGCCCACTACTGGAGAAACCGGCAGTTCTTAAAAGCTGAAGAATTCAAAAGGAATTATGTTTTTTTGACGGGAAACTACAACAAGAATATTGTTACAATTCTCTCTCTCTCTCAGTCTCTCTCTTCCTCTCCATCTGTCTCCTCCTCTCTGTGTGTGTGTGTGTGTGAGACAAAGCGACGACGAGTCGTGTGCCTTCACATTAGAGTTTACAATACGTCAAATACAGGTGCGTTGTGCATCCATTCAGATGAACTGAAAAATGGCACAGATCGCTCGACACTGTAAAACACTGAAAAACACTGAAGCGCTCAGTCAGAGAGCATTTGGCGAGTGAAAATATATCTGTGCTAAACTTATACTTAGCCTCCAACTCACACACTGTGAGTAAAACCTGAGAATTTATAGCCATTGTCTAATCTTAGACATCATTTACTCGCAATGTAGAGGGTTGAGCATGCATACTCAATTTTCTCTTCTGATGCAGATATACTGTACACAATCTTGTGTTTTTAATAGAAAACTGTATTAGTGTTATTAGAATATATACTCACACACAAAATTCTCATTTCCATTTCTTTCAGGTGGTGCAACATTGATGAGCGACAAGGAGATGGTGAAGCAAGGCCGAGGTGTTGTTGATTTCTGTTCATCAGAGGGAGTCGTTGCAGTGAAGTGGTTCGACAACAAGTGTGTCACCCTGCTGAGCAGCGCATGTGGGGTGGAGCCGCTGTCTTCAGTGAAAAGATACAAAAAGGAGGCGCAACAGAAGGTTGACGTCCCCTGCCCATCCATCGTCCTGGCATACAATCAAGCCATGGGAGGCATCGATCTCTCCAATATGCTTGTGCACCTCTACAAAACGCCAATGAAGGCACGGCGCTGGTACCTCCCATTGTTTGGGTACATCATTGACGTGAGCATTGTGAATGCATGGCTTATCTACAAGCGGGACTGCAACCTTCTCAAAGAGAAACCGATGCCCTTGAAGAAGTTCCGTTTGTCGGTGGCAGCCACGTTGAAGGGAGCCGACAAGGTACCAACCAGGGTTGGCCGGCCCCAAGTGCAAAGCACAAGCCGCAAGTCCGTCGCCTTGGGACGCCTGGGTAGCATTGGGACAACTGACCATTACACCAACAGGGACTTAGCCTTCCAAGAAGAGTGGAAGCGGTTATAGATGCAAAGGGGTGACCAACTTAGTGTTAATGTCATTAGATGCATTTACATTAGATGCATTTTAATATTTTTTATTATAATCTATCTCCAGAGTTAGCTAATGAGAAGTGGTTCCATTGTTTGAACAACAAAAAACAGTGATTTATTACATATCATATCTATACACCATATCAGTAATTTGTTATTTTATATTACATTGGCTAGTTGTCTTTTATCATACATTTTATATAATTATCACTAAATTTGTTATTTATTGTGTGAATTATTTATAATATAATATAATAATTATTTATTATGTTTGTATTTATTATCATCATTTATTTTGTTGTATTTATTTACTAAATTGTATTCAATTTCTATTATATTTCTTTGACCTTTGCACTTTATACAATGTATTTATTGTTTGTTATAATAAAAACATGTTTTTTAAATAAATTAATGGATGTTGTTAACATATTCTACTGTCTGTAATGTTTTTATATGAAAAAAACGTCAACTTTAGGTGCACAAATGAGTACATGCCGAGAATTACCCTAACTGGGCAAGTCAACCAGCTGGTTGACTTGTGTATCCGCTAAGGGAAGGGGTCATCTGACAAAAAAAAAATGAAAAGTTGCTCAATGTAGTGTCAGGAACATCATTTTAGCAATAAATAATTTTTTGCAAATGTACTTCTTAGTGTGACTGTTAAAGGGTTAACAGTGTGAAGTGATTTCGTTGTGCTTGTTTGTGTGTGTGTGTGTGAGATTGATTGTACTTGGTAGTTGGGGGTGTGCAATTGACGATTTTTGATCGTGGACGATTAAAATTTCTCCACGATCTGCTTTTGCTTTTGAGACTGAAATAAGCGTTGAATGTGCTACAAGCGCACATTCTATCCGCTGCAGTTCGCTTCTCTGGCGCCTTATACACTCCCTCCCTCCGTCTCATATAATCTAACAAAACGCCACAACAAAAAACAAAAAAATCGTCCCACATTGCAATTCACACATACAAAGGATCAGTGTTTGACTTCATGTTGACCACATGGCCTCAGCACTGCACTTCTGGGCGTCATCGAGTCAACAAAAAAAAAGAACAACGCGGCACAAAAACACATTTTCCCAATCTACTTTTAAAAGAGCAACAAAACCAAAACAACCATTAAAAAAGCCTCTTACTAATTCACATGCTGTTCTGCATGCGCTTTTCTGAGCGCGTACTCATGAAGCGCGCTCACACCGAGAGCCTGTCTAAAAGCGCCAAGTTGTCTTTCGCGTCTGATTGTGAAAAACACACAAGGAAGTCGTGGCCTAATGGTTAGAGAGTCGGACTCGTAACCCAAAAGGTTGTGGGTTTGAGTCTCAGGTCTGGCAGGGATTGTAAGTGGGGGAGTGAATGTGCTCTCTTCCACCTTCAATACCACTACTGAGGTGCCCTTGAGCAAGGCACCGAACCCACAACTGCTCCCCGGGCGCTGCAGCATAAATGGCTGCCCGCTGCTCTGGGTGTGTGTTCACGGTGTGTGTGTGGTCACTGTTGTGTGTGTTCACTTTGGATGGGTTAAATGCAGAGCACTAATTCCATGTATGGGTCGCCACATGTCACTTCACTTTCACTTTTTTCACTTTCACAAGGTTTACATATAAACAGTTGGTGATGTCTAAAATGAAAGTAAACAGTTGAGAGAGAACCGCGTGCAGCTCTAAAAGGGAGAGTAGCTACTAAACATGCTGCCACTGTCATTAAAGGGATAGTTCACCCCCCAAAATTAATTTCTGTCATTTCTGTCATTTACTCGCATTTTGTCCCAAACCTGTATTCTTTCTTTTTTCTGCTGAACACCAAAGAAGATATTTTGAAACCAATGTGAGTAACCAAGCAGTAGCTGGTTCACACTGACTTTTACAGTAGGAAAAAAATACCATGGAAGTCACTGTGGACCAGCAACTGCTTGGTTACCCACATTCTTCAAAAATAACTTTTATGTTCAACAGACTAAATAAACTAATTCAGGTTTAAAACAACTTGAGTAAATGATGGTATAAAATGAAACACTATTGACAGATTGAAAACGATGACAGAATTTTCATTTTTGTGAACTATCTTTAATGTTAAAAACCCAAACACAGAAAAAAAATCACTCACTGCTCTTGACTTTTGAACTTATCAGTCAGTTGCTTTAAAAAAGTATAATTGATGTATATAGTGTATATAGTGTTTTATTTTAATATTTGTTCATTCAATTTCTTGAATGTTACTGCTAAATACTGTACCTGAAAAATAAAGCACTGTTTGTTTTATTTGTATATTATGTGTATTTGTAATGTGTATCTTTGTTCTTTTTTTTTTTTTAATAACAAAGATAAAATAATGACAACATTTTTTATCTTTGCTCACTTTGGCCTAAATGTCTGCCATTCTTTTTTATTTTATATTTTCTTAATGTGTAAGAGGTGTTATGTTTCTGCGCTCTTCCATTTTTAGCAAATTAAGAAAACTTTGTCAAAAAACAATTTTTGTGATGGTTTGCATTTTTTGTGCTCTGTATGGAACATCAGTGCCTGTTTAAGTGATGAACTCCATTACTTGTGTTTGTTTTCAGACATGATAACACACGTTTTATACTTGTGCTACAACTTTTTGGCCTGTGCTACAAAACTTTCAACCTCTGTAGCACTAGTGCTATGTGAAAAAAAAGTTAACGTACAGCCCTGCATTCAAGGTATACATATTCTTTCGAAAGTTGTGTAACAGCCAGCCAATTAATTTTTTCTTGTGATTTCCATAACCTTTTTCTATTTTTGTGTGCACTTTGCATCATACAGTCTGTGGGCAGTCTGTAGACATGGGTGCCTTTCTAAAAACTAAGCCCTACTAGACCATATTGGTATTTTTGTAATATCACATAGCCAGATACATTTGGACCTGTTCACCATTACTCCAGTGGAGCAGTTACTTTGATATCCCTCTTCAAATAAAGCACTTTAAGCATTTATATCCTGGATCTTAACCTTTTGCAAAGGCTTGTTAGAGTTCCCACATTCTCTGATGGTTTGGACCAAGTTATTATATTTACAAATATTTACGAGGACGCTCGTAACGGCATTAGCTCAAATGTCACCGGCGACATAAGACGATTCCCTCCTCTTTAACCTCTACTTTGAGGTGCACAGACAGTTATCCTGTACTCATCCTTCTGTTTTCCACTGGCATTTTCCTGTAATCCCATAAAGCTTTGCTTGGCTGAAAGGGTGATTTGAACTTCATGCATGAGGTAATCACCTCACTGGGTGTGTTTTCTTTTTCTTCACTTTGAGACAGAGTAAATCCAAAGAGAGAGAGTGAGAAAGGGAGAGGACTACTGATCTTCATAAAGCTTAGCTTTCCCAGCTGTGAACGCCAGCTCTCAGCTCAGAGATGAGATGCTTGCTTTACATACTTAGAGACACTTTAATGGCAAGTACATTCAAGCAAAACGCCCAAACAAGCACACCCACCTGTGAACATTACAAAAGCAAAGCTTGTTTGGATATAGAAAGACTTAGAAGCGTGTTTCTGACATACACTTTGCAATGTTGTTGACATTTGATTTATTTTTTTATTTTTTTATTTATGAATCATATGCAGTGGGGTCCAAAATTCTGAACTCACTAGTGAAAATGCTTTCATTTATTACAGATTTTTTTCCAGTCCAAGTTACCGGTTCCTGAACGATACTTTTTTCGATGCCAATTTTATTAAATCCATTTTAACAAGATTACATTACCTAAAAAAAAAAATACATTACACATTACCTCATAAAACTTTTTTTTTTAGTTTGTTCAGGTTTTTACAGACTGAAAGACTCATCTCCTGTGCCACTGCACAAAGGAACAAAATGTAACCAACACAATAAATCAGTGCAAATAGTTTTAATAAAGTTAAAATAGTTTTCAGTGCAAAATGAACAGTTTTAAGTCAGTATGTGAGGATCACTGCTGCATGCTTTAAATCACTCAGCAGTTTTTGTTTTAAAACGCATAGTTTAGATGGAATCATAATTTCTATTCACTTTCCACTGATTTACGCGATCTGATGAGCATTGTTTCTAGCGCTGTCTGCCTGTGTTTCCTCTTCCGCGATCGCTCTTCTGACTCAGAGGAAGCTCATTCGCTGCTCATATGTCAGTCATATTACGCGTTCATAACCCGTCCTATCCCCGGTGACAAACGTGCATTACACTTCCAGAAAAACATTTACTGTATTTTTACAGGATTTTGTTTTGATCAGATCTGTCAGATGGTATTTTTATACTCATTTACTAAGACAGATTAGTTTTGATTAAGACCTTTAAAATATTTCATTAAAAGCATCTCGGTTCATTGGCATTGAGCCTAGTTTAGTTCTTAGTGGTGAGTAGATTTTTGCATCTATAATGAATTTGAAATTCATCTGCTTGACAGATTCAGCAGAGGTTATGATGACACAAAGCATTTTCAATAGTGAGCACTCTTGGTGTATTAGTCATTTATATAACATTAAACAGAAACGCTTACATAAAATCACTGATGTGACAAGTTAAGCCATAGTGCATTATAACATTGAACAGTGTCTGGTGTGGTGCATGGCTTAACGCTTCCAAAAAATCTTGTCTATTAAATTAATAAATATATAAAAATTCCCAAATCTGGATCAATTACATCGAGTTCTGGGAAAGAGAGATATCTATACTGCTAAGCCCTGGTGCCATGGATCTGACAGACAGCTCAGGTGGGAAGAATAAAGTCCTCATCCCGTAATCACACACCAAATGGCAGAGAGAGTATTTCAGCCCTGGGTGGTATGTTGGAAAGCGCACATCACAAACATTTTCATCTTATCTACTATTGCCGTTTTGCCTTTGATGATGGTGAGGGCTGCCATATATCTGATTGTACTGCATATGAGTGCAGGAAATCTAGTAGTTTACTTATAGCTACTTTCTTGCAAAGTATCTGAATAACACTAGTAACTCTAAACAATTAGTATTTATGTAGTGAAATGTTAAGATCAATGTCTTCTCATTCTCTGTTGCTCAGTGTTGGTTGAAAGAGAGAATGCTATTGTCTGTGCAAATATCCAGATTTCTCGTTTTGTAAGATGAATATGATGATGAAACGAGCATTTGCTCCTTTGGAAAGCATGCCTCATTGTGCATTATACTGGAAAGCATTATACTTCTTACACCTCAGGTTGAATCCACTAAGCAGTTCCTCTTTAGAACATGTTATTTAAGCACAAAAATAACTGTTTATTTAGTAAATGCACTTTAATAGCGCAGTGATTCAAAACTATATATTAGGCAGGTTGTAGCAAGACTTGTGTCCAGTTTGCAGTTTCTTCTGGCACAGAACTCACCACTTACACTGTAAAAATTATTTTTCGAAGATTATTGAAGTATGCTTTACATGAAAATACTATTTCAGTCTTTCTACTTCAAAATTGTATGTCCAATTTAATGTTACTTGCAATTATTTTTCTTCCAGTGTAGATGCAAAATAAATAGATTTTCTCAATCAGTTGTAAAGCAACCAGCTGGTTTGTTTTTACATGCATTTAGGCAAGGCAAGGCGAGTTTATTTGTATAGCACATTTCATACACAATGGTAATTCAAAGTGCTTTACATAAAAGAAAAGAAAAACAATAATCACAACAATAAAACAAGGAATTTAAAAACTTTGAAATTGATAAAAAAAATTGATTTAAGAGGTTTAAAATGAATTTTAATCTATCAATACAATTTTATATATAGATATATGATATTATATATATATATAGATATATATATAATATTATATAGATATATAATATATATATATATATCTAGATATATAGGACTTTGAACATTTTAAGTTGTCATTGTATTTTGTATTTTGTAAAAATGACTTGGTTCATAAAAGCCAGCCAATCAGAAGTGAGCTTGAGGTTTTGCCATTTATGTGTGTAATATGCATCAGGTGGTCATTAGGGATAGGGATTTCAACCTATCACCTTCTTGTAACCAATCTTTTCACACTCGTCTCCCAGCGGAGGTGCTACAGATGCTCTGTTACAGATCAAAGAGTTCTGGGTCCTCTGCTTCAAAAGCGATGGGGTTGTGGTGGCAGTCCAGCATAAGTATCTGGGGGCCTTTCTGTCCGTCCACACCCACCGGCTTCTCTCCCAGCTTGAGCCGATGATGCTGGCTTTCTCCATCGGTTATGATCAGTGGCCAAGGTTGGTGGAAGCCCAGCGGGGGGTGAAGGATCCTCTAATGAGCTGTGAGAGGCAGGCTATGGGGGGCCGCGAGAAGCCAGAGAGTCACCAGAAAAGGGCTCGGGTTGTGTGTGTTTGTGTGTGTGTGCGGATGCACTGGGTCAAACATTGACAGCCAGACAGAACAGAACAGCTCCCGCTGAGCTTCAGTCATCAGACACATGATCCCACACATAGACCTTATTAACATATGCCAGCATGCACTTACACACGCTTGTCGTCATGTCAAGATGAGTCTCAGGTTGCTTGGCATACAGCATTGGCTGAACTCTTGTTTGCTTCTAAGTGGTTAGATGCGGTTTCCAATTTAAATCAACAGCTCTTAGGACGCTCTTAGGAGATTTGGTGGCCATCTCCATTATGTTTAATTGAGGTATCAACTTTGTTTCTCTTACATTCTTAACAATAAATGTTCTTTATTGACATCTATGGTTCCATGAAGAACCTTTAACATCCATAAAACCTTTCTCTCCAGCAAAAGGTTCTTTATAGTGGAAATAGGTTTATTAGGGTGCGTTCACCCATGTAGTTCGGTTCTATTAGTTCGTTTGGTCCGGACTAAAAAAAAAGAAAACAATACATTTGGTCCTGCTCTGCTTAGCGTTCACACTGGCATTTTTGACAGCAAACCTAAAGGCATAGTGATACGTTCACAGTGATATGATTGGTCGGGTTGAATGACATATATTTCTTGATGGAACTCACCGAACACCCCAAACAAAAGGTGTGTTCGACTTAAAGCGGTGTTGCGCGGACTGATCGGTATATGACATCAAAGTACCCAATCAGTCTGCTCAGCGCCACTTTAAGTCGAACACACCTAATGCCGTCTGCTGGACTAAGCACGCTCATTGCTGCGTGTACTTTTGATTTTATTTTCACCACCTGCGAACTCACGAAGAGCTCATAAAAGGTGCTTTACCTCCTTGTTGCTCCACATTTGCCCTCTGCCCTCTGCTCATTTTGTTTTGGATACACCGCTTGTTCCGCATCGTCAAATCATGTCGCATAGCATTGCCGCGTCGATTTTTGTCATTACATTATGTTTTTGGTTAATTTAGAAGTATTTGGTCCGTTGCGTTCATATTTCATTCGAACCACACCAGAGTTCGTTTGGAAGTGGACCGAGACCCATCTTTTTAGCGGTCTCGGTCAGCTTGTTTGGTGTGCACCTGGGTTCGGATGGCAACATTCACACTTCCTCAAATGAACCGCACTAAAAGAGCAATCGCACCAGAGTTCGTTTTAATCGAACCAAACATGACAAGTGTGAACACACCCTTATATTATAAAGTGTTCTTTCTTATTTCTTATTATTTTTTGTACTTTAGATCATAGACTTTGGCATCTTGACAGATCTTAACACAATTTTAGACTGTTGAGATCTCATTTGAAACTCTAGTGGAGACGTGAGGGTCTTTTTCTCAGAATGAAGATTATATATGAAAGAGATATTGCTTGTAGTTTTTATTTCCTATAAACAGGATTCACTAATGTGAAAATACATCAGAAGTAATCCAATATTTCTCATTGGTTGGTATTATAGTTCTGGCTCTAAACTGTGATTGGATTAGCCATGTTTGAAACTGTTTTCATTAGCTGGTATATGCACACCTGTGACTGCACATCAGTTGAATACGATAGAAATGAGCTCACCAACCATAAACATCCTACAGTTTGGCTAATAAACTACTTAATTATTTCACAGGAATGTAAAATTAGGAACAGTATTTCTCATTGGTGAGCTGTTTTCATATATGTAGCCTTTCATTTGTTTCTTATAATAGAAAATTATGAATTTAAAGAATGTGTTGTGATTGTTATATTTAATAGAATAATTAAATCATGGAACATTAGTGTTATCATGTTGCTGTGGCCATCATTATATAGCAGTGTTTTATGAAAATTAAGGGTAATATGGTAAAACCACTTTAGTGCTTCAGAAAAGTTTTTTTTTCCTCACAGGCCTCTGACAGACTAAAGTGTTCCTGGTCATACTGTCTGATGGTATTGACACCTACTTATAATAAACAGCTAGAGTGGCATTAAAAGGTTCAGTGTGCATAGCTGCATCTGCTCATGCTCAGACGCCAGGGATTGCACAGAGACCAAAAGAGAAATGAGATTCCCCTGATAGGATCTGTCCTGTGTCACAAGCTTCATGTGCTTTATTAAAATTCATCCCATCGTATGCAATGCCAAATTCATTTTCTCATCCAATTAAGTGACCTGCATGCCAGCTCTCTTTCTGTCGAGCTGTTGTTCAAATCTCTGACACGCACACACAGTCACACAGCCTTTTCCTTCTCAGGGTTTGATCTGTGCTGAACAATAGGTTATCTTTCCAGAGCACAGATTTATCATGATTGTTGCACTCTGGTCCTCTAAAGCGTAACTCCAGAAAATTGGAAGAGGTGTAAAATATTGCTTTGTTTTGACATTTTTTTGTACATGTTAGAAGAGAAAAAAAAGGGTGGGTTGTGGGGGGGGGGGGTTTATGTGCTAATCACTCAGGAGAAGCGTAGAGGTTTGTTGACTTATAGTATTTATGAGTGTCGCTCATAAAATGTAACGTAATGAAAATGTGGTTTTGAGAGAATTTAATGAAGAAAGAGAAGACAACATTGTTTAACTTTTTAATAGCTATATAGTTTGTTCCAGTTTGCAAATTAATGAAAAATGTATTTCATTATACATCCTATGGAAGCCCCTTTCCCTTGCCGCCAGGAATTAAAAAAAAGAAAGTTAAATAAATTTTTTTTCTCACAATTCGTAGTTCATATGTCTCAGTTTAGACTTTGTTTCTCAAAGTTAAGAGAAAAGGGGTCAAAATGGCTAGATATAAACGAATGGTGAGCTACACCTTAATTTAAAAAAAAATATATATATTTTTTTTTCTCAGAATTCTTTTTTTTTTTTTTTCTAAGAAAAATTTGTGATTTGTGTGGGATTGTAGAGATATTTTCTGAAACTCTTGTGGAGACTTGAGATTACTGAGGTCTTTTTTCTCAGTAGAAGATTCTGACAAGCAGGAGACTCCAAATTCTTCATGTAATCTTATTGCCATCTAGAAACTGTTGAGAAAATAAAGAAAATGATTATGATTTCTCTATTCAATGTGATTATTTAAATATATTCTTACTTCATATTTTAGAGAGATTATAGGGTCTTTATGTCAAAGAAAAGATCTATGTTTTAGCAGATGTTAGCAAAAGCATTTATTTGATGTCTAGAAGAAATACCTGAGATATTCAAAAGATCTCATTTGTTTTTTTTTTGTTTTTCCCTTTGGGGGAGGAAGTAAAAAGTTAGGGAAGGCAATAGATGAGCGGAGGAGAAAAGGCTAGACAGAAGGAAATTATAGAAAAGGATGGAGGGAATGCAGTAAGGAGAGATGTTTAGTATGGATTCTGTCTTATTATGTTCCTGTGCATGTGTGTCAGTGGGAGTGATGCTGAGGCCGGTCATTGCTCCAGGCAACTACTGCGGAAGTGTTGATGTTTCTTTTTTTCCCTTTCTGTATTTCAATCCATATCTCTTAGCCTGTACCCTTCTCTCTTTTATGGAGATTTTAGAACTCTGTTTTGCCATTAGGTGCTGATTAATCTTGAATAAGCAGCCTGAAAAATGCTGCTGCCATCACTTATCGTGAGGAAAAAATGCAGCTTAATTTCTCTTCCTGTTGAAGTCTGGATCTACATCCTCTAGAACAAGTCAGCCTCCCTCCCAGCCGTTGGAGAAAAAGCCTTCACATTTTTCTTCAAAAACATCTTTAGGCTGACATCTGCAGTGCATCACTGTTCGTAGTGCAAATGGGCCAGAAATGGGATTTCACATTGTGCTCCATTTTGGTTAGTGGTGTTGGAAATACAGTAAATGTCCAAATGGCTCTGACTCTGAAAAATGGAAGGTAAGCGGTCACATCATTTTTGACCTACCTGATCTCATGGCAAAAACTTACTTGGGGGCACTTTTTCGCGAGACGCGAAATACGTTCCAATAAGTACATATCACTGCAGTTTCAAAAATAAATGAACACTAGAGGCAGTAAAACTCCGACAACTTTTATTCCTTTTCACACAAATTTACAGTTTTGATTAATAAAGTGTAATTTTCGCACAATTACTTGAAAAATATTGTTATAACTTCAAAACAATTTTAATATGCTTTAAGATTTGAAAACTGATGCTTTTGAATGTTAGCATCACACATATCCAGCTTCATATACAGGTATATGGGTTTCCATAGACAGTAGGTTTGTTCGGTAGCTCACAGAGTATGGAGATGTACTTGAGAGGTGAGGAGCTCCGTTCCGAATCCCATGTAACAACAGTTTGACAGAACAGTTCAAATCTTCATATACAGTAAGTGAAAGTGGGAGAATGTGTATGTTTGACCAGTAAAGAATCTGTGTCACGGATTGTCCTTTTGGATCAAACGTAGACAATGTTTGTTTTGCATAATTTCATTTCATATAGACAAGTTTTTAAAAATTAAATTAAGAAGATTTAAAGGGTTAGTTCACTTAAAAATTAAAATTCCTCAAGTTGTTCCAAACCTTTATGAATTTCCAACCAAACAGTTGTGGGCCCTATTGATTTCCATAGTATGAAAAAAAACACTATGGAAGTCAGTAGGGAATAGCAACTGTTTGTTTACATACATTTTTTTTCAAAATATCTTCTTTAACGTTTTATAAAAGATAGACATTCATACAGAGTTTTCATTTTTGGGTAAACTATCCATTTAACTAGACTGTACTCTGTTTTGAAAATTTTTTTTTTATAAAACTGTTATATCATCCATTAGCCCATCCATACTTCATTCATTATGAGCCAAGGATTCAGCTAAGAAGGTATGTTATACCTTCATGCAGATATCAAAAACCTACTTTATTGGAACAATAAATAAATAACAAAAAATTGGACACTGATGAAACGTTCTATATTATAAATAAATCTTTGTTATTTATAAGTTCTTTGCGGCTACATTTAGTTAGAATACACGGCTACTTATAAATGGCTGTCAATGGAGAAGCATGCTTCTTGACTGCAATTATGTCATCTACCAGAAGGGATTTACTGTAAGAGATAACTAGTTAAAACCTGACCCCCTCATAGCACCAAATGTCAATCTCCTGAGAGTTTTGCAGAATGAGTTTTACATCTTTCTCTCTCTCTCTCACTGTCTCTCTCTTTTTTTCTTATCCTGCTCCGCATATCTGCTGTGTTGACATGTCTTAAATATTTATGATAATATTTTCAGTTAGGAAAACATCTTCTTTTAGGGCGTTTAAAAAATGAATGTGTGCATTGTGTGTAAAATATGACAAATGTGAATTATGGAGCAGTTTTCTTGTTTTACCATATGAATCCTGTATCATGTTTTTCCCATTCTCTCAGTCTCTCTCAGGTCAACACACAGTTGCTACATACACAATACCAGGGCTCCAGACAAAAAATCACTTAAGGGGCCATTGGCTCCTATAAGAAATAAAAATAGATGCCAAATAATTTTTTTAAGTGCCACAGAATAAACGTTTCATTTAGTTATTTATTTTTTAAACACCTTAACATTTCAGTCATACTGTCATGTGTTTTTATGGTTTTAAGGTTCACTTAAAATGGGAACTAAAATTAGTAACATGCAGTTATAAAAGGAGGTGTTGAATTTTATCTTTAGCTCCTTGCATTCTTTCTTATCATGTAGACAACAGGTTAAGTAAAAATATCAATATTTAATATAGAGCATATATATCTAGCGAAATGCTTCTCTTTATAGTTACTTTTTCTAGCTGACTATTGAGCTTATGGACGCCGGGGGGGGGGGGGGGGAGGTTATGAGGTAGGACAAATTGTAGTAGCATTTTTACAGCTTTTAACGGTCCCTCCCCGCAGTTTGAAACACTGAATGAGCAATTACATGAGACATTTCAGTAAGTTGTACTGTAGGCTATATTATAATATACCTTTTGATGTCCATTCATGTTTATTTCGAACTATATTAGTAAAGAGAAAGATATTATGGGTTCATGTTCCGCTTGAACTAAAGTGCTAAAGCAGTCTCTCATGCCACATTAAAGAGCCACATTGTTTGAATTTCATTATGAACATGTAAATTTATATAGTCACCTGTGGCGATCTCAGCAAAAAATAACTTGCAAATTAATATTTTTTGTCGCAGATGTGACCGTTTTAGTTGAATATACATACATATGTAAGGGGGGAAAAAAAGGACTCACAACCAATTCGACATCCTGCATTCTCCACCATTTTTTTTCTTTCCATGGCAGCAGTTATGTTGTCAGGGTAATCTTTTTAAGATGTTTTTACACAATTCAGAGCATACTGAGTAATCATTTGTGGGAATTTTATTTCTGGTCAGAATTCAATCCACTCCAAATCACTCTCAAGTGAAAAGTTTTTTAAATTGTCCATATTTTTACCTGAAAAAAACATTTGTACTATTTTCATTATTGAAAGGTACTATTATGAATTGTGAAAAACAAATGGATAGCCTATTTGTTTTTTATCATATAAAATTGTGTGTCTACTATATGTTGGACATTTGGTACAGTAGAAAGTTTGCTTCTGCCTGGATATATATAGATAGATAGATATATTTAGATAGATAGATAGATAGATAGAGTGGGGAAAAAAAAGTATTTAGTCAGCCACCAATTGTGGAAGTTCTCCCACTTAAAAGATGAGAGAGGCCTGTAATTTTCATCATAGGTATCCCTCAACTATGAGAGACAAAATGAGAAAAAAAAAAATCCAAAAAAATCCCATTGTAGGATTTTTAAAGAATTTATTTGAAAATTATGGTGGAAAATAAGTATTTGGTCAATAAAAAAAATTCATCTCAATACTTTGTTATATACCCGTTGTTGGCAATGACAGAGGTCAAACGTTTTCTGTAAGTCTTCACAGGTTTTCACACACTGTTGCTGGTATTTTGGCCCTTTCCTCCATGCAGATCTCCTCTAGAGCATAATGTTTTGGGGCTGTCGCTGGGCAACACGGATTTTCAGCTCCCTCCAAATATTTTCTATGGGGTTCAGATCTGGAGACTGGCTAGGGCACTCCAGGACCTTGAAATGCTTCTTAACGAAGCCACTCCTTCGTTGCCCGGGCGGTGTTTTGGGATCATTGTCACGCTGAAAGACCCAGCCACGTTTCATCTTCAATGGCCTTGCTGATGGAAGGATGTTTTCACTCAAAATCTCACGATACATGGCCCCATTCATTCTTTCGTTTACACGGATCAGTCGTCCTGGTCCCTTTGCAGAAAAACAGCCCCAAAGCATGATGTTTCCACCCCCATGCTTCTCAGTAGTTATGGTGTTCTTTGGATGCAACTCAGTATTCTTTCTCCTTCAAACACGACAAGTTGAGTTTTTACCTAAAAGTTATATTTTGGTTTCATCTGACCATATGACATTCTCCAATCCTCTTCTGGATCATCCAAATGCTCTCAAGCAAACTTCAGACGGGCCTGGACATGTACTGGCTTAAGCAGAGGGACACATTTGGCACTGCAGTATTTGAGTCCCTGGCGGCGCAGTGTGTTACTGATGGTAGCCTTTGTTACTTTGGTCCCAGCTCTCTGCAGGTCATTCACTAGGTCCCCCCGTGTGGTTCTGGGATTTTTGCTCACAGGTCTTGTGATCATTTTGACCCCACGGGGTGAGATCTTGCGTGGAGCCCCAGATCGAGGAGATTATCAGTGGTCTTGTATGTCTTCCATTTTCTAATAATTGCTCCCACATTTGATTTCTTCACACCAAGCTGCTTAGCTATTGCAGATTCAGTCTTCCCATCCTGGTGCAGGTCTACAATTTTGTTTCTGGTGTCCTTTTGACAGCTCTTTGGTCTTGGCCATGGTGGAGTTTGGAGTGTGACTGTTTGAGGTTGTGGACAGGTGTCTTTTATACTGATAACAAGTTCAAACAGATGCCATTAATACAGGTAACGAGTGGAGGACAGAGGAGCCTCTTAACGAAGAAGTTACAGGTCTGTGAGAGCCAGAATCTTGCTTGTTTGTAGGTGACCAAATACTTTATTTTACCGAGGAATTTACCAATTAATTCTTTAAAAATCCTACAATGTGATTTTCTGGATTTTTTTTTTCTCGTTTTGTCTCTCATAGTTGAGGTATACCTATGATGAAAATTACAGGCCTCTCTCATCCTTTTTAAGTGGGAGAACTTGCACAATTGGTGGCTGACTAAATACTTTTTGGTGCCCCACTGTATAATATATTTCTGTCATGACAACTCTCAGAGGGATTGACATGTAATGTACAATGATGGACACTGTTAATGTATTTGGAATAGATCTTCTACGCTGCTGCTGCTGCGGCGGAGGAGCAAGTACCGAGACTAGCTACTGCCAGTACATCCACAACATGCTGCTGTGAGCATGTAAGAAATATTGCTGCTGCAAATATAACCCACATGAAATAACCCCATATAGCATATATAATAACTGTAGCAATCTATACAGGTGGAGCTGGGGAAGGTGGAGGTTTTCTGAAGCAAGCTGCAACTGCTACGGCAAGCACTAGTCATATATTTGAATGTTGAGCAGCGAGCTCATTGGCTACCGATACAGGAGAGAACCAATCAGCTGTGCCATGTGATAATGATGTCATTAGGTCAGATTGAGTTAGACCTATCGGATTGCGCCATCTAGAGTTTCATGCCATAACTCTGTATTTCTGTCATGACAACTCTCGGAGGGATTGGCATGGTAATGTACATGACAATGTTAATGTATTTAATCTTGGTGGAATAGATCTGCTACGCTGCTGCGGCAGAGCAAGTACCGAGACTTGCTACTGCCAATACATCCACAACATGCTGCTGTGAGCATGTAAGAAATATTGCTGCCGCAAATATAGCATATATTAAATAACCCCCCACAAAGCAGAAGACATAGGAGGGACAATACAAGCCAAAACAAGAACAAAAAAACCCCCAACAAGCAGATCTATCGCCAAGACATATGTACTGCTGCTGCTCCGAAGAGTCATGTGAACCGCATGTATTACTATCTATGTGTGCCTGGGCTACCACGCCGACCGGCTTAACAATAGTGGCCTATGGCTATGTGAGCCTTGGCTACCACGCCGACCGGCTTAACAATAGTGGCCTATGGCTATGTGAGCCTGGGATACCACGCCAACTGGCTTAACTCTAATTAGATGCGCACTATGTCTAAAGTTTCATTGACAAAATGGATATACATTGCAATCCGATAGATAAGACCCCAGCACCCACCTGAGCAAATATCATAATTTAGTCATTTGATAACTGCTGTTACTTTCTCCACTTCATCAGTCGCAGCGGCAGCATAACAGCTTGTTAATTCATGTTCGTGCAATGATGAGATGGACAAAGTTAGCCGATGCATGCCATTTTACTCTCTCGTGCAGATAAAAGTTGTCAAAGTTACATTGCACAAAAACCCCTGGGTGGAATGACCTGAATGAACTGAAATAAAAGCAGAATATAAATGTTCTTTCTCCATTTTCAGAATTACACAGCACAGCGAGAGCACACGTCGCACGAGCACATTTCTCCGAACTACACTACCCATAATGCAAGTTCACTTGGAACTAATGCTGCGTTCAAGTCCTCCTGGGACGTTCGTACTTACGAGTTGACAAGTCATAATAACGATGTCAGGAGCATTCAAGTCACTTTGGTCAGAACAATATGGCGATTTAACTTTATTTCCATAAAATTCAACGATCTACAAAATGATGAATAAAGAATGTTTTTGCTTTTTTCTGTTTTTATTCAATTTATGAAGGTGATGTAAACTGAATCATTATATGTTCTTTGGTAATTATTAGGGATGCACCGATACCACTTTTTCCAGTATTCGCCCGATACAGATACTTTTATTTTTTTTGTACTTGCCGATACCGAGTACCGATACCAATATTTTTATTGCATTTGTAATTTTTTTTAAATATTGGGTACAGAAACCAAAAGAGTATGTATAATGTTAGTTGGTTAACTTAATTTATCAAATAGATACAGTCAAACCTAAATTTATTCAGACACCTTCAACATTTCTCACATTATCACAGTTTATTCGCTATAGTTTAGAAAATGGTAATAAAATATGACAAGAACTAGTTAATCTGTGTCAGAACAAATTCATCTTGATGATGTTAGATAACTTTGATAGAAAGGTATGTAGTAGATTACAATCAAGCAAAGAATTATTCAGACAGCTGTTAGTATGACAGTATTTACACAACTAGCAACACTTAGTCGGGCAGCTCTTAGCCTCAATGACAGCCTGTAGTCTCCTGGGCATGCTGTCACCCAGCTTCATGAAAACCTCAACTTCAATGTTTTTTCCCAGACTCGGTCTGAATAATTTTCGGTCCCAAAATTGTATCAATTTTACTGGTAGTTCATTGTATGAAGAATTTTTGTGTATAATATGTTACAGTTTACTTTATTTGCTATCCTCACTTACATAAATGAACTAGAGTGTCCTGCACCCACTAGTAAAAAAAATATCACAAATTATATCTGGTGTCTGAATAATTTTTGGTTTGACTGTATATCTTTTTGTTATTTTCACACTTAATTATGCTCATTGAAATTTATTTTACAAGTTTTTGTTACTTTCATTGTTCATTTTTTTGCTCTATGGTACATATTTTTTAATTTAATAGCATTAGAGCTGCTCCATTGCCGCGGCTTAGTACTGTAATCACGCGCTTTGTTGTAATAATGTAGGGAACCACTCGTTATAAATCTCCTCTAATTGTGATATTTTCAGAAATAGAAGTCGCTTTTTTTCATCTGAAACATGCTGCGACTTATATTCCAAAGCGACTCATATAATGCAATTAACATAAAGCAAGCAAAACATGCGCAACACGCGCACGTATTTGTACTGATGCAGAATGAGAGGACAGTAGTACAGCCTAACGCATTTCACACAGGCTGTTAGTTTCACTTTCGCCATAAAGTCGTGTATGCCTAAGGTTGAAATTAAATGATGTTTATAGTGAATGCCCCTGTGAATGGTTTTATTTTTACGATTTCATTTCCAAATGATGCGTGTGCTAAGTGAGTTAACATCAAAGATCACACAACAGAATTACACTCTCTCTCTCTTGCTCTCTCTCTGTCTCTCACACACCTTAAGTAACTTGTGCTTGTGTTACTTTACAGTTTTTTGACATATCCGACCTAACTACAAACTTTCCAGTGATGTCTGGGAGAAAGATATATTCACTCGACAAGCTCGCGCATCTGTGCCACCGCGCGCTCAATCCACTCAGCATGGTTTGTTTATCAGCTCACGCACATCAGCTATACAGGCGTATTGAATGTTTAACATTATATTAATTGCCTACATATACTTCGTAGTAGACATCCTAAAGTCCTTTCTGCTGTCTGTTGTTCTGTTTTTCTTTGGTGAAATGCTCTTATCACATGCTGTGTGGCATCGGCGTTTGGTATCGGGGCATTTTAATGAGTATGAGTACGAGTACAGGAGCTCAGTATGGGGCCTGATACCGATACCAGTATCGGTGCATCCCTAGTAATTATACAATAATATAATATTTTGTATATGTAACGTATAGTTTTATTTTACATTACAAAAAATTTATCATTTTATTAATTTCAACAAATTTACCATCAATACAGATGCTGCATATCTAGTCTTTGGATGCAAAGTGATCTTCAGCATCTCCCGCAACACTGTCATTGCAGGGCTCGCAAAATCGCTAGCCCGACGTCCCAGGGTTATTGTGTTTTCCAGTTGGGCTACCAAAATGTTTCACCGCCCTGCCCGAAGGGGTTATTTTTAACAGTGATATAAAATTCCTTCCTTGATTTACTTTGTTCACTTGCTTGTAGGGGTAAAACGGATCATAGCTGATCGTTTGCATGTGTTTCTAAGTCTTGCCGATTTAAACATTCAAGTGTTTTAAACAGTGTTGCCAACTTCTTTCAATAGAAGTAGCTAAAGCCTACAGAAGTTCTAAGCAGCCATGCATTATTTTTTTTTTCCTTCTTGTTTTCTCGTTTTAACGACTTATTTTCTCGTTATATCGACATAACGAGAGTTGTTTTCTCGTTATAACGACTTCTTTTCTCGTTATATCGACATAACGAGAGTTGTTTTCTCGTTATAACGACTTAATTTAATCGTTATCTCGACATAATGGGAGTTGTTTTCTTGTTATAACGACTTTATTTTCTTGTTATATCGACATAACTAGAGTTTTTTTCTCGTTATAACGACTTAATTTTCTCGTTATCTCGACAAAGTTTTTTTTTTTTTTTTTTTACAATGATTGTTTGATCTACTGTTGTTATAGTAACAAACTCAACTTTGACACGCATCTGATGGACAGATAAACCATGCGCTCTTACTGTAGCCTAGGTCGTGGATATTTCAGCAAATTTTGCTTCGCCTAGTAATAACGTCTACAATACAAAAATAAAGGCTGATCAATCACGGTTGATATTTCCAGAGACAGTACGCTAAACGTTTTGTTTGTGTAATTAGCATGTTTAAATGGTCAAAGCAACACCGCAAACACAGGCGGAGCACCTTCAGGATGCAGAACTATTCTAAAATCTTTTAGAGCTGCTTGGATTCAACTCACTTTCAATTTTCCTTTTATTTGAAAGAAAATTATATATAATTTGTAATTTTTAGTAGTCATTATATGCTGTGACTGATATCATGTGCGTTACAAGCTTCTGTTTGAAAAGTGCGTTCATGTGTAGCTATGTATGTGTGTGTGTGTATATGTGTGTGTGTGTGTGTGCTTGTGTGGTTTCGCAAAAGAAATGTAGAAACACAAACGATTACAACACTGTAGAACATCACTGAATTGAATTAGCCTATACACTTTACATATAAATAACATTTCTTATCAATATACATTTAATGATTAACAATAAAGATTAATAATAAGGAAAAGAGTCACATTACAAATAGCCTACGTCGTTGAAGCCTGTCCTACTGTAGATAAACAGAACACCCCCGGTTATTAACTAACAATAATGTACCTCAAAGAAGCACAAATAAAGATACAGTGCAAACAGAAACGTGACGGCAACCTGGGTTTTATAAACGTTATGATTTTTATACAACGAACGTTGGTGATCATGCATCTAGCAAGAACTTAATACACAATAGTCATATTGATTCAAGCATTTAACATTTATGAATTAAATGTCAGTAATGAAAAATACTGCACAAATTATAGCGATCACGAAGAAGGTGCTTATTCTGTCCCAAACGCATACAGTAAAGTGGACATACAGTATAGCCTACAACACCCCATCAGTTATATTCAGGTCAATAGTGCCACCTGTTGGCGCAGTTTTGTAACTTAGAGAACAACTTTTTTTTATGTCGAGATCACGAGAAAATTAAGTTGTTATAACGAGAAAATTAAGTTGTTATAACGAGAAAATTAAGTTGTTATAATGAGAAAACAACTCTCGTTTTGTCGATATAACGAGAAAATTAAGTCGAAAACAAGAAAACAAGAAGGGAAAAAAAAAATAATGCATGGCCGCTTAGAACTTCCGTAAAAGCCAGTTTGAAAAGTCACTAAATGTTGCCAGATGATGTCATACGCTAATTAGCATATTCATGACGTCATCGCGTCTGTTGCCTTTTACATTTGTTTGTCTCTCTGTGCTCACCAGTGTTGGGGGTAACTCATAACAAGTAATGCGAGTTACGTAATCAGATTACTTTTTTCGAGTAACTAGTAAAGTAACGCATTCTTTTTTAATTTACACGAAAATATCTGAGTTACCTTTTCAAAAAAGTAATGCCAGTTACTCTTTCCCATTTATTGACTGACAGCTCTTCTGTCCCCATATTGGGAGAAATCGGGAGTGCAGAGGCGTTGTGTGCGCTGTGTGAACATGATGTAGTTCTAGACTAAATGTGAATGTGCATTAATTCATCCCACTCACAAAAAACAGATTTAGTATTCATCAAAATTAATTAAAACAGTGAAATGCAAACTCAGAATATGACGCAAACCTGCAATAATTAAATATGTTAAATAACACAAATGTGTCTAATTCCATGTAATTAGAGCCAATATCTTGCTGCTGACCTTGATGATCCAGTTTAACCGTACTAATAAGCAAAAATGACTTTAGAGAAACTAACAATTGTGCTTTGTTTTTTTAATTGCTGAAGAGTGTTTCTTCTCCTGCGTTCTACTGTACAGACGTGAATTTACTTTTGCTTCAGCCTGAGGTTTATTCATTACACTTTTTGGTGTGAAAGGGCTTTTATATTTGCTATAAATAGAACTTTTATTAAAAACAATCAAGCCCTGCTTATACTTAAAAAGTAACGCGAAAGTAACGCAAAAGTAATAACGCATTACTTTCCATAAAAAGTAACTAAGTAACGTAATTAGTTACTTTTTTATGGAGTAACGCATATTGTAATGCATTACTTTTAAAAGTACTTTCCCCAACACTGGTGCTCACTAATGTATTTTACCTGCAGCCAAATTCTCAATAAAACTGTTTTCATTTATATATATTACTGTTTCTGTTGTCAGACAACAGAATGAATATGAAATAGTGACTGAAATGCGGCCCTTTAAGACTACATAACCAGCTCTCCCTTCCAAGACGTTAATCTATCTGCTTTATATTTGAGCCATCGTCTGATGAAATGAAACGCACATAAGAAAAGACAAGACACAGACAATTCCTGTGCTGTGATTTCGGCTATATTTGCATGTAAAATTAGAGAAGCGACATAATATCTATTTTAACTGAAGGCGCTGCTCCTCTCAGCCGCTCGCTGTACAGAGCAGACGCAGAGAGAGAGGTGTGTACGTGCTGACCTCGCGCCTTTGCGTCAGTACCAGTGATCACAGAGACTCGCTAAGGTTTGTCCAAGAAGTCGCTAGATTTGTCGCTAGTCGCTTTTTTGGAAAAAAAAGTCGCCAAGGGGTCTGAAAAGTCGCTAAATCTAAATTGGCAACACTGGTTTTAAACCATTCACGCGCATTCGGAGCTTCATTCAAAGCGAGCACAGAGAGCCACGTTTCAGACAATGTGCTTACACAGAATTGATTCCTCTTTCACATATCCTTGCATCTGAATGAACACACACAAAATTATCTCAAAATAACTGCCTCGGCAAGTATTCTCGTAAACTCAGTCGGTTATGTCTTAAGTGAACGTAAACAGTGGAGAAGGAAATCTCAAGTGCATCATTATATTGGATCTGTGCATTCGGTCTTAATGGGGCAGCAGCCTATAAACACCTGCTGGTCCATAAGCGCCACCTGCTGTCAGAGAGTGACATTTGCGTCTCATTGCGTCTGATTTTAAATGGAAAAAGCACAGCCAAAGCTTTAGTTTGTTTATATGAAGAGATTTATTTGATTTGTATTATTTAATTATTTGATTTGGAATTTGTTTTAAAATTTCAAGTTAGTTTTATTATTTAACATTTACATTTCACAAAGAAATATGCAGCATTTTATCTGAGAAATAATAAAAGGACACCTTCTCATTAATAATTTGTCTTAAATCTCATTTAGTTAAAAAGAAAAATCGTGAAAAATAGTATTGTGAATCGAATCGTGAGTTGAGTGAATTGTTGCATCCATATATGCTACTAGTTTTTGCTGTGGTATCAAAGTAGTATTCTGTTATTTAAATAAAGAACTGCAAATTGACCCGATCCTGTTACTCAAAATCTGATATGATAATGCAATATGATCCGAGCCGTGGGTTTTGTAATCCGTTGCACCCCTACTCTCTTGACTTGTCAGCAGTGAAGTCCAGCCGATGTCTTTTTTTGTATTATTTGGGCTACTTAAATTAATTTTTGGGCTACCAAAACCTGAAGAATGCCTGCCTGAAGAGCTACCAGGTATTTAGAAATTTTGCGAGCCCTGCATTGAGATGACTGCGATAATTGCGTGCTTTCTGACACTGAAATCAACACCACGTCATCACATCGACCTAGAAATAACGAACGTGAACACGGGATAATCGCCATGTGCAAACCCGATTCCAAAAAAGTTGGGACACTGTACAAATTGTAAATAAAAACAGAATGCAATGATGTGGAAGTTTCAAATATCAATATTTTATTCAGAATACAACATAGATGACATATCAAATGTTTAAACTGAGAAAATGTATCATTTTAAGGGAAAAATAAGTTGATTTTAAATTTCATGGCATCAACACATCTCAAAAAAGTTGGGACAAGGCCATGTTTTCCACTGTGTGGCATCCCCTCTTCTTTTTATAGTCTGCAAACGTCTGGGGACTGAGGTGACAAGTTGCTCAAGTTTAGGAATAGTTGAATGTTGTCCCATTCTTGTCTAATAAAGGCTTCTAGTTGCTCAACTGTCTTAGGTCTTTGTCGCATCTTCCTCTTTATGATGCGTCAAATGTTTTCTATGTGTGAAAGATCTGGACTGCTGGCTGGCCATTTCAGTACCCGGATCCTTCTTCTACGCAGCCATGATGTTGTAATTGATGCAGTATGTGGTCTGGCATTGTCATGTTGGAAAATGCAAGGTCTTCCCTGAAAGAGACGACGTCTGGATGGGAGCATATGTTGTTCTAGAACTTGGATATACCTTTCAGCATTGATGGTGCCTTTCTAGATTTGTAAGCTGCCCATGCCACACGCACTGATGCAACCCCATACCATCAAGAGATGCAGGCTTCTGAACTGAGTGCTTATAACAACTTGGGTTGTCCTTGTCCTTTTTAGTCCGGATGACATGGCGTCCCAGTTTTCCAAAAAGAACTTCAAATTTTGATTCGTCTGACCACAGAACAGTTTTTCTTTGCCACAGTCCATTTTAAATGAGCCTTGGCCCAGATAAAACGCCTGCGCTTCTGGATCATGTTTAGATATGGCTTCTTTTTTGACCTATAGTTTTTTAGCCGGCAACGGCGAATGGCACGGTGTATTGTGTTCACTGACAATGTTTTCTGGAAGTATTTCTGAGCCCATGTTGTGATTTCCATTAGAGTAGCATTCTTGTATGTGATGCAGTGCTGTCTAAGGGCCCGAAGATCACGGCATCCAGTAGGGTTTTCCGGCCTTGACCCTTACGCACAGAGATTGTTCCAGATTCTCTTAATCTTTGGATGATATTATGCACTGTAGATATGATAACTTCAAACTCTTTGCAATTTTTCTCTGAGAAACTCCTTTCTGATATTGCTCCACTATTTTTCGCCGCAGCATTGGGGGAATTGGTGATCCTCTGCCCATCTTGACTTCTGAGAGACACTGCCACTCTGAGAGGCTCTTTTTATAACCAATCATGTTGCCAATTGACCTAATAAGTTGCAATTTGGTCCTCCAGCTGTTCCTTATATGTAGATTTAACTTTTCCGGCCTTTTATTGCTACCCGTCCCAACTTTTTTGTAGCTCTCATGAAATCCAAAATGAGACAATATTTGGCATGACATTTCAAAATATCTCAATTTCAACATTTGATATGTTATCTATAATCTATTGTGAATAAAATATAAGTTTAAGAGATTTGTAAATTATTCAATTCCTTTTTTACTCACAATTTGTACAGTGTCCCAACTTTTTTGGAATTGGGTTTGTATATGGCGAACCCCCGTTGAAATGAATACACAAGACTGCTTATTTAATTTAACCCGTTTCATGTCCATTACTATCGGCGTGTCCTCAGAGCGATTACATATGCTGTAAACTGTGTTTGCTCCAGCTGTATAAACAGATGCTAAATGCTGCTGCTAATATGCTTAATAGGCTATTCGCTCCTGCATACAATGCAAAAACTGCTAACATGACACTTAGTTTAAACTTGATTATGGTTGCACATTTTTTAAATTCAATTAGGCAGACCACGCAATACACACACACATATGGCTTCTAAACGCCTTCCCTTTCTTAGTAGTTGAATTTCGGTGTGCTGACAAGCTGCAACTGCGATGGCAAGCACTAGTCATATATTTGAATGTTGAGCAGCGAGCTCATTGGCTACCGATACAGGAGAGAACCAGTTACAGGAGAGATTGCAGTTAGCTATTTAACATCCAGAAATGATGATTATTATTATTTTTAATAATATCTAAACATTTGTAAAGTTTCCTATCTCAGAACTGAGGTGGATTCACACCCCTGCATAAAGAACCACAGAGGAGCTCTGTGGCGTACGTGTTATGGTTTAACCGAGCATCTCACTTTATTAAGGGCTGTGGTGGGGTGAAACATCCATACTCTCTCAGACATGCTTCATTAGCGTGTGTTTGTCTTGGGGCTGCTCTTCACAGGGAAGTACACGGCAATTGCTTCCTGTCAAAGTGACTGACAGCACTCTTCAGCTTCCTCATTACAGTAGATCGTTATGCTTTTCATAAGTGTTTGTTGTGCATACATCATCTGCTTGATATTCAGTGTGGTCACTTGTAATTTAGAATAATACAAAGTGGCTTCTTGTTTGGTATGTTTAAACAGACTAGAGAGGGTTTTAATAGGATCAGTGATATTTTTACATCAGTATGTGTTTGGATCAGAAGCTTGCATTTTGGGAGGGATTGCTGATGTTGTTTCATTAGATTGAAGATTATGTAAGATTGTATGTATGCCGGATCCCATGCATGGTTTATTTACAAGTGCAGATTAATACACATCTTCAAATAATGTTCAAGCTTACTATATCTATATTCTTAGAATTCTATATTGTTAGCTCTATGTTTCATGTAAAATTCTTGTACATAATAGACATTTGATTTTCATTTAGATTTTTGTGTAAGCATGTTTTAACATTTGGCAGTCTGATAGAATGAGTCAAGAAAGACATGCATCACATCTGATATTAGCACTGATTCATCCATTACACTGGTGCATTGTGGGATGCAGTATTCCACACAGTTGCAAATGTAATGGATCACCTGGGTATTCTATGCATACAGAAAATGTGAATACTGTGCCAGTATGCATATTGAAGGAATATGCAGCATGGTAGTATTCTGTTTATAAGCCAGAAATCAATTCCAAAATTAAAGTAATCAGTCTATACAAGATACGGCGCCATGGCTGCATCCACAATCACATAATATCTGAGTAGGCACTTCCTTTGAGTCAGTAATTGGTTTGTGACCGACTGACCATTAAAAGGTATGTTCTATATATAATGAATGTTTATAGTATGAATGTAATCTGGATGTACTACATCTTTTATAGTGTTCATAGTGTCAGTCAGTTGTGTCACTTCACTGCCATCACAATCCCTCTTGTGTCCCTGGTGGGGCCTCATAGAATAGTAAAGTGTCCATCAGATGCACACTTCAGAATCGGACTGGAAATAGTAGGTAATCCAGGTGCTTTTCACCTACTCTTTTATGAAGACTGTAGCTGTGTCCCAAATGATGCACTATACATTATGCACTTATACACTATGTACTTAGGCACTATGCACTCGGCCGTGTACTGTTTAAGGTTATTTTGTCATTCAGCATCGGATCTGATAGACCCTCCCCCTTCGCTACGTAATTAAAGCAGCGACAGTTGAGTGCATAAAGAGTCCAACATTCCACACTTTGTTTTTGTTTTGTTTTTTTTCTTTCAGTTATTTAAGTGCTTCATCCAGGCACTTTTTTCTTGTTGGAATTTTCAATGTGAACACACTACTCACACTATTTAAACTAAAAAACGTCATAGAATAGTGCATAAGTAAGCGATTTGGGACACACCGTGTGAATTCAGACTTTTCTATTTCACTACTGTTATCTTCTCACATACGATTTTTAGGGAAGTATGAAGTTTTTGGATACAAAAATGATGTCTGTAAATGCAGCTAAGACCCTCCTCATAGACATTTAGGCCTCTGATTCAACAGTTGAAAACCACTGTTGTGTGGATGAATATGTGAGGTGAAAGAGTTATTGTAAAGTGAGTTAATTTGGGTCGTCCAAAAAGATGGATGGACGTTTTGCTTGGAAAGTAATTAACAAAAGTTTTAAATTGAAAGTATGTTAGGGTGAAGTGTGAAGCACTCTCAGAAAACGGTATAAAGTGAAAATAAGCTAAAGAAGAAAGTCATAGAATTCAAAACTGGTGGTGGGTGATTGGAAGAAGAACAAAGTATTCTTTTTTAGGCTGGTATAGCAAAAACATTTATTTATTTTTTGAATATTTTTATCACTTAGATGCCCTTAATGAAGCATGAAATATGCAGAATAATTAGGCCTATTGTTCAGTAGTTTGTCTCTATTTAAGTTTGTAAAAAAAATGAGAAATGCAAATGTAGTAATTCTCAAATCTGCATTCGTAAGTGATAAAGAAAGGTGATGAAAGAAACAATTTGGGTGTTGTAAGCTTGGATAATAAATGAACATATTTGAGCTAGTCTGCGGTGTTCTTTATGAATATTTGTCACAACTTAACATGTTTAATCATTGTCCGTGATAAGGTTGTCATTTTCACAGCTAATGCCGGAAAAACTGGCGGAATTGTGAGGTGAAGTAAACAGCGGCTTGGATAATTGCTGTACTGGGAATTATCTGGGCAAGTACCTTCCCAATCTGCTTTAGATTCCCATACAATCTGTGATACTCTAGTTTAGGTTTTTAGACCATATAAGAAAAATATTCTTAAATATAAGTATGGGACTGTGTCCTATTAGTTCATAAAGCAGTGTAAAAAGTAGTTTTTGTACACTGATCCTTGCATAACCATGTGGCTTGAACACATTATTCAGTTCATCTTGAGACAAAACATAACGCACATCTGCTGAGGCCTCTTATGCTTTACTGCACTGGTGAAGAGTCAGGGCTCGTGAATCAGATCCACTGGCATGAATCACACTCTACATACTATTCCCTGTTGTTCATATGCACAACACATCAGTCTCCATTACGGCATCATATTTCTCTGTCTCTCTCACTCTTTCCTTTTTCCTTCCCTTTCTCTCTCCTTTGCTCAAATCTTGCTGCTCTGGTCTGTCCACAGGGTGGAATGAAAATCAATAGTGAAGACTTACAGTGCGGGAAAGAGCATGATCTTTACATTTGCTGTGTGACTGGGTGGCAGCATCAGGTTTGTGGTACTCTTGTGAGTATCCTGTGTGCTGAAGATAGTTTCACCGGATGAGTCTTTCATGTGAGAGGGAGTATTTATCTTGTCCAGCCATGTTCAAAAGTCATCTTTCCATCATCTTTTTCACTCGAGTCTTTCTCATTCATAATTTTAACATACACATGTTCAAATTTTGTGTGTCACGATTGGAATCCAGGCACAAGAACCAATGATGTCTAAGCCTGGTATGATGTCTTGATTTTGATGGAAAGGAAGATTTCCAAAGCTTTCATGTGACTTTGAGACTTTGAATGTAGTCGTATGGACTTCTTTTACTGTAATTTTATTATGCTTTTTTGTTTTGGGCTGCAACAGCTCCTCATCACTATTCACTTTAATTGTATGGAATGACAGGAGGATAAATAAACGATAACAAATTGTCATATTTGAGATATATTATCCTATTAAGACCGTCACCACCAAGAAGGTGACATAGTCAATAAATGATCATGCTTCTTTGAGTAATTTCAGGTCTAATGCTCAGACAGTCTCTGATGTTACCTTCTCTTACCATTTAATGATGGCTGTTCTTAATGCAGTACTCTCTGTGAGTGCAGAGTTGTTAGACCCCGTATTGTATTACATACTCAAGTCAGCATAATTATATAATTAAATATAATACAGTTGCCCCCACTGGGTCAGGGTCTTGCAAAAGCCTTCCCTGTTCACGCACAGTCATTATGAAACAGCTCTTCTGTACACCTACACAGTTCTAATGGAGAGTGAAGGACTCTACAGTAGGAAAGAATGAGTCACACCTTCGAGAGAAGTGTGAGAAAGTGAGACAAGGAAGATGTTGAGTTAAAACCCTTGAAATCGAAGATGAAAAGAGCATATTGGGTTTTGAATGAATTAATGTAGTTCTTAATTTGCCACTAATAAACTGAAGTGTTAAAATAGTTCCTCTGGTGTGCATGACGTTTGTTAGCCAGGTGTTTTGCCTGAAATAAACCCACACTACTTTAGAGACTTCATCGATCTATTTTGAGCAGTGCTGCATCAGTGCATGTCATGTTATAAGCTACTTTGGGCCTGTTTTTTTTATAAATTCGCTTATAAATATGGGCAAGTGGTTGCATTTTTGGGCCTATTTCCAGTTGTGTATTTGGAATAGCTAGTGATTAGCTGCAATATCACAATAAAGTGTGACTAACCACTAATCACAGCTGTCAAATCTCCCCACCTGCTGTTCAAACCGCACTTTATATCATTGATTTTCAAACTGGGGTCCACAGACCCCCAGGGAACTGCAAGTGGTGCTAGGTTTTATATATATATATAATTGTTTCAAGATTATTTTCAGGAATATATGGCCTCTTGGCCCATGGTTTCACAAGATCACAATGACATGGCAGATACTTTTTTCTTCATTCCGTGGTATATATACAATGCCAATCTCCATGCATACTCAAAATCACAAACACTTGACACATCAATACAGACATCACAAACAGAAACAAGATCCCCCAAATATTTCTTATGCAAATGCACATACAATAATACAAGAAATGCTTCTCATCTTCTATCACAGCAATATTTGATGTTAACTCACAATAATTACAGATTCTATCTGCCACTGGTGTATTACTCCATCTGCCTGTTTCTATAGCTAAATGATGACTTGATGTTATATACAGACTCAATATAGCTCTCTTGTACTAATAAAGATTTGCATTGTGCATATATATTTAACTTATTATTTTCTATAACTGTTGTATACCATGCCTCGTGTGCTTTTTCTTTCAGTCAGTTAAGAATAGATGTGAATGTTCTTATATCACCTACACTTTGACCCTCCCAAGCATGAGAAAAACCATAAAAATACTGCAAAGCTCTAATACAAGTAACCCATGTTCCCCTTCGGGAACTCGAGCTGCGTCGGAAAGCGCTAGGGGAACGCCTTCAGCGATACCAAGCTCTGAATCATATGTGTAATCAGTCGAACGATGGGCGAGACGTCAGCGGTGGGTGACGTCATGACCAGGAAGCTTTAAAAGCACGTGAGGTGCCACCGGCGCTAGCTTTCTGTCATTCAGCGAAGCTCTCTGTGTGTGTCGGTCACGATTTATGTTCTGTGAGTCTTATTTATTGTTGTCTGTCCAAAGTCTATAAGCTCCAGCTATGTCTAAGCTCATGCAAGGACAAAGCATTTCAAGGCGAGAGCAGGCCACGTTGTAGGTTGTGTGTTCCTCCCTGCCCAAAGATAAAGTTATATCACGAGTTGGGACACACACAGCCTGTGCATGGTTTGCTTGAGAGCGAAGCATAGTTGTTACAGCCTTGCTTCGCTCTCAGAGGGCTCTCCTTGAGAGAGCTTTCACTATCGTTCCTCGCGGTGCCGGCCCCGCTTTTTGGTTTTCGACGATTGGTTGATATTAGCTCAGTCAGAGCGGATGGCGGTTCGACATCGAGATGTCGTTCTCGCTCACACGAAAGAGCTGGGGTTAAGACTTAACGCCAAGAAAAGTGTGCTTTTTTCAGTACAGAGAACCACTTATCTGGGCATGGTGTGAGATTCGACCACGATGCAGGCATGGACATATGTCCCCTGCTCGAAATTTCGAGGGGTTATCCCACCTCAGTCTCGAGAGAAAAAAAAAAAAAAAAAAAAAAAACAAAAAAAAAAAAAAAAAAAAAAAAAAAAAAAAAAAAAAAAAAAAACAAAAAAAAAAAAAAAAAAAAAAGAAAATAAGATAAGGCCGTCACGCACTGTAAGCAGTTCCAACTGCTGGGCTGATGACAGCTGAGTCCACGGGATAACTCTTGCCGGCCTGCTATACATGAGACCCCTACAGTGGTGGCACAAGAACAAGGGGTTCTCCCCGAGGGGAAACCCGCTTTGCATGCTTAAGGTCACGCGGAGGTGCCTACGTGCCTTAGACATGTGGAGGAAACCTTGGTTCTTGTCTCAGGGCCCGGTGCTGGGAGCTCCTTTTCGCCGCGTAACGCTAGCGACGGATGGGTCCCTCACCAGTTGGGGTGCGGTCATTAGTGGCCACCCTGCCCGCGGTCTGTGTAGTGGTCGCCATCTGACATGGCATTCAATTGTCGGGAGATGTTGGCCCTGTTTCGAGTTCTCCCAGACCTAAGAGGTCACCATATGTTGGTAACAACGCAATGGTGGTCTCTTACATCAACCGCCAGGGAGTTCTGCGTTCGCGCCCCTTGTACAAGCTGGCGCACCAGATACTTGTGTGGTCCCAGGGCAAACTCCTCTCGTTGAGAGCAGTTTACATTCCTGGGCATCTCAAGAATGGAGCAGATATCCTGTCGAGGCAGGGGCTGAGGCCAAGGGAATGGATGCTTCACCCCGAGGTGATGAAGCAGATATGGAGAGTTTTTGGCAAGGCCCAGGTGGACCTGTTTGCGACTCAAATGACATCACACTGTCCCCTCTGGTTCTCTCCGACTCATCCAGCTCCACTGGGGCTGGAAGCCATGGTACAGACGTGGCCGAGGCTTCGTCGGTACGCCTTTTTTCCTCCAATTTTTTTCTTGCTCCGTGATTTCTGGAGAGAAGTGCGCCGGGACAGGTCCCTTCTGTTGTGAGTATCCCCGTTCCGGCCGGGCCGAGTTGGGTCTCAGGCCTGATTTCTCTCCTCAAAGGCGCTCTATGGGAGATTCCCGTCAGGAGAGATCTCCTCTCACAGGCGGAGGGCACGCCCCCCCCAGGAGCTGTGGGTGTGGCCTCTGAGGAGGCACAACTCATAACTTCCTGTCTCTCAACCGAGGCTGTTGAGACTATCCTCCATCCAGAGCCACTCTATGAGGAAACTGTATTTCTGCGAGACCGCCAGCCCGACCCAGCTAACAACTGGGGCCCTGTTGGTACAGTTCTGGAGTTTCTGCAGGCCTGTTTATCCGCAGGGTTGACCCACTCCACCCTAGAGGGCTTTGTGGCGGCCATTGCGGCCTACCACGCCCCTCTCGGTGGCCATTCAGTGGGAAGACACCCTCTTCTTACACGTTTCCTCTGCGGTGCGCTGAGGCCGAGGCCTTCCGGCCAGAGAAGCTTATGCTAAGTAGTGGATCAGGATGCTATTCCTCCTCGAGTCCTCTGATCTCCCCTCTCCTTTGGGGGTCAAGATTCACTCCTCCAGAAGTTGGCCTTCGGGATGGCGAGCCCCGCCTACTTTAGCCACTCCGGGCTCTTTTGTTCTCTTGCCATAGCCGTGCCCTTTCACACCAGGCAGGGATTTGCAAGTCTGGCGGCGTGGACATCTCGTTCCCCTAGCGCTTTCCGACGCAGCTCGAGTTCCCTGAAGGGGAACGTCCCAGGTTACGTATGTAACCATGGTTCCCCGAGGGAACGAGACGCTGCGTCGCAAGGCCATACTTCCGGCATCCCTACTAGAGCTTGCTTCACTCCTAAGAAGCTAGCGCCGGTGGCACCTCACGTGCTTTTAAAGCTTCCTGGTCATGACGTCACCCGCCGCGGACGTCTCGCCCATCGTTCGACTGATTACACATATGATTCAGAGCTTGGTATCGCTGAAGGCGTTCCCCTAGCGTTTTCCGACGCAGCGTCTCGTTCCCTCGGGGAACCATGGTTACATACGTAACCTGGGACGTTTTTCTACGTACTTCATCTGACTGAAAAAGCTTATAAAATTTTCTTGGATAACAATGATTAGACATAGACACTAATTTTATCCAATACATGATACATCTTTTCATATAAGAAGTGGACAATACAAATCTACCCAAATCACCCACAACTTCTACATTGCTCACACTTGTACTGATACACAGGAGCTTTTACAAAAAGATACCTGAACATTTTCAATACACTGCACTGGCTCAAAGCCCCATATCTCAGAGCCATAATACAGTATAGGAACAACCGTGCGATCAAACAAATACAGAGATTGATTGCAGCTAATTTTATGTTTACGAACAAACCTTGCTAAAAGTTGTTGGGTTTTCCACACTGAAATTTTTGGTGTAAACCACATACCCAGATATTTGTAACAACTCACCACTTCAGTCTGCTCACCAGTGAAATACTATTATTTTTATTCTTGCCTAAAAAAAACCTCTTCTAAAACCCATAACTTTTGTTTTACTCAAATTCACTCTCATACCATAAAGATTATGGATTTTTTCCAGCTGTTCAATCTGTTTCTGTAACCCTCCAATGGTACAGCCAAAATATTCTGTTATACCATTGATTCCTTCCACACACATATAACATATAATAATACCATCTGGTCCAGGGGCTTTTCCATTACTCATTAACATAATAGTTTTAAAAAACCTCATTATGAGTAATATTGCTATCCAAAATTTCATTTTGATTAAAAAATGCAGCTTCAAGATTATTCACACAATCTGTGACAACATTCTCAAAATCAGCATCTATATTAAATTTTGAATCAGACAATAACTTTATAAAATAGTATAGCCAATTATCTTGCATGATATTATTAGACTGTATGTTAGACCTTCCATAGCTTTTAATTTTCTTACACAGCTGCTGTTTTCATGTTTTACTGTAGCATATTACCTAAAACTAGGGATGCACCGATGCCAATACTGGTCCCTCTCATTCTGCAGCAGTACAAATATGTGCACGCGTTGCGCGTGTTTTGCTTGCTTGAGTGTTTCTGCATTACATGAGTGGCTTTGGAATATAAATCGCAGCACGTTTCAGATGAAAAAAAACGCGACTTCTATTTCTGAAAATATCACAGTTAGGAGATTTATAATGAGTGGTTCCCTGCATTATTACAGCAAAGAGCGTGATTACAGTACTAAGCCGCTGCAATGGAGCAGCTCTAATGCTATTAAATTAAAGATGATGTACCATAGAGCCAAAAATTTACAGTGAAAGTAACAAAAACTTGTAAAATACAATTTAATGGGCATAATTAAGTGTGAAAATAACCGAAGGATATACAGTCAAACCAAAAATTATTCAGAGACCAGATATAATTTTTGATATTGTTTTACTAGTGGGTGCAGGACACTATAGTTCATTTATGTAAGTGAGGATAGCAAAATAAAGTATACTGTGACAAATTATGCCCAAAAATTAATCATACAGTGGACTACCAGCAAAACTGATACAAATTTGGGACCAAAAATAATTCAGACTGAGTCTGGGGGGAAAAAACTGAAGTTCAGATTTGCATGAACCTGGATGAAGCATGCCCAGGAGAATACAGGCTGTCATTAAGGCTAAGGGTTGCCCGACTAAGTATTGATAGTTGTGTAAATACTGTCATACTAACAGCTGTCTGAATAATTTTTGGTTGATTGTAATCCATTACATACTTTTCTATCAAAGTTATCTAACATTATCAAGCTGAATTTGTTCTGAAACACTTTAACTCTGAGTTCTTGTCATATTTTATTACCATTTTCTAAACTATAGCGAATAAACTGTGATAATGTGAGAAATGTTGAAGGTGTCTGAATAAATTTTGGTTTGACTGTATCTATTCGATAAATTAAGTTAACCAACTAACCATTATACATACTCTTTTTTCGTTTCTGTACCCAGTATTTTTTAAATGTACAAATGCAATAAAAATATCGGTACCGGTACTCGGTATCGGCAAGTACCAAAATTAAAGTATCGGTATTGGGCGAGTACTGGAAAAAGTGGTATCGGGTGCATCCCTACCTAAAACATTCGAATTGTACTGTTTTTTTTCTTTCTATTACATAACTTTTAAAATTTTCGTCTCTCAAGAATGTAACTGTTCAAATTCCTCACATTACCTTTTCTTCTGAATTGATTTACAGCACTACATTTTGCACATTTCTGAAATAAACAATCTTCATCCCACCACTGTGGTTGTCTACATTTAAATAGACTTTTAAATCAGAAATATGTCTGCTTCATGTAAGTAGTCTGTCAAAATCTTAGCTGCTACATTAGTATCTTCTTCCACTGCAGTAAAAAAAAAGCCACCTAAAAAGATAATCTTTGCAAAAACTGCCTCTCACCATTAGTTCCCCATTTAAATCTTACCCCAGGGTCTTACATAACTATCTTTCTTCATTGTAAACCTTGATTCAACACTATTTATCCTCATGGTGTATAATAACTGGAAGTGATCAGAAATATCCACATATACAATTTAAAAATCTTTAACATGTGCAAAGAGTTCACTGGATATAAGGAAATAATCAATCACACTACATGCAGCTGCTGACATAAATGTAAACTCTCCATCGATATATTTGCCAACTCTTCCATTTACAAAATGAATATTTAAATAGCAACACATATCTAAAAGACAGCGACCAAATGTGTTAACAACCTTATCTTTTGATTTTCTATACCATTCAAAATAATAATTAGTATAATATCTACCACCTGCTATATATTCAGAATCATCACACTCAATGTAATCACATTCATTACAGCATTAAAATGCATTAGGTCTTTGGAAAATTAAATTCAATATCTGCTAGAACAAGTTGGAGAATATGTAAAGTTAATCACCACAGGGGACTGGACACTGGATTACATCCATAATACATACTACATATATGTATATATATATATATATATATATATACTTATATATATATATATATATAAATAATATACTTTTTAACTACATTACAACTTTGAAAATATTGACTTAGAGTCTGAACAATCATACTCTTAATTAATGTGGCAAAAGAATGATCTGACAAAAATCGGGTTGCTTATTTTTAGTTTGTCACTTATTTTGGACTTGTTTTATCAGAGCAGGTTGCTTGTTTTTCTTTTGAGATCTGACAGCACTGATTTTGAGCCTGGGAATGTTACTGCTGTGTTACAAAACTGCTGATTTCTTACATCTGACATGGGGTTTTGTTTGTGCAAGATTAACTGTTTATCACAGTTCCTCAAATGACTGCGGGATAACCAATGACCTGCTGTTATCACATGCATTCTGGCTGTGCTAAGCACTGGTGTATGATAAACATCTACAAATGCAATTATGCTCTAACTAAATAAAGGCCTGATTTGCTTAAAATTGTAGTTCAAAGGTACAGTAGTATATTAATCACACCCTTTGTCTTTTTTCCCCCCTCTTTTCCCTAGGTGTAAAAACCTGATTTACAATGGAAAAACTGCTTGTCTGCTTGTCCTCCCTAGCTGTGTTGGGTTTTTCTGGTATTATTATAGTTTATTTAAGTCCGCGACAACGCCTCTCGCACTTGTCCCCCCAGCCAGGTCCACTTCGATTCGGCCGCAATAACCCACGCTAAGCCCAACCTACCCCCCCCCCCCCCCATGCCCCCCAACCCGTCGGACTCCCCAACCGACACGCCGGAAAAAAATTGGAATGGCAGTGAAGGCCCAGATCTGTCCAAAGCGCTGCGTCTGTCAAGTTCTGTCCCCCAACCTCGCAACACTCTGTGCCAAAAAAGGGCTGCTCTTTGTTCCGCCCAACATAGACAGGCACACCGTGGAGCTCCGGCTCGCAGATAACTTTGTCACCAGCGTAAAACGGAAAGACTTGGCCAACATGACCAAGCTGGTGGATCTTACTTTGTCAAGGAATACAATAAGCTACATCACTCCACATGCGTTTGCGGACTTGGAGAACCTACGAGCCTTGCATCTAGACCACAACCGGTTGACGCGAATAGCCAACAATACCTTCAGTGGCATGTCTAAGCTGCATCACCTGATTCTGAACAACAACCAACTTACCCTCATCCACATGGGAACCTTTAATGACCTACTAGCCCTCGAAGAACTGGACTTATCCTACAACAACCTGGAGACCATCCCCTGGGAGACCATTCAAAAGATGACCAGCCTACACACTCTTAGTCTGGACCATAACATGATCGAATACATTCCTGAGGGGACTTTTTCCCTCTTACAGAAGCTCAACCGCTTGGACGTGACCTCCAACAAGCTCCAGAAGCTTCCGCCGGACCCGCTTTTCCAGCGGGCGCAGGTTCTGGCCACGTCTGGTGTACTGAATCCCTCCTCTTTCGCTCTGAGCTTTGGAGGAAATCCTTTACACTGCAACTGTGAGCTGCTGTGGCTTCGGCGGCTCAATCGGGAGGATGACTTGGAGACCTGCGCCACACCCCTGCTCCTCTCTGGACGCTATTTCTGGTCCATCCCAGAGGAGGAGTTCCTCTGCGAGCCACCCCTCATCACCCGCCACTCTCACGAGATGAGGGTCCTGGAGGGCCAACGGGTAGCATTGAAGTGCAAAGCTAGGGGAGATCCGGAACCTGCCATTCACTGGATATCTCCCGATGGGAAGTTGGTTTCAAACACATCACGCACGCTGGTTTACAACAACGGAACTTTGGACATCTATCCTGAATAAGGTCCCAATGTTTCGGAATTGAGTAAAAAAAAATAAAAAAAGATCGAAAAAGGACACACAGGCAGGCTCTTCACATGCAATTTCCTTCGAATCCCCCGGGATTCAAAACCCACCACGAAAACACTCTGGAGCCGGCCGACGCCACCATGGTCATCATCAAGCTTCCGCACATTAGCAACAGCACCAATAACATCCAAGAGCCTGACCCGGGCTCTTCTGACATCTCCACTTCGACAAGGGCAGGAGCAAACGGCAGCAACCACACTGGCGATGCCAAAACCAGCTCTGATAAGAGGGTGGTTATGGCAGAAGCCACCTCATCCACAGCACTCATCAAATTTAACTTTCAGAGGAATATACCTGGAATACGCATGTTTCAGATTCAGTATAATGGAACCTATGATGACTCTCTTGTTTACAGGTGAGCAATAATTACTTTTTTACATTTATGCATTTACAAGACCCTTAAAGGAAGTTTACCCCTAAAGGTTGCATAACAGTACCTTAGAGTAGTAATATGTACCCTTAAGTTAGTAATATGTATGCTTATTGCACTTATTATGCACCCTTTAAGGGTAAAGAACGTACAAAGGTGTCCCTTTGAGGGTACTGGCCCAGTGACTAGCAGTTGTACCCCTAAAGGTGCAACTTTTGTAAATTTTCTGAGTGTACAAAAGAGGATTAAGAGCAATTTGTCAAAGAGCCAACAATATTCATAATATATAATACCAGGTTTATTAGACAACTACAGATTAGGAGGCAAGCTAGATGTTTAGCCATTTTCTGGAGTGGATTTTGAACAGTTATTGTTAGTCGTTATTTTTTTGTTGTTGCTGTTTCTTTGTTCATTTTGCTTGTTTGGCTTTGCTGACTGAAGTCCCACCACCATCATTTAGAGAAAAGTCAATAAGGAAAGTTAGCTTAACAAGGACAACTTATTCCTACTGTGAAATGACCAAGGAGTAAAATTTAGGATTGAACTGAATTAGAATGTGTTTACTATACAGTGAATTTAGTATTCCACACATGGTATGACATTGCTTTAGATCTATGAATGAAATGGCCACGGCTATTGAAACTTATTGACCCCTTCTCGAACGCCTCTCATTCAAGATTGAATTTCAGATGTTAACATTTCAGATTTACATTTTAGTACACAATTAATAGAATAGCAATGTGAAGTAAACACCATCAATACTTCATCCAATGAATCCATCAACATTTCACTAAATGTGTACAGTTCTGGACATAATTTTTATCACTGAAATAATACAACGCAAACATTTGGAAAATGGGCTGATATATCAGTATGTGGTTTGAAATGAGTTGTAGATTGTAATTTGTAGATTGAAATTTAAGAACCCATCTTACAATAGACTCTCAGACCAACCAGCAAGAGGAGAGCGAACGATTTGGTTTAAAAGGCAGTTGAAAAAACACAATCAGTCTAGATGCACGATTGAACTGACTTTTGCCATCTAAGTCAACAGCAAGGTGTTAAAGGGGCCAGTTGAGAAAAAGGACCTTATATTTTGTACATTAGCGCAAAAATCCATCACTAGTTTGTGTTGTTCTAATGGATAGATGGATCAATGCTGTGCTTTCTGTCCATGTGAAATGGTAGAATAGAAAATCCATTTCTAATTTTCTCTTAAATGAATAATGCTGGTGTTTTTCGGTGTATTAGTTTTTGCAGCCTGGCTTTTAGACTGTGCAGTGCTTTTGTCTTTTTGTGGTTGTGATTTGTCATATTGTAGCCCAGACTTTAATTTGCATTACATTTTTCTAACTATAACTTTATACTTTTGAAGTTTTTCAGTGTTTATACCAATAGTGTGACTTTGGGGCGGGACTGACCAATGACCATCTGACCAATGGCAGACCGGGCGAATGTTTGGAAAACTTGAGCACCGGAATATTTTATAACATAGTGCTATTTTGTCATTTGTTCTCTATTGCAGCTTATTTCTGCTGAAAGATACAGCTTAAACCAGCCTAACCCGGTCTTACCTGGTCTGGTTTGATGGTTGAAAGAGGTTGTGGGCACTTGGGAGACTGAACACAGAACAAAATCCATGAACCTCTTTGATTAGGATTAGCAAGAGTGTCTACCTAGAGCGTATTAAAGTATAAAATTGAATAATCGCTATAGTTTATAGTGTTGATTATATTCAGAAACCATTATGTGTTAGTCAATCTGTTTTAGTGCTATCTCAAACAGTATTTCCTTTCACATACTCTGTACTCATTAATACATTCTCATAATTACGTGCTTTGCAGACTCGCTTGGGGGAATCAAAAAGAGATTCATTTTTTGGCTTACTTTATCTCAATGGGCTGCTGTAAATGAGCCACAGTCGGCTAATTACAATAACACACTGGCCATGAGCGTTCACGTTCAATGAGACACACTGCAGAAGCAAAGCCATTACCTCATCATTTGTGTACAGAGTTTGTGTGGGAAGCTCTTTTCACAAATGATGAGAATGAAGCCCACAGAAAGACTGCAGATACATCTCGACCTATTTTCTACTAGAGAAGCAGCTGACTGATACCCCATGTTGTTATCAAGTGCTCCCTTCTCAGTTAACACATTTAGTAACAGACCGGTCGCAGTGAAACACGGACTATAACCGAATTTTCGCCACAAAAACAAGGCAGGTGGAATTTGTTTCTGTGATAAAGCTGCAGAAAAGTGCCATGAACTTATAAAAGACAATCCCCTGTTAAAGTTGGGGTTAAGTGTCTTGCTCATGGGCACAATGATGATGGCTGTTATCTTGATTCTTTGAGTTCTAAAACCTTCTGACTATCACTCCTGAGCTTTAAGTCAATATGAGATGTCATTCACATCTCATACAATGTATTTCGGAGTTATACAGAATATTTGATGAGAAATTGATTGGATCTTGCAGTGGATGTTAAAGGATTAGTTTACTTTCAAATTAAAATTTCCTGATAATTTATTCCCCCCCATGTCTTCAAAGATGTTTATGTCTTTCTTTCTTCAGTCGAAGAGAAATTAAGGTTTTTGATGAAAACATTCCAGGATTATTCTCCTTATAGTGAACTTCACGGTACCAAACGGTTGAAGGTCAAAATTACAGTTCCAGTGCAGCTTCAAAGCTTCTACACGATCCCAGACGAGGAATAAGGGTCGTCTCTAGCGAAACGCTCGGTCATTTTCTAAAAAAAAAAAAAAGTATGTACTTTTTAACCTCAAACGCCCGTCTTGTCTAGCTCTGCATGATCTCTGTGCATTCCGGTTCATGACAGTTAGGGTGTGTCAAAAAACTCCCATCTCATTTTCTTCTTCAACTCCAAATCGGTTCTTACATCGTGTTTTTCCGGTGTTTTTTTTTTTGTAAAGGGTTTTGACCTTCTTTGCATGTTCACTTTGTAAACACTGGGTCGGTACACTGGGCGATGTAGGACGATTTTGAAGTTGGAGAAAATGAGATGGGAGTTTTTTGACATACCCTAACTGTTTAGAATGGGACTGCACAGAGTACGCATGCACATTGCAGAGCTACACAAGACGAGCATTTGAGGTTAAAAAGTATATCATTTTTATTCTTTTTTAGAAAATGACAGAGCAGACACAAGCTTTGAGAATATGTTGCGGAGCAAAGCTGCACTGCAGGTAGAAATGGGTGAAATGCCATTAGAAGAAAGACGTATGCAATTAAAAATGGCTTACTGGGTATCTTTAAAAGGCCACAATAGTAAACTTTTTTGATTTCGATTTTTTTGAAGAATGCTGGGAACATGAGAGAAAAAATATAAAAAGCATTGGTTGGATAGCAGAAGAAATGGCACAAACAATGGATTTAGTAAATAGGAAATATAGTGATGCTTATATTTGCACTCCCATCGTTGTTATTTAAAATGCCTGTAATAGATCTGTATCTATTAGAAGTGGAAAAATCAAATAGTGGTGCACTTAATGAAGTAAATCATTATATTGAATGGTTATACTATGACAATGTACAAATTTATACCGATGGATCAAAAGATCCAGAATCTAATAAGACAGGAATAGCAATAGTCATACCACAACAAATAGTAATTATTGCAAAAAGAACACCGGACTACTTATCTGTATTTACTACAGAGTTGATTGCTATTGTTTTAGCTTTACATTGGTTGGAAGTAGTGCTGTGTTTGATACATTGATACGACGATGTATCGTCACAGAGATCTGATGATACAAGTATCGATACAGCTGGCCCTGTATAGATTATATACAAGATATAGACCGCGCTTGAAAACAAGAACACCGTTTAAAACGAAGTAGAAAAGTGCAAGGTTTCTAAAAAATAATGAATAGAGCATAATATATAGGCTACAACGAGGTTTGTTCTGGCCGCAGAGGAACACAACCGGGGTTGCCAGCCTGGCCCGAACGCGCTCCCCCCCAGAGTGCTTCTCCCCGTGCTAGGGTAGAAACTATGCTGAAGGTGCGGGGTCGGGGTGGCGGAGGGATGCTGAAAGTCGAGAGAAAACGAAGGTAGGACGTACTTGGTTATTTATAGGAGTTTTCTCTTGTGCTGATTGGATAAATGGTGTAATCACTAATGGTGAACTGGCTGTGTTAATTATCTGTGCGTGCTCCTCCCGAAATTTGTTTATAAACATCACTTAATTGCATACGTCTTTCTTCTAATGGCATTTCACCCATTTCTACCTGCAGTGCAGCTTTGGGTGATGTTCTAAATGCTACGCAGCATATTCTCAAAGCTTTTCTCTGCTCGGTCATTTTCTAAAAAAAGAATAAAAATGTTATACTTTTTAACCTCAAATGCTCGTCTTGTGTAGCTCTGCAAAGCGCATGCATACTCTGTGCAGTCCCGTTCGAAACAGTTAAAGTAGGTCGAAAAACTCCCATCTCATGTTCTCCAACAACTTCAAAATCGTCCTACATCGCTACAGAAGTACCGACCCAGTGTTTAGAAAGAGAACATGCAAAGAAGGTCAAACGCCCTTTACAAAAAAAAACCCGGTAAAACAGCGATGTAGGACGATTTAGAGCTATTTTGTAGTTGAAGGAGAAAATGAGATGGGAGTTTTTCGACACACCCTAACTGTCATGAACCGGAAAAAACAGTTTACGCAGAGCTAGACGAGATGAGCGTTTGAGGTTAAAAAGTACATAAATTGTATTTTTTATTTTTTTAATTACCAATCGTTTAGCTAGATAAAACCCTTATTCCTCGTCTGGGATCGTGTAGAAGCTTTGAAGCTGCACTGAAACTGCAATTTGGACCTTCAAATGTTTGGTAACTGTTGAAGTTTAGTTCACTATAAGGAGAATAATGGGACTGTTTCCCCCTCAAAATCTTAATTTCTTTTCGATTGAAGAAAGAAAGACATGAAAATCTTGGATGACATGGGGGTGAGTAAATTATCAGGAAATTTTATTCTGGAAGTGAACTGATCCTTTAACATCCACGGCACGATGCAATAAATTTCTCATCGAACTCCTTATGTATAACTCCGAAAATAAATTGTATGAGAGGTGTAATGACATCTCCTATTGAATAAAGTCGGTGTGATCAGTCAGAAGGTTTAGAACTCAAAGAATAAGATCAACAGCCCTCATCATTGTGCCCTGAGCAAGACACTATACCGCAAGCATTATGATAGACCTATAGAAAAAATATTTGAATCTTTTTCTTTTCTAAGAATGGCTTAACTAAAAAAATATTATTTTAAGGTACTTTAAGATATGTTGCCATATGGCAACAGCATACAATAGTGGATCTAACTTAGAATAAGTGTAAGCTTACTTATAATTAATATTTTCTCTCAGAAATGTTGTTTGTGTTGATTCAGTTGGTGCTATTATAAGCTTTAACACAGTACTTACTTAGAATTGACACCTTATACATTCTTTTCAACAACTTGTGCTTTTATTTATTCTATTATTGTTTTGCTGAATAATGATTTATAATTGTTTTAATTTCATTACATTTTACATGAATATTATTTAAACTGCAAATGTATACAGTTAAAACAAATATAATACTGTATATAATGTATCATAAAATACTGACATAAAATCAAAAACATTGCAGTTCATGAAAATTCAGCATTATGCGAAGACTATTAAACTTCACAATAAGGTTCATTAGTTAACATTAGTTAACTACTTTACATAATGAACTAAGAATGAACAATAGTTCTTCAGCATTTACTAATCTTAGTTCATGTTAATTTCAACATTTACTAATGCATTAAAATCAAAAGTTATGCTTGTTAACATTAGTTAATGCACCGTGAACTAACATGAACAAACAACAAACTATTTTATTAACTAACATTAAGAAAGATTAATAAATACTGTAATAAATGTATTGTTCATTGTTCGTTCATGATAGTTAATACATTAACTAACATTAACTAATGGAACCTTATTGAAAAGTGTTACCTTAATATTAAATATCAATATATTATTTTTATTCACTTCTACACTGTAAAAAATTGTGATTTTAACAGTAAAAGACTGTAAAAATTAGGGCTACACGGTAAATCTAACGAGATTATAACGAGTGCGCAAAACCCCACCCACGTTTCATATTCACGAGATTTTTTGCGGAGCTCGTCAGTGAACAACGGCTCTGGTAGTAATGGTGCTCAATGGGAAAGCCACGAAGGGAGGAGATTTACCACTGATTACAGAACCGGCTTTCTGACAAGATGCGCATAATATCGCATGCGATTTATCGTGCAGCCCTAGTAAAAATGCTATAGTAAAAACTTGTTAACTGGTTAGCAGTAAGTTTCCATACTATATTTGGTGAATACATGTAATTACATTTAATGTAATTTTACAGTAAAATACTGTTAAAAATATGGTTTTTGGAAGTGAAAAAAAAGTCATTGTATAATTTACAGTGAAAAAAAACGTAAATTGACACTCCCAGAATTCCCTGCATGACACTTCATATTTGATGGGTTATTTTTTTTTGTTGAAATAACATGTTTCTTCTTAGTTTTTTTCCTATCAGTTGTGTACATTAGGGTTGTGTGTTACATCTAGTGTTGTTAAATGAATGTTTATTGCATTATTTCAGTATCATGTGTGTCACCATGATGGTGTTTAGTGTTTGTGTGAATGACACTGTGCACCTTCTATATATAAGTACTGCCCTCCTCAGCTCCTAGAAAAGCTGTTTATGATGAGCGTTGGTTCATCATGTGACTTTCTCATCACCAACAGTTTTTGGTGGTTATCAGTGGTTCAAAACAGATATTAGTACTTCAATATGTTGGTTTATTAACATTACATCAGTTAATGAAAAACGGTATTTGATTGTGAATTTAAATTAAGTCTGTAAAACCTAAAATGTTGCTACCATATTTTTTACGGTGAAGTTCTGGCAACCACAGCTGCCGATATTTTACCGTAAATTAGTGTATGTAACAGAATCAGATATAAGTTTTTTTTTTCTTTTTTTGATTAATTATCCAAATAATGTATAGTCCTACAAAGCTATTATTATCAGAGCATATGAGCAGAGTATAGCATAGCAGAGCATAGCGTCACTGAAGGTAGCATTATTTTACCAGCGTTGCTTAGTACTGCTGAACTATAGCCTACACCATGTTACAGCACAGTAGTGCTACTGCAAACCGGAACAAGTAGGTCTATACTGCATAGAAATTTCCTGTCAACGCGTTATTTGAGCAGACTTTGCTTTTCCGATGAGCATGAGCTGTACACGAGCGGAACACACATTCATAGATCGGAATATTGAGCGGGGCGTCCAACTGCACAGTGACGAGGAGAGTGAAACATGCGCGCTGAACACTGCGGGGCGCCATATATGTTATTATTATATGTAGCCTATATTTTTGGTGCATCCCTACTTACATCCCCTCCTTGTTTACAAATCCGAAGTAAGTCCATACATTCGATTTAAATGCGGATGGGGCTTTCCTGATAACTTTCTGCAATGCCGTCCTCTTTATTTTACTAACTTACTGCATGCTGAAGGTGACCCAGCTGACCTCGCCAGAAAAAAAACTCAACACCACCATCTAGTGGATTGTAAAGAAATTTATTTTATTATTCTACCAAATAGTATAATAAAAGATCGATACTTGGCGTCCGTTTATCGATACAGTATTGCCACGGGAAAATATCACGATACTATGCTGTATCGATTTTTTCCCCCACCCCTAAAAAATAATGTAGAAATTGATGAAAAATCAGCAAAGCAGAAGCAAGACAATTATTAAGCAAGCCGTTATTAAATTTTGGCAACATAAATGGGATACGGAGAAGACAGGTAGACATCTGTATAAAATCCAAAAGAAAGTAGGATTTCAAAATAATGAGACTGAAAGTGACTTTAAAAGAAGAAGATTCAAATTAGGACATTCATCTTTAAATGGAAACTTACATAAAATCAGGAAACATCCTTCTGGATTATGTAGATCTTGTGGTGAAATTGAAACAGTTGAGCCTATTTTATTACAGTGTAGAGCATGTAGTAAAGAGAGACAGATGCTGGAAACAAAGATACAATCAAGAGGTGCAAATAATATGACATTAGAACTAATATTAGGTAATAGAAAATTCAGATGAATGATAATAAATTATCTAATAGACATGGGAATCTTCATGAGGAATATAAGGAAAGAATATTTATTTATTTATTATATTTGTTTTTATAAAGACTTATCATTGTCACTCCACACTCCAGTTCAATTGGGGGTTTTAATGCACCAAAAGTTGGCTTGCCCACCGCCAATAAATGCTACAAGAAGAAGAAGAAGAAAATGACAGATCGTTTTGCAAGATAAGACCCTTATTCCTCGTCTGGGATCGTGTAGAACTCTTTGAAGCTGCGCTGAAACTGTAATTTTGACTTTCAACCGTTTGGTAACCGTTGAAGTCCACTATAAGGAGAATACTCCTGGAATGTTTTCATCAAAAACCTTCATTTCTTTTCGATTGAAGAAAGAAAGACGTAAACATCTTGGATGACATGGGGGTGAGTAATTTATTAGGAAATTTTAATTTGAAAGTGAACTAATCCTTTAAGTAGTCTGGTGTAAGATCAGTTTGTGATGTCAGTCGAAAAGGACTACCATTTCACAGGGGAAGCATTTTGATAAAAGGATTTGGAGACTAATAGTAAAAACTGAATTTTTACTTGATTCAAGTGCCATTGAAAGTGAATATTTTCACCCAGTTACATTTCTAAAGGCAGATCATCAGAATCATGCTTTTTAATCCTTCTAATTTCATTTAAACCTTCGAATTACAAAGTATAATTCACTTCTCATCAGAATCTGTGTTCATTTCTCGGAGGTGTAAAATACTTGAGTTAATTGTGCTTAATTATTTTATGGGAAACTGAAGACTGTTACTCAAGTATATTTCTAAGGCAGAAATTGTAATTTCATTTAGACCTTCAAAGTACAGAATAAACATGTCACTGCTCATCATGACACATATCTTTACTCTTTTTAAAAATAAGATATATTTGTGTCTGTCCTACTGAGTTAGCAAGTCCAGTCTCAATTCCTTGAACTTCAAACTAAAAAACAATCAGTGTAAAATGTAATTGGCCAAAACTGTGGTCATTCATCCTTGAGATGAGACATTTTTTTGATTTTTCAGTCACCTCAGTGTAGAGTTTTTGATCTAAATCAGTGCATGTTATAACCCTAAGCAAATCTGGCTTGAGATGATCATTGATCAGTCCAAGAAACACTAAAATATCAACAAGATTGTGATTAAAAGGAATGTTTTGCAGAGTTTGAGCATCAAAGTTACTTTAATGAGAAATCTCCTGCTGGTTTCATCAGTCTTTTTCAAAAGCCAAGTAGCACTCTTTAGGCTACTATTAAATATTAAGTACAATTAAATGTGGAAACTTTTTCTTTCATATTTGGCTGAATACTTTGACTTGTGTACAACTTTGACAAAGTACTCTCTCTCTCTTTCTCTGTACTTTTTTTTACCCAGTTTTTGTTGTCATTGCCAATCATTGTAAACTTTTAAACCTCTTCACGGTAACAGCACCAACTGCCTGCTAGTATCAAGAAACTCCTCCACAGAGGAAACTTATGCTATACAGACATAGTGACACTAATAGAGTCTAGGCAATGAGCTAATTAGATGTTACATTTAACAATGAAGCATCCAGAAATGGGAGGATATATTCAAGTCTCAATGCATAAAATTAGTACTTACTCAAACAGTAGAGCCATGGAAATATTTTCACCCTAGCAACTTGACACCATTAAACACACTTTCAGTTACTCAGAACAACCCTGCAATTAAAATGCTTGGCTCATTCATTTGTATGTATGACGGCGGACGCTCTCACCCAGCATACTGAAACGCTTTGACCGGCTGGGGCGCGAGGCCGCTTCTACTGAGAACCTTTGTGCTCCAAATCCAGTCGGTTTGCATGGGAAATCACAGAGTGCTTCTTTCAGCGGGCTGAATGTTTGCCAGGCTGCAGAGGAGACAGGTGGGGCACATGGGGAAGGATGATAAGAGATGCTATTGTTCACGTCTGAAGTGAATGGTTCAGAGAGTGATAGCAGACCCCAGGCTCCTTCAGGTACAGCAGGACTTCCTGTAGATACAGCACCGAAGCAGATTTACCACCACTTCAGACTTACTCTCTCTAGATTATGTGATTAAATGTGCCTGCAGCAGAGTAAACACGCTACAGATAAGAGATAGTCCTGATATCAGAGTTTGTTTTACGTGTTTATTGTTACATGCTCAGAATAGTACAATACATTCTCCGCATGCTCCGTGCCTGAGCCTGCTAAACACATGAAAATCCTACTTCAAAATTTGCATATTTATCAATCGCTTAGTACTGGGGTGTTCCTGTACAGAGCCCTGTGCAATCTTCTCTATCCTGCTCTCTGCTTAGATTATGAAAATTGTATATACGTGTGGGTTTTTGATTCCAGAACACAAACCAAAATGAGCATCATACCACTGGACCTTGGATTTGGTTTGATTTAAATTTGAATAGTTGTTTGAAGGGATGCTCCGATACCGATACTGGTATCGAGCCCGATACTGAGCTCATGTACTCGTTAAAATGCCCCGATACCAAACGCCGATACCACACAGCATGTGATAAGTGCCATATTCAGACAATGAAACACCGACAACAGAACAACAGACAGCAGAATGGAGTTATTAGAGATTAAGGATGTCTACGAAGTATATGTATGCAATGAATATAATGTTAAACATTCAGTATTGACTGTATAGCTGATGTGCGCGAGCTGATAAGCAAAGCACGCTGAGTGGATTGAGCGCGCGGCGGCGCAGATGCGCGAGCTTGTCGAGTTAATATATCTTTCTCACAGACATCATTGGAAAGTTTGTAGTTCGGTCGGATACGTCAAAAACCAGGAAAATAATGCACAAGTTACTTAACGGTATGGAGAGAAGAGAGAGAGAAGAGGCAATTCTGTTGTGTGTCTTTGATGTTCACTCACTTAGCACACGCATACATCATTTGGATTAAAACTAAATCGTAAAAATAAGACCATTTATAGGGGCATTCACTATAAACATCATTTATTTTTAACCTTAGGCATACACGACTTTCTGGCGAAAGTGAATCTAGCAGCCTGTGTGAAATGCGCTAGGCTGTACTATTCTGCATCAGTACAAATACGTACACGCGTTGCGCGTGTTTTGCTTGCTTGAGTGTTTCTGCATTATATGAGTGGCTTTGGAATATAAATCGCAGCACGTTTCAGATTTTAAAAAACGTGACTTCTATTTCTGAAAATATCACAGTTAGGAGATTTATAGTGAGTGGTTCCCAGCATTATTACAGCAAAGCGCGTGATTACAGTACTAAGCCGCTGCAATGGAGCAGCTCTAATGCTATTAAATTAAAGATGATGTACCATAGAGCAAAAAATTTACAGTGAAAGTAACAAAAACTTGTAAAATGCATTTTAATGGGCATACTTGTGTGAAAATATCCAAAGGACATAGAGTCAAACCAAAAATTATTCAGAGACCAGATATAATTTTTTATATTTTTTTACTAGTGGGTGCAGGACACTATAGTTCATTTATGTAAGTGAGGATAGCAAAATAAAGTAAACTGTGACAAATCATACCCAAAAATTATTCATACAATGGACTACCAGTAAAACTGATACAAATTGGGACCATAAATGCATACCGAGTCTGGGGAAAAAAAACTGAAGTTCAGGTTTGCATGAACCTGGATGACAGCATGCCCAGGAGACTACAGGCTGTCATTAAGGCTAAGGGTTGCCCGACTAAGTATTGATAGTTGTGTAAATACTGTCATACTAACAGCTGTCTAATTTTTGGTTGATTGTAATCCATTAGGCTACATACCTTTCAATCAAAGTTATCTAACATTATCAAGTTGAATTTGTTCTGACAGTTTAACTCTTGATCTTGTTACTTGTTACTTGTTAACTCATGTTCTTGTTATATTTTATTACCATTTTCTAACTATAGCGAATAAACTGTGATATTGTGAGAAATGTTGAAGGTGTCTGAATCATTTTGTATCTATTTGATAAATGAAGTTAACTTACTAACATTATACATATTCTTTTGGTTTCTGTACCCAATATTTTTTTAAAAATGCAATAAATATATCGGTATCGGTACTCGGTATCGGAAAGTACCACAAATAAAAGTATCGGTATCGGGCGAGTACTGGAAAAAGTGGTATCGGTGCATCCCTAGTTGTTTGCTCAGTTGTGGTGTCCACCAGTCATATATTTTTGTATGATGATTGTTTTATAGCAGTCAGCTGGTCATTTTTTTGTATACAAATAAACCCCTTTAGAAGACTTTGCTTTGCATCAGGGTCCTGATTGGACTGTACACCTTACTTATTTTCTGGCAACTATATACTGTTCAAAAGTTTGGGGTCAGAAGGGCTTCCTTCCCTCCCTCCTCTCCCTCGCTTCCTCCCTTAGTTTCTTAAGAAATAAATACCTTTATTCAGCAAGGACGCAAAACATTTATAATGTAAAATTTTTTTTTCCCAAATAAATGGTGTCCTGAAAATGAATAGTGCAGTTTCTAAAGGAATATTAAGCAGCACAACTCTTTTCAACATTGATAACAATGTTTCTTGAGCACCGAATCATCATATTAGAATGATTTCTGAAAAAAATCATGCCACTGAAGACTGTAATAATAACTGCTAAAAATGCAGCTTTCAATAGAAAAATTAATATAAAACCACATTTTAAAATTATTAAAATAGAAAACAGTTATTTTAAAATGGAATAATATTTCGTATTTTTGCTCAAATAAATGCAGCCTTGGTGGGCATAAGAGACTTCTTTCAAAAGCATCAAAACATATTTTATGACCTTTAACATTTGAATGGTAGTGTATGCATATATTACATTGCGTATGTATATAATATTATGACATATTTCATTATGGTCAAGTAGACATGCCGTGATCCATTAAAAAAAGAAAGGATAATTACATGATGTTATTATAAACTTTTTTTTTTTTTAATTTAAGACTGCATAAGTCATGCTTATTCTTTTTTTTCATTGTTCACACTGCAGGTGTATCTATATGAATTGCCAAAAAAAATTTTTTATAATAACATCATGTAATTATCCTTTCTTTTTATAAGGATTTTCCCTTATCCATATATGTAGGAGTATATTACTCTCTCAGGGCTGATGCTGAGCTGAAAAAGATGTAAATTAAAATTTAGCAAGAACTGACACCACTCTTGAGGTTGTTAATAAGCCTTGCGGATGTTTAATAAATGAATGATGAATGAAACATATCATGTTTTATTCTAACACTGTTCTTTTCTACACCCAACAGAATGATTCCCCCAACGAGTAAAAACTTCCTGGTGAATAACCTGGCCGCCGGGACGCAGTACGACCTCTGTGTGCTGGCTATTTACGACGACGGCATAACCTCCTTGACGGCTACACGGGTTGTGGGCTGCGTGCAGTTCACCACTGAATCGGAATATCTGCGCTGCCACTTCATGCAGTCCCAGTTCTTGGGCGGCACTATGATCATCATCATCGGGGGCATAATCGTCGCCTCCGTCCTCATCTTCATCATCATCCTTATGATCCGCTACAAGGTGTGCAACAGCGGCGCCGCTGCCAAGGGGACCTCGGTCACCGACGTGCACTCTCAAACCAACGGGGCGCAATCCCAAGGCTGTACCGTCACACCATCTGCCTCCAAACAAGGTGCTTTCAGCTTAGAGGAGGGCGAGGGGTGCAAAAAGAGCTCTGCCGCACCTCTTCCTCCCCCTCCAGATTCCCAAACCCACACCTCAGAGACTTCCATCCCAGACTGCACCACCTCCACTTCCCTGGTAAGCCAAAGCTGGACAACTCCCAGCTCTTCAGGGTCACTAAAGCCAAAGCGCAAACCAGCGCCAAAGCCTGTTCCGGCGGCCGGCGCCGAGCCCAAAGTAGAAGCGCTACCTAATGCAGAGACGCAAAACACCAACCGCAACAACTCCACTGCTCTACAGCAGCCGGTCCCAACCCCTCCATCTAGCTTCAAAGACACTCCAATTTTAAGGAGGGCTCGTCCGTCTTCGTCCAAGTATATGACACTGCCCGTGGAAGGAGCACGGGCTAAACGCAGGTACTCTTTGAACGAGAACCTGTCAAAACATCACTGCTACATTGGCTCGCAGAAACTGGGCAACGTGTTTTGCAAGCGGAGTATGTCTGTGAATGGAATGCTTGTCCAAATGGCGAACTCAAATCTAGACAGTGAGAAAACCGCCTTTTCCAGTGTTAGAAGTGGATTCAGAGAGGGCAGCACCCCGAAACCCCCGGTGGTGATGTACGACTGCTGAACTAATGGAGTTCGCTATCTCATTTGTGTGCGTTCGAGTGTGTGTGTGTGTGTGTGGGTGTGTATAGGCACTCATAGTATATAGATGTGTGATCGTATGAATGTGCACGTTTTGCACCATTTCTTTTGTTTCCATCTGCAAATCATATTTTCGGCTGTCTTTTTATTAATGTTTTTGGAAACCCATGGATTAATGTGGATGTTTGCCTTGAGGGCAAGAGCAAGATCCATCACCCGAGAGAGACACGCCTCCATCTTCACTGCACACGCCGAGCATCACGGTAAGAGGAAAGCATTGGTGCCTTCCTGTGACCTCTTACCAGGGGCTCCTACTGGTACAATCTTTTGTGTCGTTCCCGGAGGGGGGGGGGGGGGGGGGGGGGGGGGAAGGAAACATGAGATTTCACAAAAAAGCCTTTCTATTCAAGGAAATGACATTTCCTGCATATTATAGAGAAACTCTTATTGGAGAAAACAACAACTATATAAGGACTTGATACTGGGACCTGTTATTAAATTGATATTTTTAAAAGGAAATCAAAGCTTTTTCTTTTCAGTGACATTGGTTTTGCCTTTGTTTTAAGGCACAAAAAAATCCATGTACAGAAAGACAACATCTGCTGTGTTCTTATGTTGTGTAAAATAATAATAATAAATACATTAAAAAAATTTCAGTTGTGGCATTAGCAACATGAAAGAAATGGTCATGATAATGAACACAGCCTTGGAAGGTGTTTTATAAATGCTTTAAAATCCCCTGTACTGCCTCAATCTGTGTAATCCACAAAAAATACAGTGATGTTTCAGGTATCATGACAAATGGTAAAATAGATCACATGATTACAGAATTTGTCAAAATTGGCCTTTGCATGAACCACAAATCAGAGTAGCAATAAATGCCTCTAAAATAATGCAGTAAACATTAACTAAACAAATGTAAAAGTATTGTATACTTAACTGATAATAAAAATTAGAAACATTATTTAAATTAGATAACCATGTGACTTTGCACAGACATCTGTCATATTGCTGTGCAATAATAGTAATTTCAAAATCTTAAATATAACTTCAAAATCTTAAATATAGGTCTTTGAATATTTATATAATTTTTATTCATGTAAATTAATTTAGTAAAATTACATGTATTTTCTTGTTATAATCTTTGTACATTTTATATGGTAAGATAACTTACAGTACCCAACTAACAGGATTTTTCTGCATTATTTTCCACTAAAATTACTATATAGATTGTTTAATGTATATAGTCAAAAACAGATATCGTAGTGTGATGGTGCTTTCAGTCTGAGCTTCAATCCAGCTCAAAGATAATTTGAGGAACTAATCACCTTGGTAACAGAACATAATTCTCTATGGTTCATCATTCATTAAAGCATCTGCATTATAAGATGATTAAGATGGCAACACATCACATCATTTACACACTGGCGTGTAAGACGTGTGTGCAAAATGTTTTGTAATGTGTTAATGACATCATAAATTTGTATAGGGAGGTGATACTTTTTTTTTTACAAGGTAAGTAACATCTTTAAAAAAAACTTTAAAGCATGAAGAATTATCCTTTAGGTCTCTGATCAAAATGAAAGCCAAAGTGGATTGAAAGCTGTAAAATGTCTCTTTCATATTTCAAACAAAACTTACACATTCATATAAAGGGTTACGGTCCCTTACAATGGCTCTATAAACTATAAATAAAATTGTCCTTACTATGGCCCTTTAAGCCCTAGACTCTTAATGGTAAGTAGCTTCAGGAAGATCTCTTTGACCACATATGGTTTCCGGTTGGTGGGTCCAGAGGTGTTACGACCTTCTTTAGCTTGATTGTCTCATAGAGAGACTCACAAGTCAGAGCACCCATGTGTCTCTGCAATCAAGATTTAGCCGAGGGCACTGACATTTTAACAACCCTCACTCCACTTTTCTGTCACGAGTCTTTAATCGGCATGTGTCAGCTCATTAGAGGGAGGAGGAAAGGCGAACACAGAGAGAACTGCAGCTAGTCTGCAGGGGAAATTTAAAGCACAATCATTAATCACAAGGATGTCTACTCAACTTTGGCACAAAGACGGAGCAACGAGGTGCAGCGGAGTCCTGAGGTGATGGCGGGTCGATGCCCAACCAAGGCAGAGTCGGAGGGACGAGGGAGCCCTGTGGAGCGACGGGTGATGGTTGAGGTGAGGGAGCTAGGAGCCGAGGTGGAGCCGCTGGGTCTACGGGCCTCGGAGACTGGAGGCGGAGGTGAGGGATTCTCCAGCCATGGCAGACCCGTGGTGCTCGTATTGATGGTGGGCTGAGGGCGAGCAGAGGGGCTGCCAGACAACAGAGGGGGAGGAGGCAGGAGCAGGTGGGTGGGAGGGGAGGGCGGGCATTGTGCCCCGGGCATTTCGGGCTGAACTCTGGGTCAGAAGCCCCCTCTAGAAGGAACACGGGAACAGGATGGTGCTCAGGAGGAGCGGACACTTGAGGGCACTTTCTAGGTGCGGGCACTGGAGGGTGCTCTGGACTGGAGCCCTCTCCTCTTCGCTTTGGCACTTTCGCCACTCCATACTCAGCTCACCCTCAGCTGCGGTGCAGGGGGCGGAGCTCCTCTCTGCGCTCACACTGTCCGTGGCTTTCTCCCTCGTGGCGGGCATTGTCGCCGGCTCTCGCACCTGGTCTGACGGCTTGGGCTCTACTTATGGGGCGATCCTCCGCTCAGTCGCTCGGCATTGCGCTGGCTCGTAGATCGCGGCGGGAATTGGCTCTCCGTCATCGGTGGGCTCGGGCTTTAGCTCCGCACAGCCGGGAGATGGTGGGCTGGGCTCTGGGTCCAGAGCGCCAGAATCCACTCCACAAACACACCGAAATCCTCTCAAGGACAATCTTCGGTCGACGGTGCTCTGCACTCGATGTTTAGCGTCGTCCGGGTAGCTGGTGGTGCTTGCTAGCAGCTGGAACAGTCTAGTATGGTCCTCGAGAGCTTTGTCCCCCTGCTCCAGCAGGAGGAGGAGGTATTCGGGGCGAAGAAGGGCATCCATCCAGGGAACAACGGGGAAAAAAGACACTGGGTAAAAACGGGAAACAAAACGGAGGGTAGACACACGGAGGTTACTGTTTTAGTCGGTTCTTCTGTCACAATCTCTGATGGCAAGGAACAATGGAGATGAGGAATAAACGTAACAGTCTTTAATCCAAGAAACACAGGGTACATCCAACACTGGGAAAGGCAGGAAACACATGAACATAACAAGTAGAAGCGACAGAAACAGACTGCACAGACTAGGAATTAAATACAGGGGATGATTGGGGAAACACAGGTGTATGGGATGACTAATCAAACGAATTAACAAAACAAGGACAGGAACATGATCAAATAAGGGAACAGAAACAGGGGCAAAACATGACACAGACAGTCCATGATCCTGACAGATAACATATGGCAGGTAAATTAATAAGTAAAATAAATAAAAAAATAACATTTGGGGGGGGGGGAATTTTTTTAAATAAAAAATAAAAACATGTTTTTCACTACACAAAAATTATAATATATATTATATAATATATTATATATATACTATATACTATATTATAACATAATATTATACAAGAAGTCACTGTGACAGAGGTAACATATGACATTTCCTAAACCAAGAAAAACACTGAATGTGGATGCTCATACAGTGTCGTCAGAGATAGATAAAAAGCCAAAGAGTCTTTATAATCAACAGAGTTGTTTTGGAAGATTGGGATGTTTAAATTTCCTTTGTTGTGTTATGAAATAATACGGAATTTTGACCGTTTTTTCACAGTTCACTAAAATCTAACAAGATTATGTAGGCTTTGCCATGTCAGATGTGCACCATCTTAAATCAATCATTGTACTTGACCATATAAAGTAAATTTCTACAAATAGGTAAAAAAATATGGAATGAAAAAAAAGATCTGTATGTCTAGATACAATTTTAAAATCTAAATTTGTTATTTTAGCAAGAAACTATAATACATTTTATGAGTTAGGATTAAATGCTTGAGTTAATAGTTTAGTAAAAATATTTTTATATATATATATATATATAATATATATATATATATATATATATATATATATAGCTATATATATAATATATATATAATAATTTTTTTTTTTTTTTTTATTAAAATAATGTAGTGTGATTAGAGATGGTACCATATAGGTAAGAAAAGTGTCTCATAATAAGCTTTGAACTTATGCTAGATCAACATTAATACATTTTTACCGCTAGAAAAATCATGTTGATCCTACGGAGCCCCTAAAGGGACATGGTGGTGGAAAAAAATCAGATTGAGTGAAAAAATTTGGGGTAGGAGGAAAAAATATTTGTCAGATTGTTTGCGTTCTCTCGCAAAACTTTTGCGTTCCCTCGAGAAACTTTGTGTTTTCTCGCAAAACTTTTGTGTTCCCTCGCAAAACTTTTGCGTTCTCTCGCAAAACCAGTTCAGTTCGGACAAACACTTCTTGTTTACTTTACAGATTGTAGTGGTTCATACAGCTCCTACGTTCACAGTGGAGCAGTTCATAGAGTTTTGTTTTGAAATTGGACGAAATAGTCAGTGCATGCTTATCAAGGCACGGTTTTGGGACATTCTAAAACGCTTAATGTAAACCACTGGATGACTAAATTCAGTACATACCTTATTAATAAAGCATACAGACAAGCAGAATAGCCCATAATATGAACGTAACCCTGTAAATTGAATTGCACTTTAAGAGTATCCCTCATAGAAGGAACATGCTTAATTAATGGACTAAGATAGTGGTATAAAAAGGCCAAATTCGGTATACAGTTTATTAATAAATTATACATGAAAGCAGGTAAGAACAGAAGCGTTTTCCTCCCATAAAGAAAATGCGGCTTAATGAAGACGGTGATTAAAGACCAAATATGCTATAGAAATTATTAAAAGTATATTCTGTGTACATGCAAGCAGATGAGCCCATATGAGCTGAATTGCATGATAAGCATTTTCTTCCCCATAGAAAACCGCGCTTAACGTGGCTTAATATAAGAAGACAGTGATATAAAATGCCCAAATTTTATATTTTATTAAAAATATACTACAGGCAATCAACGCAGTAATCCATTAAACCAGTGGTTCTCAAATCTTTTACAATGGCGTACCCCCCTAGGGCATTTAGCCTAACATTCTTCTGAGTACCCCCACTTAGGCCGCAGTTACACCTTTTCCATTAAGGGACCATATTTGCCACTTAAATTGATTTACATGTGCATTTTTACTGTTAGAGAGGCAAAGGTTTTCTAGCCTTATTAATTGTATGTCATGTTTTATGTCATATTCTTCACATTTCATTAAGTGTATTATTAATATAATAAATAAAGCGATAAATGATTGCAAAACAAAGTTATACTTGTAGATTCAAAACTAAAATCGCCAGTAGGTGGCGGCAAGTCACTGCCTAATGAGCAAGGCGAAGCATTCATTCATTCTGTAACGAAGCAAATGGTTGTAGTTATGAAAGGGTTATTAATCAAGTTCCGATTATCAGTAGGCCTACTCTCCGAATCATTCAAAGATTCAGCAGATTCATTCACCAACGATTTCGTTGGAACTATTATTTCTTTGTAAAATGTAACAAACAAGATTGATAACATTGTGTTTAAAATGTAGGCTACATTTAAAATGTAAAATGTACACTTAATATTGCCTTTTTTATTGAACTGTTATATAAAATCAGTGTCACATTTGCAGTCTTTTGGATATTCAGGGGAAATTGCATTCTCGTAGGTTTCAGAGCGAAATAAGAACGTAACAGTGCTCGCTTCATAAAATTTCTAATAATCTTTCATATGATTGAATCTTCAAACTTTTAGAAGTTTGCAATTTCGAATTATGCCCTATTGTAAGTGATGGAGTATTTTATGTTTCAGCGATTTGATCATGCACACATATTCATTGCAAACGGCCTGTTCATTATTAAAATAAAACATAGAATCACCAATACAGATAAAATGTTACACAGTCAATTTAAATAATCTGTATTATAGTCTGTGCCGTACGCGTGAGCCCCGGTCCACTCCAGTGCGGCACATTTTTGTTTATTATGATTTTTTTCCCTTCTATATTGGAACGTACAAAGCCCAGTTAATTTAATTTAATAAATAATGGTTTAGCTTCAGATACATTGTGAATATGGAAACATTTGGATTTGTGCTGAATGAGAGCGGTACGTGAGCCCATACTTTCAGTTTCGCTTTAATTTATGTTTTGGCTTCTTTATAGCTATTCTGGGCTTGTCTGCTTTCCTGTGCATAATATGCTATATTTTATTAATAAACTGTGTACCATATTTTGGTTTTAGCCTATACCGTCTTTGTCCATTAGCCTCCCTTAAGCGTTTTCTATAGCCTAACGGTTTTAAATGGGGCAGAAACGTCTCGGTTACGTATGTAACCCTCGTTCCCTGAAGGAGGGAACGGAGACGTCACGTCGGAGGACCGATGAATTGGGATCTTGCTTAGAGAGACCAATCTACTTCAAGTGTAACTAAACGAGCCAATGCTCATTGGCATGCGATTATTGCATCCAGCTTCCGCTGATCACAGCGTGAGCATAAAAGGGCAGCAGGCGCAACACATACCAGGTTTTTGCTGAGGAGCCTAGCCGGTGACCCGGCCGCTCAGCGGTTGGTACAGGAGCTGTGGCGACGGGACATCTCCGTTCCCTCCTTCAGGGAACAAGGGTTTCATACGTAACCGAGACGTTCCCTTTCAGTCGGGCACTCTCGACATCACGTCAGATGACCGACGAAATTGGGATCCTACAAAAAGGCCACAGCTACCGCCCCTTCCAGTGTACTGTGGAAGCCACCTGCGCCCCTACTTTTTGGCGTTGGCCAGGGCTTGCACAAGAGGACCAGCTACTGATACTATGGCGCTACCCAATGAGTAAGACTGGATAACCCTAGGAAAAACATACCCGTTCCACTTGGAACAGGGGCGTTACGGAAGCTCGAACCTTCCCGAAGGAGGTTTCGGAAGCAATACACATATGAACATCCCTTAGGTGCATATGGAAGAATGGAGGTGATTTGAACCCTCTTGGAATGGCAGAAGTATGCCAGGGAAACACGGGCTCGAGGCTATACCACGGACTTTACACATATGAGATCCACTTAGGTCATACATATGGAACCCAGCCTTCTAACGGTTCTCGAGGATTCAGTGAGTGAAGGCCTGGCGCCGGACGCTCAGCCACGTCTGACTGCCGAGGGGACGGAGGAACTCACAGGGTCTACTGTATGGACTCTCTGAAGTGGTTTTGCAAGCCGACCCGAAGCAGGGGCCTCTCAGTGCTTCTACCCGTTTGAGGTGAGAACACAGGAGGATACCGGCTCCACACGAAGGCTATAGAATCTAGCAAATGTGTTGGGGGTCGCCCAGCCCGCAGCCCTACAAATATCTGTCAGCGCGGCGCCACGAGCCCAGCGCCCAGGAGGATGCACACCTCTAGTTGAGTGAGCTCACAACCTGAGCGGGCATGGCACACCCTGTGCCTGATAAGCCAGGGTGATGGAATCCACAATCCAGTGGGCCATCCTCTACTTAGAGACAGCATTCCCTTTCTGCCGGCCTCCGTAACAGACAAAAAGCTGGTCTGAGGTCCTAAAGCTTTGCGTCCGGTCTACGTAGCACCATAAGGCTCGGACGGGACAGAGCAAAGCTAGGGCTGGGTCTGCCTCCTCCGAGGGCAGCGCTTGGAGGTTCACCACCTGATCCCTGACGGGAGTAGCAGGAACCTTGGGCACGTAACCGGGCCTCAGGATTACCTGGGAATCAGCCGGCCCAAACACTAGGCACGAGTCGTCGAACGAAAATGCATGCAGGTCCCCTACCCTCTTGACAGAGGCCAATGCCAGCAGGAGCAAAGTCTTCATTGAGAGGAACTTCAGCTCCACTGCCTGTAAAAGGCTCAAACGGGGCCTGCTGTAGAGCCGTGAGCACCAGACTCAGGTCCCAAGAGGGTATAGCGGGGGGCCGTGGAGGATTTAACCTTCCCACCCCCCTAAGGAATCTGACGACCAAGACATGCTTCCCCAACGACCTCCCTTCTACGGGTCGTGGTTAGCAGCGATCGCGGCGACATGAATTTTATGGGTGGAGGGAGACAGCCTTCGCGCCAGCCCCTGCTGCAAGAAGGACAGCACAACTCCGATTGGGCATCCTCGGGGGTCTTCTCGGCGAGAAGAACAACACTCAACGAACAGGTTCCACTTCAAAACGTAAGCGTGTCTCGTAGACTGTGCTCTCGCCGAAGTGATGGTGTCAACTACCCCTTGGGGTAGGCTACCTAGAAACTCCGCGTCCCGTCCAGGGACCACAAATGTAGATTCCACAAGTCTGGACACGGGTGCCAGAGGGTGCCCCGTCTCTGAGTCAGTAAATCCTTTCTCAGAAGAATCGGCCAGGGAGGGGCTGTCGCGAGGAGCATCAGTTCGGGGAGCCAAGTCTGACTGGGCCAGTATGGCGCTATCAAGAGGACCTGCTTCTCGTCCTCCCTGACTTTGCACAGGAACTGTGCCAGAAGGCTCACTGGGGGAAAAGCATACTTGCGAAGGCCCCGCGGCCAGCTGTGTGCCAGAGCGTCCGTGCCGAGTGTTCCGTCGGTCAGGGGCCAAAGAACAAATGGGCAGTGAGGTTCTTGGAAGAGGCAAACAGGGCACCTGAGGGCCTCCGAAATGTCTCCAAATCAGCTGGACTGTCTGGGGATGGAGTCGCCATTCTTCCGGGAGCGCAGCTCGGGACAGCTCTTCGGCTGCCCGGTTGAGCAGCCCAGGTATGTGAACAGCACGAAGCGACCTCAGTTGCTTCTGATTCCAGAGGAGGAGGTGGCGGGCGAGTTTGTGATAAGCGACGGGAGCGCAGACCACCTTGTCGGTTGATGTACGCAACGGCCGCTGTATTGTCCGTGCGGACCAGTACATGCTTGCCTCGTAAGCGCCCTTGGAGACGGCTCAGGGCAAGGTGCACTGCCAGCAACTCGAGGCAGTTGAGGTGCCAGTGCAGTCGGGGCCCCGTCCAAACCCTTGACACTGCAAGCCCGTTGTACGTGGCCACCCAGCCGGTGGTTGAGGCATCCGTGAAAACCACAGAATGCCTGGAGACCTGCACCAGGGGCACTCCTGCCCGGAGGAACGCAAGGTCTGACCAAGGGGTGAAGGTTTGGCGGCAGGCCGGTGTAGCTTGGAACCGGAAAGTGCCGCGTTGCCACGCCCCACCTCGGGACTCGGCCATGGAGCAAGTGCTGAAGCGGTCTCATATGAAGCAACCCGAGGGTATGCCGCCGTGGCCGTCATATGCCCCAGGAGCCTCTGAAATTTTTTCAGTGGGACCGCCATCCTGCCCTTGAACATATTCAGGCAGTTCAACACCGACTGAGCACGTTCCTACGTGAGGCATGCTGTCTGTTCGACCGAGTCCAACTCCATACCGAAAAAAAAGAGATCCTCTGCGTCGGGGAGAGTTTGCTCTTTTCCCAGTTGACCCGAAGATCCAACAGGCTAGGTGTGAGAGCACCAAGTCCTTGTGTTCGCACAACTGATCCTGAGACTGAACTAGTATGAGCCAATCGTTGAGGTAGTTGAGGATGCGAATGCCCTTCTCTCTCGTGGGAACAAGGGCTGCCTCCGGAACTTTCGTAAAGACACGGGGCAACAGGGACAGCCCAAAGGGCAGGACCTAGAACTGGTATGCCCGTCCTTCGAACGCAAACCACAGAAATGGTCTGTGGCACGGAAGGATCGAAACATGAAAGTACGCATCCTTCAGGTCAATCGCTGCAAACCAATCTTGGGGACGGATACACCTGAAAATGCATTTCTGCGTGAGCATCTTGAACGGGAGCCGGTGAAGGGCCGGTTCACGACGCGCAGGTCCAAGATAGGTCTCAACCCACCGCCTTACTTGGGTACAATAAAGTAAGGGCTGTAAAACCCCGACCTCATATAGGCTGGAGGCCGGCTCTATCGGGTCCTCGCCAGTAGGACTGCGATCTCTGCCTGCAAGACAGGGGCATCTGCTGCTTTCACTGACTTAAAGTGGACGCCCCTGAACTTGGGAGGGAGCCGGGCGAACTAAATCGCATAGCCGAGCCTGACAGTTCAAAGGAGCCATCGAGACGGGCTAGGTAGCTCTAGCCAGGCTCCCAGACGCAGCGCAAGTGGCATCAACGGAACTACAGGCGTACCCGCAGCGGGGCGGCGTGAAAGAACGCAGGGACCCGGCCAGGGCGTCTCTTTGCCGGTCCGAGGCGAGGTCTGGGTGTGTGCAACACTGACCTACGTTTGAGCAGAGGGTGCGTGGGTAGTCCGTTGGTTCGTCCTCCCGATCCGCCCACTGCTGCTCACTGGCGAGAGAGGAGGGTGAGTGTGATACATACTAGATCGTCCACAACCCCCCGTCCCCTCTGGGGGGACCCAGAAATAGAGGAATTGCTCTTGTCGAGAATTTGGGTACCACCGACCGCGGTCATTGGTGGAAAAAGATTCTCCGCCGGCCTCCTCCGGGGGAGGGAGGGGTGCTTACCATCTCATGAAGAGCCAAGTACCTACACCTATGGGTCGACCGTCTAAGGGCCTCTTGCTCTTTCGCTTGCCACCAGGTTTGGCGGGGGGCCTGGACGGGCGGGGCGGCTGTCCTGCGACCGGCTCCACGGCACAGCTTTGCTGGAGGCCGCAGGAGCCCTGCTCTTGTTTTGGCGGTGGCAGGGGGGCCGCCCTCGGCGACGGCAGCAGCTGCACGCCGGGGCAGGATGTACCTGATGGCCTCAGTCTGCTCTAGTCAGCGGAGAACCGCTGGGCACGTTCTCCACCGTGTCGCAGACAGGCCGGCCTGGGACACGGGGACGTTCAATAATCATGTCTTGTCCGTCTCGCGCATGTCAACCAATCACAGCCAGAATGGCGCTCCCGGACCACCATAGTGAACATCGCACGACCCAGAGACAGCGCCGTAACCTTCGTCGCTCGTAGCACGAGGTCCGCCGCGGTGCGGAGTTCTCTCTGAACTTCCAGGTCGTGACCACCCTCGTGCAAGTCCCTCAGTGCCTTGGCCTGGTGCACTTGCAATCACGCCGTTGCGTGTAAGGCGAAGGCAGCTTCACCACAGGTCGTGTAGGCATCGCTGGCCAGTCGAGTACCTACAGACCCGGGAGAGGAGGAACGGTTCTCCCTGCCGGTTGGAGGCGACATTAGGACACAACTGCATCGCAACCAACCACTCCACCGGGGGGACCCTTGTAACCCACTAGCTGCCCCACCATCGAGGGTGGTAAGAGAAGAGGATCCAGCAAATCAGTTTCCGGCAATAAAAAAGGTGCCGTCCACGACCTGTTGAGATCCTCATGCACCTCCGGGAAGAAAGGCACAGAGACGGGGCGCTGAGAACCAGCGCGGACCACCCCGAGAACCAATCGTGCAACCTTGAGGGCTCGGGACACGGTGAAAGTCTTCACTCGAGCCCTAACCCTACGGTGGCCCGGGAAAGCATAGCCATTATTTCTGGATCCGATTCAGGCATTGCTATGGTCCCGGAGGAGAGCAGTGCAGCTGAATCTTCCTCTCCAGAAAGTTCTGGCTCACCCTCCGATGCTGCAACTGACATCTGATCGTTGGGGGGAGCCTCGAAGAAACAGGTGGGTTTCCAGCCTGCTTTTTTTGAGAGCTCCGCTGGTTTCGAAGTGCCGGCGGGTTTGGGCATCCCCGGAGGGGAATTCCTCATTGTGACCGTAAGACCAGTCCGCCCACTTCTAGAAAAAGGATGCCCCCGGCTGCTGCCAGAGGGAACCCTAGATCTAGGCAGTGGCACGGGTACTCCGCCCCTTTGCAGGTAACGGAGTCTTGTTCGCAACTCCGAGATGGTCATACCCCGCCATGGGAGCATGAGCCATCCACGACAGCCACCTCAGCGTGCTTCATGCCCAGTCACGAGAGGCAGCGATCGTGACCATCAACCAGCGCCAGGTAACGACCGCATACAGAACGCCCGGGTGATACGTTGTCTATAGCAAGACCCACATCGTCTTTATAAAGACGTAACGTCAAGTTTGCCAAGCAACGTCGTCTTTAGAAAGACGCACCCGAAATTGCTCTTTTAGGGGAAAAAGCTCTTTTAGCGTGCTGAGGCGCACAGGGGAGATGATCATTTGCAACACAACAGGGGGTAGTGCAGCCTGATGTGTGCAACCCACTCGACACGGGAAACCACCACCGCTGAAGCGCCGTCCGCCAACACGAAGAGCTCTCCAAGAGCGTGCTGAACTCGTTCAGTCTTCTCTCCGTAGAGTAGTCAGGAGCGGAACGATGTGATCGCTCGGCTCCGAAGCGAAAAGCTGAATATGCGCTGCACCTGCTGCCTACTTATACTCACGCTGTGATCAGCAGCAGCTGGATGCAATAATCGCATGCCAATGTGCATTGGCTCGTTTAGTTTACACTCGAAGTAGATTGGTCCCTCTAAGCGAGATCCCAAATTCGTCGGTCCTCCGACGTGACGTCGAGAGTGACCGACTGAAAGGGAACGTTGCATTATGGCTATCTGCTTTACTGATAGTAATGCTATTAATGAGGTCATTAATATTACAATTGTTATTAGTATTAATATTTATTAGGCCTAATACCGAATTGGGCCTCCAGTGTCACTGTTATAGTAGCCTAAATTAAGCCACATTAAGTGTTTTAGAATGTCCCAAAACCGTACCTTAAACTATAAGCAAAGCTGACTGTATTTGAACTTGAGTCCAAGTTTAAAATAAAACTCTATGAACCGCTCCATTATGAACATATGAGCTGTATGAACCACTAACTTACAAGCTGTAAAGTAAACAGGAAGTGTTTGTCTGAAAACTGGTTTTGCGAGGGAACGCAAAAATTCTTTGCGAGGGAACGCAACGTTTCTTGAGGGAACGCAAAAAACATTTCCTCCCACCCTGAATTTTTTTTCCACCACCATGTCCCTTTAGGGGCTCCGTATGATCCCTATTTTTGAAATCAGAATAAAACACTAATTTTGAAAAGCAAGAAGCAATAAATAAATAAAAAGCACAGTAGAGCACAACACAGCCTTTCGACCCACGTCAGCATATTCTCTCAACGTCATAAGAACAAAAATATGTATTTTGGTTCAATCACGTATGTTAGGTTGGAAATTCTGTCAATGTTTGTGTCAGGTGCATTTTACACAGCATCTCTGACATGAGCCATCCTTGACTGCAATTCGTTTCATCACAACTGCACCAACACCCAGTAATCTCTGCTAGCTGTTGGAGAGCTGAAAAATTCACTCAAATTAGAGATTCACTGGATCAAAACACAAATCTAATTCAGTCTCTCTGTCTATATGCCAGCCTTCTAATATACCTAAAACAAGAAAATGGCAAATAGGAAGCTACATGCAAAAAAACGCTAATATGTTGCATGCCAAGCTGAAATAATTGTGTAATTATACAGAGCAAAATGCCAGTTTGCTTTGTTTCTTAAATAATATAGCATTCTTACATAAACTGTTTTAATTTAACCAGGAATGGAGGAGAGATAGGTCTGGCTTATGATAAATGATTGACAAATGTGTGAGCTAGATTGAAATTCTCTAAATCTATCTGCCCTATATAACTGGACAGAAGATGAACTCTGCCATCTGGATCCTTAAAATTCACATGCATAGTATTACACTCTGAGCTTTGTATCTGTATCTGTGCACAGGGGAATAATGAAACATACACATGCACACATTAAGAGTGGCATTGTAAGATTTAAAAAAAACATGCCTTTCATGTTTTTGCAACATTAAAAAATTGCTTTGTATTTTCATAACAGTTAAGACAAAAAGGATTTGGGGGTGACATGTATGGAAAATTGCTTTTGCCATGGGATAAAAAATTAAACGTGCAAACATTCTGAGTTATATCTCACAATTCAGACTTCTTTTTTTCGCAATTCAGAGAAAAAAGTCATAATTGTGAGATAAAAAGTCACTTTCTATCATTTAAAAAATGTGAGATCAGTCAGAATTGCAAGGAAGTCTGAATTTTATATCTTGTAATTCTGACTATCTGTTACGGAGCTGACAAGACGTGAGACGTGCGGATCCATTCGCAAAGCTTTATTGGGGAGAAGACAGAGACGTGGTCATAAAGAAGGCAGGGGTCAAAACAGAGGAGACAGGTCTTATGTCGGGCCAGACACTACGAATAGTCTAGGGCTCGCGTGCGCGTCGCCCCGCTTGGGCAGACCGCGTCCAGGGGCAAGGCTAAAGGGAGAAATCCAGGAAAACAGGCGAAAGGCTAAGGCTAAGGCTAAGGCTAAAGGAAGGCTAAGGATAAAGGCTAAGGGTCAGTTAGGCTAAGGCTAAGGAACACTGCGGGCTCGTAGTGTAAGCTATCTGACGCTAGCGCTAAACCAATACTCGGCAGCAGGAGGGAAAGGGACTCCTTAGTGAGTGTTTACAATTAGTGAGGGCGTAGTGATATGAAAAACTGCTGGGTGCAATCAGTGTTCCAGCTGGGGCAATCCCGTGCTGATGGCCCTCAGTTGCAATGAATGAGGGGGGCTATGTATGTCCGGGGTGATGTGCAAAAACAGTGTGTAGTGCGAGAGTCAATGAAATCGGAAAGGGTGACCTCTGATGGCTAGCAGAAGGAAGTTCATGGGCCGGATTCGTGACATTATCACAAACCTTAATAAATCACCTTATGATTCATTTAAATGCATTGCAAATGTTTCACTGCGTGCCTTTAGTAAATCCTGATGGTAGTTTTAATGATAAGCGGGATTGCGCTGGTGCAAGCTGTTAGTAAATCTGGCCCTTTTGTTTTTAATGAAGTGCTTGGTAAGAGCAACAAGGAGTTTTTATTAGACTTGAATGAATGCATTGCTAACTTTAATAAAAAATAAAAAACTATCTAGCAAATTAAGGTGTCCTTGGTGATTTTTTACACCAAGCATTATTTGTCCCTGGTTCTTAATTATTTTCATTTATCAGGTATACTGGGAACACACTGCAAGATTTGTATTAAAAAGGCATTTCACCAACTTGAATTCTTGAAAAAAAAAAATTATAAATGAACTTTTGGGAAGTCCAAACCAAACTCCCAGTGCACCTGATCAAATATGCCAAGGTTATTTACGTGTCTGAATAACGGATCTTAATCTCTGATTAAAACCAAACTTTTTTTCGGAAAGGAAAGAAAAAAATATATACTGTAGTGACAAAGCAAAAATGTTTTCCATTTAGCCATCATTCAATTAGTGCGGCTGAAACCCAGAAGCTGCTATGTGATGATTTTCCCCAAAGCTTTGACTGAGAGGTTTAAAAGCCCCCTCTTGCACACTTCAGCAAAGTAGTTTGCTTTTTGTCTGGTGTGTCGTGTCCAAAGAACTGGGAGACTAATGAGAATAGATGCATGTAGGCGGTCTGATTTCTCTCCATTAGCATTGATTTGCAATTTAAGGAAAGTGTAATTTAACCACATTCTTCTCCACCATAGTCTGAAGGAATGGAGGATGCAAACATCAGGGAAGGATCAAAGGCGAGAGAGCTCTGTGCTTCAAAGAGACCTTCAGCATGAACACACAGGATCCACGTTAAGTCTGCCAGACATCTGAGGTGTTGCACTGTCAGTTCCTCAACACACACAAAAAAAAAGTTATACATACAGTCTAAAACATTTTAAGTCCTACCTGAAATACAGCTAGGTCTTTGTTCATTTCACAGCATAATGCATAAAAATAAAAAATTATACATACTATCATATCTTATACAATATATATTATATAGATAATATATAATATTTAGCTTCATTAGAATGTTATTTTAGTTTTTATTTTTTATTTTTTTATGAAAGTATGGCGGTGAAATGAACAAATTATTTTCCAGTGATGCAAAGCTGAATTTTCAGCATCATAATTCCAGTCTTCAGTGTCACGTGCTCCTTCAGAAATCATTCTAATATGTTGATTTATTATCAGTGCTGGAAACTGTGTGTGGCTTAATATTTTTGTGGAAACCTGTGATACTTTTTTGCAGGATTCTTTGAGAATAAAAAGTTCAAAAGAACAGCATTCAAAATATGAATCTTTTCTAACAATATACACTACATTTCAAAAGTTTGGGGTCAGTAGTTAACATTTTTATTCTTTCTTTTTTTGAAAGAACTTAAAACTTTTATTCAGCAAGGATGTATCAAATTGGAAGAAGTTTAGCACGATTGATATTGTTAGAAAATATTTATATTTTAAATAAATGCTGTTTTTTTTTACTTTCTATTCATCAAAAAATCTTGAAAAAAGTATCACTGTTTCCAAAAAAATATTAAGCAGCACAGCATTGATAATTCTAATAATAAATCAGCATATTAGACTAATTAGAATGATTCGACGGATCATGTGACACTTTAGACTGGAGTAAGGCTGATGGAAATTCAGCTTTGCATCAAATAAATAAATTACATTTTAAAAATATATATTAAAATGGAAAACATTTTTGTATATTTTTAAAACTATTACTGTTTTTGCTGGATTTTTGTCAAACGAAAGCAGTCTTGATGCGATAGAGATTATTTTAAAAAAACAGTAAAGTCTTACTGATCCCAAACTTTTGACCAGTAGTGTGTGTGTGTGTGTATGAATATATATATATATAATGAAAGAAATGGCCAGCCCTAAATCATTTTTTAGTTTTTTAACTTGAAAATCTGAAAGGATTTGATAGTGATAAATGAGAACAATGTTATTGATCCCTGCAGTTTATTTTTATGTTGTGTTATTAGTGAGCAGACAGTTTTATTGAGGTGGAGGGAGATGAGCTCTTTCACTTGAAGAGCGTTGAGTCATAGACTTGAGTCTTGAGATGCAGCAGATTAATATTCCTGCATGTGATATTATCAGATATGCATCTTCTCAATGGTGAGTGACTATATCAGCGTGCCACTGCCCTTTATTCTCAATGCATGCACACGTCTAATGGAGGGGAAGCGTTTCAGTGCATCTGGATTACTGTCAATCTTGATTGACATCTTCAAAAATCCTGACATAAACCTAACACCCAGTGATTGGCATTAATACTGCTGGTTAGGAATCTGATGAGGAATCTTCTGACACACATACAGCTGAGGCTGGGACGACTGCAATGCTGTTCTAGGCTTATTACATCACTACAGTTATTATTTCATGACCACTAGAGCAGTCCGTTATCTATATGGAACAGAACTTGCAATTAATAGTTTACTTTTTTGAATCAGCCACTGAGGAGACAACTTGTTTAATTGTTTGTTTACTTGACAGTTACCAGTACTTCTCCAGTTACAAATATGTTCTCAGTAAAGGTGCTGAAGAGGCAGATTCAGCATCAAGCAATGTTGTTTTTCTGTCAATGACACTGCACAGATAGAAACAAGCAAATTATTATGTAGTGTAACTGTCGCAGCTGCTTAGGATAACTTTACATGCTTTTAGCACTGGTCTCTTTGTCATGTTTGTCCTGGTTAGGATGCGGTCAAGGTTGTAAACTTAAAATAATAATAATAATAAAATTTATCTCTAAAAGTAATACAATAAATTATGTATAGAATTATACGTCCAAAGAGTAGGTCAGGTCACAGAGTTTGGCACCCATTTCACATATTGTACTGCGGAATGTTTGCAATAAAAAAAAAATTAAAAATAAAAAAATAAAATAAAAATAATTGTTTTAAAAAGCACTAGAATTAGGCTTACAGTAGGTCAGTTATCTTTGTTGATTTCACAGCAGTTTGCTCATCCAGTATGAAATACAGTATTGACAGGAACATTTCAAACTGCTGGAAACCCCAACAGGTCATGACTGAGAGTTTCGTCCTTGCCATTTAAAGACATACAACATGAATGAATGTCAAACTCTCTTACCAAACCCCACAGTGGATCAAAGGCTCACTCACAGAAGATTCCTCCACATTACTTCAAAGCCAGATATGAATCACAGACTAGAGCCGAAGAGAAGCAATGCAAATCATTAGAGTTGCTACAAAAGTAAATGCTCTCCATCAATGTCACTGCAACTTCCCCAGATGCATCTCAGACATGCAGCCAGGCAGCGCTGATTCCCCACTTCTGCTATCGATCACATGCCACCAGCCTTTTTCTAGTCAGACAATTGTCACTCAGCAGGGGAGAGAGGCATTTATTGAGGGTCATGGTTTATCTGTGAGTTATACACATTTGATGAAGAGGAACGGGCCATCATGGACACTCTGCGACTTTTAGAAACACGCCGTCTCAGAGCCAAGCGGAAGATGATAAATCCATTCAAATACAGAGATCAATGCAAGACCATTACTCTTAAGAAAGCTGTTTCTTTATCCTTACGTATGTTAGTCAAGTCAGCCAAATGAAAACCTGAGCCCGGTGAGATAAATCGATAAAAGCATAATGCATTTGTTTCTTGAGGTTATTTACCATTTTTTTTATCCTCTTGAAGCCAGCAGCATTTTTATGTTAAACCCATGATATGGGGGGTGCTAGAGTATAGTAACACCTATGGCCGATAAAATACTAATAATAATAATAATAATAAAAAAGCCATCTAGAAACATGGATGAATAATGTGCCGTTGATAGTGCAATGCCACTGCACGGGGCATAAATAATAAAACAAAACAAAATTAATTAAAATACATATTAAATATAATAAAATAGTAATAGTATTACATATTAACATAGTAAGAACAATAAATACAATAACTAAAAAAAACTATTTCCCTTTATTTAAAAATACCTTATTTAAAATAATTGAACAATATGCAAAGTGCATCTGCCACCACACTTGGATAAAAAAAAAGTAAAACAAGAAAAAAAATAAAAAATAAAAAAGCACATGCTACAGGAATTGAAAATAATAATATGTAATGGGCAGGGCAACGTCTAACATACTGGAATCAATAACAAAATAAAATAAAATAAATAAATAAATAAATCAAATCAAACCAAATCAAATAAACCATAATTATATGCTTATTTAAAATAAGATTTAATCAGTTCATCAGTCAAAAGTCTTCAACTATACTACAGACCGTATACTCTTTTTTTCAAGATGGTCAAAATATAGTTTGTCCTATGTTTCTGATGTTTCTCTGTTTTGTAGGACTAAAGGGCTTAGACAGTTCTGCGTGGAGATGTACTGGGCAGGATGAGGGCCTGAACACTTCCAGCTGTGTTTCCAGTTGTGGAGATTAAGTGCTGAGTCTGGAGGTTTGGTTTGGACTTTGAGTTAGTCTCGACACAATCTGTCCCAAGCTCAAGCAGCTCAGAGAGGTTACGGGCGACTCTGGCAGTCCGCTTCCCTCTTTAATCTGCTCAAGGATTCAACGTCGCTTTGATACTTTGAATTAAATCCAACCACTGCAAAAACGAGGTTTGGTTGCCTTGTATGAAAATAACAAATCGGTGCAATGATATGAGAGATGTAGCCATCAGTTTTCTGGAAGATCAACACTTTTTAAAGCACTTTAACTGTGACAGTATCATTTTAAATGGGATGTTTCCAGTCAATATAGTGTATGATTGATATGTGCATTTTAGCGTCTCTTATTTGTGTGCCAAAGCATGAGAGGATGAAAGGCTACTTGCTTTGCAGATACCAGTGAACTTGCTAAGGATTAGCATGGTAAATCTAACACATTTCTATGTTTTTTGTATTGTGCATCATTTGACAAAGTATAATTTAATAGGACATTTTTTAACCTAATTTTGTACCATTAGCAGAAGGAGGATCGAGTGATGAATTGATGAATTGAGTAAGATCATTTATACTGAATCGGAAGTGGTTCACAAAATTAAGACCACAGAAAGAGGATGGATATGGAGTGCTATCCGATTCCTGAATGAATTATTCTTTTGAGTCAGATCATTTCAATTGTTTCATTCAACCAGTTCACAAAAAATGCTCTGAACAGTTCTTTCAGTCAGACTGAACTGGTTTGAGTGGTTCTTGCTGAATCACTGAACACAGAACTCTCCTCAAAATGAGTCTGATTCATATGGAAGCCTGTTACAACAACGGAAAAGTAATTGCAAGTTTTTAATCTCACAATTCTATATCTTGGAATTTTGACTTTTAACTTTGCAGTTCTGAGAAGAAAATTCTAAATTGTGAGATACAAACTCACGAATGAAAAAAAAAATAGTCGTAATTAATTTTTTTAATATTTTATTCCTTGGTTCCTTTATTTCGTTCATTCATTCTTTCTTTTAAATTCTGTGATGGAAACAGGCTTCCATAAATTTATAATGAGCAGAGAACCGACAAGTGAACAAAAACATTTGAACCGAAGGTCTGGCTGATGGAGCGAAATGTAAGTTATGAGAGATTTTAACACTGTTTTATGTTAACTGATACTGAATTATAATTAGTATCTAAATTATGTTATGTACCGAATCATATAGGTGCAATAACCTGAGCTGGGAAACACAAAAGTACAATAAACATCATTATTAAAATGGCTTTTGGAACGTTTTAGCATATAATATGCCACAGCATATGTTGATATAATATTGTGAATCGTTAATTTGAACAGGTGCATTAAAACAATTTGTTTGAAAGAACCAATTCACAGAAATGAATTAGACTTCGTCAGTAATCAAGAAGCACGTCCTAGTCACTCACATCAATTGTACAGTACAAGATCACACAGGACTAATGACATGCAACATGCTAAACAATAACAGGATTCAGTGACGTAAACATGAATTAAATTGACTTATTTCATTAGGCTTCTACAAGCAAGTATCCGTCATCTTTCTGAAAGAGGCTTTCAAAAGACAGGAAGAATGCTATTTTGGTCTGTAGTCTGGGACATCTCATTATGATAGATCTGTCTCTTTCTCTCGCAGTCTTTGAGATACAGTCCTTTTGAGTGGCCTGAAATCATTTATTCTGTGTTTCTCAGAACTTCAAGGACAGGGGAGTGTCTGTGTTGCGAACACCATCATCATGAGATGTGACGGGAACCCAAAACTCCCATTCACAGTAACAGTGTTGCTGTGAAAAAAAAAGCCTTATTAATAAATAACTGGGTGCAATCACATAGCTTTGATAAAACTTTCATGTAAAGTTATTTGGAAAGCCCTTTTACATTTAAAAATTGAGTTTTGGAGTAGTAAGCACTTTGAAACACATTAAAAAGATCTGCAGGTGTGCATTATGCAAATAACTTCTTCTCTTAAGATTTTGGAGCTGTAGCCACTGTAATGGCTTTCAAAGGAACCCCAGAGGTCCATTATATAGAATATAATAGTCTATTCGTCCTATTCTAAAACCAACCTAAACGTGACTTTTTTTGCCATCAAACGGCTTACTCGTTAACAATGACTTTAATAGACTATGAATAAGTCTAAAAGTGGAAATGTTCAAATAAAAGCATAACGGTTTTGATTCACAAGCATAGGCTTTTTATTTTACTCTGCAGTTGGGCATTTGCATATTCCATTAGCACCCAATTAAATGAGAATGTATCACCACATAGGTGTTTCACTTGTAGCACATGCACTCGTATGTGTGCAAATGTGCTCATCGTGGTATTTTAAGTGCTTATTCAGTGCTCTCAAGAATGTAAAAAAGGAAATTCAAATTCAACAAGAAAGTGTAGGGTACGTTCTAATATGTCCTGTATGGTGGACTTTGGACTTTGGCCATCGTCAGTGAGATGCCAAATTGAAGCAAGTGCTTGTGTTTAGTCTGAAGGTCTTTCAAATGGCATCAGGAACAAGTGAATATCAATACATTTCCTCAGAAATTAGACAGTGAAGTTCAAATTCAGTTGCACACCATTTCAATAAAACACAAAGTTTGCCTGAAATAAACATGTACACATTGACACACATAGATATGGATGGATGGATGGATAGATAGATAGATAGATAGATAGATAGATAGATAGATAGATAGATAGATAGATAGATAGATAGATAGATAGATAGATACACTCTTAAAAATTAAGGTGCTTCACGATGCCATAGAAGAACCTTCTTGTCTAAATGGTTCCATAAAAACCTTTAACATCTGAGAACCTTCTGGTCACAAAAGGGCTTTGTTAGTGAAAGAAGGTTCTTCAGATTATAAAAAGGTAAGTAAGAGGTGGTTCTTTAAAGAAACTTTGACTGAACGGTTCTTTGTGGAACTAAAAATTGTTCTTCTATGGCATCGCTGTGAAGAGCCTTTTAGGCACCTTTATTTTTAAGAGTGTAGATTCAATATTAATAAATGTTTCTTGAACAGCAAATTATTTAACAATATTAAAAAAATTTTTGTTTTGTTTTTTTACTTTAACAGATATGCCCTGCTCAGAATGTGGGGAGCAGTGAATACTGTGTAGGGACCCTATGAGTCAGAACGCAGTTTAGGAAAATCGCTCTCAGCGCTCCATGGCGATTGTCACGAGTCCGGTCCATGAACTTCCGTCTGCTATCCATCAGAGGTCACCCTTTCCTATTGCATTGACTCTCACACTACACACTGTTTGCACACCCCTGACTACATTTCCATCATGCTTTGGCACTGATTGCAAAAACGCAGCACTGATTGCACACAGCTGTAACGATTGCACCCCGCCAGTTTCCTATCAGCTCCCTTCACTATTTACACTCACTCTGATCCCTTTCCCTCTGCCGAGTATTGTCTAGCGCTTATCTTTCCCCATAAGCTCATTGCCCTAGCCCTAGCCCTAGCCCTAGCCCTAGCCCTAGCCCTAGCCCTAGCCCTACCCTAGCCCTAGCCCTATCCCTAGCTGTTTTCTCGGGTTCTTGATCTTCGCCTGGTTTCTGATTCTCCCTAGTCCTTGTCCCTTCCGATCTTTCTGCCATCGGTGTCCTTGTCGCTAGCCCTGTGACTGTGCTTTGTGTTTTGCCTCCATGGAAAAAAAAAAAAACAAAAAAAAAAATTTTTGCCCTGTTTTTCCCGTGTTCTGACCGCCTGTCTTATTACCACGCTCTGTCTAATAAAGCTTTGCATATGGATCCGCACGTCTCACGTCTCGTCAGCCCTGTTGCAGCGATGTTTTGGTGTTACAGCAGTATCCCAGCTGTGTAGTATCTGATATTAAATCACTCATGTCTGCCACACAGTTGAAACTAATTTTCCTCTCTCATTAAATGCTACTGCTTGTGATAAAAGAGTAGTGTTGGCAAGCTAATATTTGATGGTTTCTGTTCTGTCACCAAACAAAACTCAACAATAAGGCCCCATTCACTTTTCAAGAGGAGGGAAAATGAAGAATCTGACAGTTCATTTACTAGCTATTTATTTAAACAGAATAAATGTGCTGTGAATTCTAATTCTCTGCTTTTACACCACCAGCCAAGGCTTTCCGTTTAAATGATAGATTCTTTTCAAGATACAAATTCAATCTAGAAAGGTGATTTTTTTTTTCTTTTTTAACTGAACTACCAGTTGTGAAATGCAAGCCCATCTTCAATCTTCTCTATCGAACACTGTTATGAGCAGCCTATCTTTGAAGGACATCATATGAGTGAAAAAAGAGAAATAGATATAAACAGACAATAACTATATATACATCACATACTGTAATAACTATATAAATTACTCACATAAAAGTATCATATTGCTTCAGAAGCTTTTCTGGTCCTTATTTATTTATTTTTTTTGCCAAAAATGTAGTCCCTCTTAATTGTCGTTGTATGAAAAAAAGAGCGTAAAGACTAAATTCCGTGAAAACAGCAACATCACATGAGGTGTTGGCCGGTAAAATGGCATAAACCAAAATAAATTTGTTAATCGATATAGACCTTTGAGAGTTGGGAATGTAAGTTTGCAAATGTGGTGAGATCAAAAATTTTGCACGTCCTGTAGTTGCAAAAACAAATGCAACTCAAGGACAGCAATGTAGTTCATTTAATTAACATATGACTCATTTGAGCTGGTTCTTTTAATGAATATTTTTTTCTTATATTACTGGTTCGACAATTCTTTCACTGAATGAACTGACTGAATCTCTTACTGAATCTGACCAGCTTACTGAACTTCATCAGTTACTAGATCCAAATTTAAATTGTATATATAAAAAAATCTAATAGAATGATATGTTTGTATGTATTTGTATATATTTTAATGTAATGTTTTGCAAAGTAAATAAATAACTAATGGTATGAAATTCAATTTCTGTATGTTTTAAATGCACTCTGTGTTTCTTCCTCTAGAAAAATGCAAAATGCATTTCTAGGATGAGAGACAAAAGGAGTTCAGAAGTGTCATATTCAACGACTCATTCAAAAACAATCCAAACATGAAATACATTAATAAATGAAAGAAACGAAATTTGTGCAGTGCTAATAATAGGACATAATATAAAACCTCTCTAGTTGGACCATTAATAATCATCAGAAGATATCGCTCAAAACTCAAAACAGACATCTATTTGACTGATGATGGTCTGCATCATAACATAATTTTCATAAAGTTTTTCAAGAACAAGCTGCATTATAGTGTCACAATGCATGACAAAGAGCTGAAATGTATTGCAGGTTATCCTAGCTGTTTTATAAAACTTAAGTGAATCCATGAAAAGGAGCGACGCCTGTAAAACAGAATAATGAGGCAATAATTATCAAAATGATGTTATTAAAGCCAATATTTTAATTGATGTGTATACCTTTGTCCTACAGGAAAGGACAAGCCAGAAAGGAGCTCATCACTCATTCATGAATGCGGTATCAGTGAAAGGTGAGTACATTTTACCTTTCTCCGTTAATTATTGAAGCTCTTCCTTATTACGCCGTGCTGACAGGTGTCATTCTTCAGTGCAATAACCTGGGTTTGAATTCCAGGGTCCTGCTCTAAAAATACCAACCTGATTTTTGAATATATTAGTATTAATGGAGCTTATAAATATACATGATCTATATTACAGGAGATTCTATCTCCTGCTTGGCTAAATGTGGTTAGTGACCCTCAGTAGAGCATCTACGGCACCTCGGCAGGCCTCTGTATCTTTGAAAGCCTTTCTAACAATTGAAACATTTAAGGAGCTTGTATACTGTAATGGTTGGCCTTTAGATGAAACACCTCATTGATATCCAGTGTTGCTTCTCAATGCTGCAGTGACATTTGACAGAGCACCTCTGTGATTATTGCTTCCACTAAGCAGAGCCTCAAGAATATGTCAGTCTTAAAACATTCATCTCCAATATATAATAATAACTTTTATCAAAAACAAGCATTATTAGTGATGCTAGCAAAGCAAATATTGCTCATAATGTTACTTTTCTTGTGTTTTCGGCTCTGTGAACACAATAAGTTACACAAGTCTTAATACATTGTATTTCAGATAATAACATTGATCAGTGATAAATTATCTTGTTTGGGTCTTGAGACATAATCCATCACATTCAGTCTGAAAATACAGCCAGTGTTCAGATGACTTATTAAGGACACTAATATAACAATGATCATCATTCAGAATTTGCCATTCTGTCTTATGCAGAATAGTGTTTTATGATGAATGGTTACAGCAGCTTTTGGGGGTTTAAACAGTTCCTTTATAACATGTATTACAATAAGGACAGCTTTCATATTGGAAAGTAGGCATTCTGAATGCCTAATTATCACTGTCAGTAACTTAAGCACATGGTGAGAGTAAGTGAGTGAGTGGAGTGTGTGTGTGTGTGTGTGTGCGGGAGGAGAACAGTCAGTGGTCAGTGATTGGCACATGTACAGCAGTGCAGTCCGGCCAGCTGACACTTTACATGAATATGGTACAATATTTGGCCTACAACTCTTAGAAAATAATAAAGCATTTTCAATTCATTTTTCCCCTTTTCAACAAATTTTCAGTGAATAAAGGTGCTTGATTGTCCATCCTAGAAAGTCATAAAAAATTAGCTTTATGAGCTGTTTTAATTTCCATTGAATTTCTAACTTTCTATGAGGTTTGCAGTTTTTGTTCCTTTTGCATTTTAGATTTTTTTTCTACCTTAAAATATAGTTTAAAACCATGTTCACCCAAATTTATTCACCCTCAGGCCATCTAGTTTGTTTTATTGGAACAGATTTGGAGAAATTTTAGCATTCTTTTTTAGCATCACTTCCTCTCCAGTGAATGGGTGCCATCAGAATGACAGTCCAAACAGCTGACAAAAAAACATCACAATAATTCACATGTAATCCACACAACTCCAGTCCGATTAACATCTTGTGAAGTGAAAATCTGTGTTTGTAAAAAACAAGTCTATCACTAAGATGTTTTTACTTTTAAGGGGCATAATCCATAATAACACTTCCTCCAGTGAAAAAGCCTCTCACATCAAAATCCACCGACATATTTGTATTGAACTGTTTTTGATTATAAAACTGCATATTTCTCTCCCGATTTAGTTGAGATGACTTTCATTTTTGGGTGAATTATTCCTTTAATAATTAGTTACAATCAAGATGGTCTAGACCTCTCAGGTGGGACAGGTCAATATCACTATTTTTAGGACCTGTTTATATACCAGCTACTTGGCATGTTAGGTTAGTGTTATGATAGATAATAGTTTATCTAACATATCTATAGATCTCATGACAAAAAACCCATGTGTTGCATTTGTTGAGATATTCAATTGAAACAGAGGAAGCCAAAAGCCCTGCACACCCACTCTCATCCATCTACTAACAGACCCACTTCACAACACACTCATTATACAATGTCCAATTATTCTTTTATTCACCGTTTCAAAAAACACTAGTTTAGCGACACAAAAAAGGAGCTGCTAGTGCCTAATTATAGGTGACTGCAGCTTCTTGCTCCGCAGCACAGGTTGTTGATGCAAATTATTAGCAATTTGTCATTGACCTGATATACTGCAGCATCTAGTATCAGTAACACTGTTGGGATGCACAAGCCTCTTATGTTGTTCTTCCTCGTAGACACTGTATCTGGTATTTTGAACAAGTAAATGATATGCTCCTATGATGCTAAGGTGCAAAGAGAGTTGCTGTTGCTGCTCTCCTGCTAAATCTTATTGTCATTTCTCCCATAGTCAAGATTTCATTTATAGTGTCACCTCACATTTTATATCATGATGGCCTAAAATATTAAATGCCTGAAGCAGGACATAGGTGAAGGTCACCACACACCAATTTCTATTAAATAGACAAATAAACAATTAATTTGCCAAGCAATAGTTCTTTATACTTACTACAGGCTGTTTGTGTTTACACTAATATCAGATGTAGGACATCCAGTCAGAATTTAGAACCGGAAATACAGGATCATTTTTATAATATACAATATATAATGGATAGTTTTGGTTTTTAAATGTGATTAAACTGGATGAGCCTCATGCAAAGCCATTGAAAAACAGCCTACGTAGAATAATAGTAAAAATAAACACCTTAAATTCAGAGATGACGTCATGTGACATATACATATAAAGAATATAAAATAACCACACAACTTATCTTTGTTTTGTTTTTTTCTAATTGGTCTTTGATGAAAAGAGTCTTAACATCAATTAAGTTTATGTACTACATAAATAAAAATCAACACTTTATAATTACATAAAGGTAGTTTATTAAGTAACATTCTGTTTTGATTAAATATAAGCAGATGAAAAAACGAACTGACCAAAAATACCATAATTCATGTCTAGAAAGTTTAGAAAGAAACACACACACACACACACACACACACACACACACACACACCACACACACACACACATTCAACATTCTATAATTAAAAATAAATGTAGACATGTACACAAACCTGTAAACAAACATCAATTAAATTAGGTTAGGTTTCTTCTACAATCAGTTAGGATAATGGAAAGGATAGCATAATTGTTTAATGTCATTATGAATATCATCATTTGTACAAATGTATAAATGTTTTGATGCTTTACCAAGACAGTCAAAAGGAGATAATGATCTTTTTTTCAGGAGTTGTGCATCCAGTGTTTGAGAAAATAAAGGTAATTATTCCTAACTGGGCACATACGTAACAGTGAATTCTAAGAGGCTGTATTGTATTTGAATAACGGAAATGATGGGCTCTATTGAAATTACTTTTTCAGTATCTCCTTGCAGTATTCATACTGCAGTTTGTATATCAGTGTGGTGTCTCTAATGGTTAGTGTTATGTAATAACTCTTTACACAGCATAATCTGGAAATGCTTTTAAAGAAAAGCACTGCATGTTTAATGCACAAAGTTTGATAGTTATGTTTGCATTCAGTCTTATCATGCTTTCACCATGGTCCATTTATGTAAACATAGCATCTTTGAAGTCTCCAAGGCAGGCCAATCACACATTTCACAGCTTTATGAAATTATTGTTTGTATTAAAGGTGCACTAAGCGATTTTTGAAAAACGCTTTTGAACGCTGTGTCGGACAGAGTACCAAAACAAACTCGCAGCCAATCAGCAGTAAGGGTCGTGTCTAGTAATGATAGGGAGAAGAGAGTGCTCAGTGAGTGCACAGGACGGATATTAGCAGATTGACTATAGATAGCGAGAGATGGCAGATAAAAACATAAAAAAATGGAGGAACAAAACATTAAAATGAAGAGTTACGATCAGGCAAGAGGTAGGAGCGCATAAATATTGGAGCAGCTTTCTAGCGGTGGAGTGGAAGTAAATCGGTCGCCGAGGTTGCTTTGTTTCTTCTTGATAGGTGAGTTACGTTGATTTTGCTTTTTCACACAACTTTTCTGTGTTGGCTTTTGTTTGAATATGCTGTGGCCGGCAGGCATAGCAGATTCCGCCATCGTCACTGCCAGGGTTGTGTACGTACGTGCGGGGTGGAGTTATCAAAATAGGGGTGAGGTCCTGTTGGGGTATGGGCGTGTTTGTTTTGGTGCTTTCAAATATCTTTTCACAAAAATCGCTTAGCGCACCTTTACATTATTATTATTCAATTGAAATTCAAAATTTTTATGATAAATTTTTCATACTATCGATATTATAATTGTGTGCATAATTGTGTGTGTGTGTTATACACAATTATAATATTACTCAGTAAGAAAAATAATATTTAAAAATGGAAATTTCTTCAAACTATTAAGGACATAATTTATTTATAATATTTTAAAAGGATGAAATAAACAATAATTATCTTCAATAATATATTGTAATAATAATGATTATAATAACATATTATATTATTAAACCAGGAATTTACATATCTACGTGAATGCATAATTCTGGTGTACCGTGACTTTGGTGGTTCGATTTTTGTTTTTAAGGATCACCTAGTATAAGTGTGTATCCACAATTATAGTATTATTGTAGTGATAAAAATAATTGTTTTGTGTAATGGTAATCAATATATACCATTTAATTGAAAATTATACACATTTTAATAAAATCAACAACATCATAAAAAAAATCATTAATTTATAATTTTATTCTACAGGTAATATGTTTTTAAGAAGGAAATAAGAAACTATTTATAGTATATGGACATATAATAATAATAAAATGGAATAATATATAATAATAATAAATCATAATAAATTATTTTAAGTTTAGCAAATCATTATGGCTCATAAGTGTATTGAATATGTATATCTCTAAATATACATCAGTACTGAGCTGTTCAGCATTGTAATAGTTCAAATATTATAAAGTGTTACCAAAAAAAGTTGTTTGTTCTGGCTTGGGGTAAGATGATACTTCTTACACCTGTGAATTACATGATGCTACACGTGCAGCTATGATTCAATTTCAGCTGAAGGATAAACCCTCCCAAATTAAGTTGACTCCATATTTTAAAGTCCCTAACTCCCATACGGAGCGTGACAAATACCGCTGGGCTGAGGAAGTTCCCTGAGGCACGGGCTGTAAAATAGACCACTCTTATATTCATTCTAGCTCATCTTCTCTTCCAAAACAGATGCTATTAAAATGCAAACAGTTTAAACCCTTTGCTGGCTACCATTAAAACAAAATGATATGCACAGAATTAAGTGGCTGGCTGTCCTTGAGTGTACCTTTGCAGGATCATATTCTCTGTGATTTATCTACTGCATTCTGCTCACAGCCCTTTAGTGGACATGATTGAATCTCTAAAGATCCTGCTGTAATCTGGGCCATGTTCAATGCAGAGGTATTGTGTTCAGTTTGTTCATGTTGCGCCATCGAAGGGTCGTGTTTCCAACAGCATCGGGTTCGCAGTGCTCACTTAACTACATAGTACTGCACCCACGGCCGGATACTTGATCGCAAGGCCAGGAAGGGCTGGAATCAATCAATGGCATCTGTCAAAGGCCTCTCAGCCCCCAACTGCATCTTCTCATTCATCGTCAGTAGTGTTTTCTTACCGTATAGCTCATACGCTGCAGTGCATTCTGAGCTTTGTGAATGCCGGGGTTAACTAACTCCTTGATTGAGGCTCTTCAACTCAAAAGACGTCGATATGGCGTCATAAGTGGGAGGTGGAAAGAAATGAGCAGAAAATGTGATTCTGTTGCCCATCATGCAGCTAAAGAAATCAATAAATGACATAAAAGAAAGGTCAGTCATTTAGAGGAGAGTAGAGTGCATTACATAAGGCTGCTGATAGCCGCCTAATAGAATGTCAAACGGAATATAATTAACATATTGATCTGGAAAACATTAAATAATTTTCTTATTTCCCTATAGATGTTCCTACTAACACTAAGAAATTAAAGATAATCAATAGACCTGATTTGGATTACTTGCTTTCATTTAAATGCTTTATAAACAGACAGTTTTTTTTGTCCGTTTAGATGCACAAATTACATTTCCAAGTCGTCAATCTTTTATTGCAAACATGGAAACCTTAATGTGTTAATGAAACAGCTGCAGTTGTGTGCCGGGGTTATTATAGTTAACGAGAAGACGTAAAGCGTCAAGCAAGTGTAACATTTGTCATTAACCTGCCATAAAATAAATTTAATAATAACAAAAATAAAAACCTCTACAATGATCATTATGTATGAAATTAAAGTAAATATATAAAATAAAATAAAATAAAATATAGAAACTTTTTTATTTCAGCTAGTTGTCAATATTTCTCATTTTAATTTAGTTTATCTTAATGTACTAAAATAACTAAAACTGATAGTAATTAATTAAATAAAAAATTAATTAAGATTAATTAAACTCTTTAAATTCAATTAGTATTTAAATAATACTATGGGTACACTTCCATGACAACAATGTATTAAAAATTGAAACGTTTTTCCTTCGTGTTTTTGAAAAGTTGTACAGACATGTACAGACAACATCACAGAAATGATTAAAAATTCTGTATTATGCGTGCCAGGCCAGTAGTTGGCAATGTAACTTTGGAAAGAATCACTGCCTGCGCACAAACCTATTGACTGAACATGATGTAATACGCATGTGCATTACGTCACTGTTTTCACAAATTCACGGATGTGATAGCGTTATCATTTTTAAAAACTTGCACTTTGAAACCCGTTTTAAAAAGTTTGTGTTTTGAAGACCCGAAAACACAGTTGTTGTGTAAACACGAATGGCCAAAACGCATAAAAAAAGTTTTCTGTTTTTATTTGAAAATGGTGTTACATAAACACCCCCTAAAATAACACATTTTTAGCACAAAAAACGTCTTGTCTTGTATACTAACCTGCTGCAATCTAACTTAACCAGGTGCTAAATGTCCTGAAATAGTGCTTCACCATATTTAAATGAATTCACGCCTCATATGTAAATTAGGCTCATTAAAAAATTAAACTTACTTACAGAACTCTTCGCTTTTGTCCTGGTGCAATTAATGTCATGCTGTTACAGCACACGGAAAGCAGTCGGTAAACATGATTTTATTTAAAAGAGATGTTTATGTGCATTTTCTGGAGATTATGGTGAGAGTAATTTACCAAATGATGATCAAATGATGGAGAAGACAACATAACCGGGCATATATCCACATGTGTGGTGCATTCGAGTGCATTTTGTGCATTGGAGAGATGCTGGCAGTCATTCTGGCAGATTGTGGTAGTCTGCTGGATCCTTCATGTGAGATTGGGAGTTGCACCATACAAATTTCATTCAGCTCTACTTTTTTGTGGCACTGCATGATTTGCATAATTCCTTCCACAAATCGGGTGCTAAATTAAGGTCAAATGCACGTGCGGATTAATTGATTTTTAGCAAACTCCCCACAAGACTTCTTTAAATGTTAACTTAACAACAAACATTGCGTTCACACATCCACGCTTAATCTGCTGTGCACATGACTGGTGAACTAGAAAGAAAGAAAAAGTCCATTCTTATCTTCAGAGGGCACAGGCTCGTTTCAAATAAAAACATCTGATTCCAGAATTTAATTCAGCTGCACTAGAGCACAGAGATGTGAGCGTCGTGTGCATAATCATCCACCTTCAGACTGAGAGAAGGCCTTCAAAGAAATCGCCTTTTTTTCTCCCATCTTGGTCTGAGATTGCTTTTCTGAATGGATGTGCATATGAAAGTAGGTTAATGAACTGTGAAAGAAGGTCCTAGCAGCGAGTGGGTGCATGTTGGAAAGAGATGCTTTCCCATGTGTTTTGTCTCTCAAATCACCTTTATTAACTTTATGAGTTGCTTGTGTTTTGTTTCACAAAAAAGGTCCTTGGTAAACAGTGTGTACAATGGCAAGAATACAAGGGCAGCAATTTTCAAAATAGGTAGTTGTTGTCATCAGGGCCCGACAGGTCATATAGACAGTCACACAGGGACCGGAGTTCCACGGAAAACCACAGAATGCTCTATAAAAACAAGCAGATCTAAACAGCACCAAATAAAAACTGGAATTATAGTCTAAAAGGCTTGAAATATTAGAAATATTAGCAGTTATTTCACACACACACACACACACACAGGTATGAAATTAATACTTAGTAGTAATAGTAATAATAATAATAAAATAATAATAATTGTTTCTTAAGAACCACATCAGCATATTAAAATGATCAGGATCATGTTACACTGACACACTGAATATAGAAAACAGCTATTTTAAATTGTAATAATACACTAATAATAATTTACTATAACAGTAATATTGTAAAATATTACAATTACAACAAATTTACAAATACTACAATATTACTTTTCAAATTTCACTGAACGTGTGAAATTATTTTTATTTTATTTTAATTATTTAAAATTTCCACATGCCAAAACTACTGTAAATGTTATGAATGAGATGATGTGATATCTGATATATGCACTGATCTGCCAGTTTGTTCAGTGTTAATATATGCAGATCTTTCCCTCTGATGGCTTCGTATTACATGTTCCATATTCTAGTGCTTTGATTTTGTCATGAAAAGTAGCTTTTCTGTATCATGTTATGTTAGTTGCTGTAATAAGGCCCATGGCAGCATGTGGATGACGGGAAGATTTGCAGAGGTGTCAAGCTACAGGCCTGACCTTGACAGAAGACTGAATGAAGAATGAGACCTAGAGAGACAGCAATGGTCTGCTCAGCATTCATCTGTAATACTATCACAACAGGGTGCCACTGAATCCAGGCAGGTTTTTTACGTGAGGGGCCAGGCTTAATTGGCTTTGTATTAATATAAGAATCAGTTCCCTGGTGACTGAAGCAAGCAGGTTAAAACCCTCTGACATCCGATAGCCCTTCCATTAGCTTTACATTGTATGTCTGTATGCAAAAGCAGGCAGCTCTCAATGTAAGTTCCTAGAACAGCACATCAATTTCAGTAAATTAATCAAGCTAGTGCTCTTGACTAAAATCTTGACTAAAATAGGGCTTACAATATATTCTAAAAATGGAAGGTGGCTGCTTGGGCATGCAAGAGGTGGTTCAAGACGTTTACTAGATGATTGATTTATAGTCCATAAAGCAGCCACATAGTATCTCTAGCAAACACCACTAATGATTGGATGAAAATTCCATAAATTATTCCGTTATTTGTAAAATGGTGGCATCCAATTAAATGTGAAAAAAATAAAGAAAATATATTTTTAAATTTTTACATTAAACATTTTTTTTTAAGTATTTAGGAAAATTGATTTTTGTATTTTATCTTGATTACTATGATAAACAAATTTTGATTTGTATTGGACATCTTAAAGATACAATTCCTGCTCAAAGTGCATCAAACGTGTAACATAAAAACATACATTTAGATAGATAGATAAATAAAGAAAGAATAACAACTAACTAGAAAGAAACTAACTAAAAATGAATGAATGAATGAATTAATTAATTAAATAAATAAATAAACAAATAAATAGACGCACATAATACAACCATATTGTTAAATATTTTTAACACATATCTTAATGTAAAATGACAATGCTTCCATCCATCCATCTTACTTACTTATTACTAAGGGATAATAACATTTTGATTTTTAGCGATCTTCCATAGAAAATAAAATCACTATGTGCACACATAAAACATAAAATCTTTTCGATAAATAAATAAATGAACTACTAAAAAAATGATGGACTGAATATGGTGAATGAAGTTAAATGAATAACAGTAAATAGCAACTTTTATGTATAATATATATACAGTTGGGAAAAAAGTATTTAGTCAGCCACCATTTGTGCAAGTTCTCCCACTTAAAAAGATGATAGAGGCCTGTAATTTTCATCATAGGTATACCTCAACTATGAGAGTCAAAATGAGAAAAAAAAATCCAGAAACTCACATTTTGTAGGATTTTTAAAGAATTTATTATGGTGGAAAATAAGTATTTGGTTAATAACAAAATTTAATCTCAATACTTTCTTATATACCCTTTGTTGGCAATGACAGAGGTCAAACGTTTTCTGTTAGTCTTCACAAGGTTTTCACACACTGTTGTATTTTGGCCCATTCCTCCATGCAGTTCTCCTCTAGAGCAGTAATGTTTTGGTGCTGTCGCTGGGCAACATGGATTTTCTCCCTCCAAAGATTTTCTATGGGGTGGAGATCTGGAGACTGGCTAGGCCACTCCAGGACCCTTGAAATTCTTCTTACGAAGCCACTCCTTCGTTGCCCGGGTGTTTGGGATCATTGTCATGCTGAAAGAGCCAGCCACGTTTCATCTTCAATGCCCTTGCTGATGGAAGGAGGTTTTCACTCAAATCTCACGATACATGGCCCCATTCATTCTTTCGTTTACACGGATCAGTTGTTCTGGTCCCTTTGCAGAAAAACAGTCCCAATGCATGATGTTTCCACCCCCATGCTTCTCAGTAGTTATGGTGTTCTTTGGATGCAACTCAGCTTTCTTTCTCCTCCAAACACGACAAGTTTGAGTTTTTACCAAAAAGTTCTATTTTTGTTTCATCTGACCATATGACATTCTCGCAATCCTCTTCTGGATCATCCAAATGAAGCAAACTTCAGACGGGCCTGGACACGTACTGGCTTAAGCAGGGGGACACGTCTGGCACTTCAGGATTTGAGTCCCTGGCGGCGAAGTATGTTACTGATGGTAGCCTTTGTTACTTTGGTCCCAGCTCTCTGCAGGTCATTCACTAGGTCCCCCCGTGTGGTTCTGGGATTTTTCCTCACAGTTCTTGTGATCATTTTGACCCCATGGGGTGAGATCTTGCGTTGAGCCCCAGATCGAGGGAGATTATCAGTGGTCTTGTATGTCTTCCATTTTTTAATAATTGCTCCCACAGTTGATTTCTTCACACCAAGCTGCTACCTATTGCAGATTCAGTCTTCCCAGCATGGTGCAGGTCTACAATTTTGTTTCTGGTGTCTTTTGACAGCTCTTTGGTCTTGGCCATGTGGAGTTTGGAGTGTGACTGTTTGAGGTTGTGGACGGGTGTCTTTTATACTGATAACGAGTTAAAACAGATTCCATTAATACAGGTAACGAGTGGAGGACATAGGAGCCTCTTAAAGAAGAAGTTACAGGTCTGTGAGGGCCATAAATCTTGCTTGTTTGTAGGTGACTAAATACTTATTTTCCACCATAATTTGCCAATTAATTCTTTAAAAATCCTACAATGTGATTTCTGGATTTTTTTTTCTCATTTTTGTCTCTCATAGTTGAGGTATACTTTTGATGAAAATTACAGGCCTCTCTCATCTTTTAAGTGGCAGAACTTGCACAATTGGTGGCTGGCTAAATACTTTTTGCCCACTGTAATATATATTATATATATATATATATTATTATATCAGCAGATATTAAAGGAAAAGGACCAGGGTTTGGTCCTCTTAATTATCTGTTAAGAATCCAGCACAAAGTGTATCACAGGAAAAAATATAAACATTTCAGAAAAATATGCATACATACATACATAGAAAGAAAGAAAATATTTTTAAAAGCATTTTTGAAAAAAAAAATCAGAATTTTTAATATAGTCTGACATTTGGATAACAGCGTATCTCTTATATTCCAAAGGAGATGATCTAAAGACTCTTTCAACACCGAACCAAAGGCAAACATAACACTAGTATTAGAAGAAAGCAATAAAAACATGTCTGAATCATTCACACATTCCACTATGCTAATTTAATCAACCCCCTCAAGATGTGAAGGGTATCATCCCATGTGCCATACTTAAAAATAAGGAAACCCCTGCACAGAAGCCTGATCCATGGGCTGAATGAGAGGAAAAGAAGTGTAGCTTTCAGAGGAATAATCCTAGAACCAATGATCAGTCATTCAGCAACTCTGCACAAACCCACAGACTCACGGCTATATTTAGCTTAAGATCACTGCACCTCCTGCTGAAGATTAATGGCCTGTAATGGCAGGAGAAACTGCAGGTGAAGACATGACTGCGATGGATGGTTGAACAATTGCCACTCCATGGCGCAAACAAACACAACTCCTCATTTGAGGCTTGATCCCATTCCTGTTCACATCTCTAACTTTGATAAAGACCCATTCAAGCAAGTAGGTCACATTCCATGTTCTGATTAAGGAGACTATTTGTTAGGTAAAGCAGGTAACACCTGCATGGGAAGTTATTAGAAACTGCACATAGGAGACGGAATATTGTACAATGTATAAGCCACATTTTTTTTAGCATTTAGCTCACCTCTGAACACCATGGCATTTCTCAAAGGAAGTTTAAAATAACTGTAGGTCAATATAATTTACACTTAGGGATGCATGCTTAATAACTTTTATAATACACTCTACTGTTCAGAAGTTAAGATGTTTTTTATGCTCACCCAAAGCTGCATTTAGTTGATAAAAATACAGTAAAACCAGGAATATTGTGAAATATATTACAATTTAAAATGATTGTTTTCAGTTTAATTTGATGCAAAGCTGAATTTTCAGCAGCCATTACTCGAGTTTCCTTCAGAATTAATTCTAATATGATGATTTGGTGTTCAAGAATCATTATTATCAGTCTATGTGATAAATATTATAATCATAACTTCATAATTTCTCAGGATTTAGAACAGATTTATTGCACTATGTAAGTACTTATGTTCAATACGTAAGATTTCATGCCAGTTCTTTGAATGAGTGACATTGCTAATCCACGGGCAATTAACCAGCTGCTTTAGCTGTCAATACAACTCATCAAAACAGGACTCCAGTAACAAACAAGCTGCATTCCATACGAACTACCTCAATGACAAAAAGGTTGTCAGTTTTTCTGACTATGTACGCCGTATATGTACTGCGGATTTGTGAGAGAAACTCTCCTTCCTCCCAAAATGCATGTGCTGCTAGCTGTCAGAGCATTTTCTCTGCTCTCTGCCTCACTGCCAGAGAAAACCACAGTAATTAGAGATTCACAGAGCATGACATTAATTACAGTGTAGATGGGAAAACAAACAAACTGTCTTTAAATGCCCATCATCAATTTTGTCTTTAAAGCAGCATAAGTATTACACTTAGTCTGTATTCTGTTTTATATTCAGCATGGTAGAGAGCCTTGATACATGTAATAGACATTTAGACAGATAGATAGATTTACTATTACTTTATGGGAGCAAATTTACAATGACAAGGCCTTTTATAGTTAAGAGCAGACATGCAAACCACATCTCATTTCCTTGTAAATGACCACGTAATTCTTCATGTTAAAATACAGTATGTCACATTGTCCTGAAAGGAGCTTTAACTGGATGGAAGCAATGCGACACGCAAATGCTTCACACAAATCTTAATATTTATAATTCCACTTCTATAGAAGACCTAAAAGAAGGTAAAAAAAAAAAAAAAAAAACTTACTCCCTGCACTATGACAAGCCCCCTGTGGAAAGGTTTATACTGTATGCAAACCTGGAGTTTAAATCACAAAGGTCCGTAAAACCCCATGACTGCCAAATGAGTAAGTTCATAACTGCAATTCTGAGTTAGAAAAGTAGTATTACAAATAATTCATACCCCTGAGGGACTTGTTAAAATGGACTTAAACAGCACGACTACAGGTGTTTTACTGAGAATAATTTGAACAGCGTCTTTATAATATGGCTTTATATTTAAAGAAAGACCCACATGCTTTAGTGTGATGTATAGTGACATATAATGAGCTTGTAGTGCACTACAAAGGGTTTACTTCTCCAAAGCGAATACTGTTCATTAAATAAATCATTAAATGCCAGTTTTATTATTTATTGGAAAAACTAACTTCCTCGAAATGCCATGAACAGCACTATAGTTATGGTCTACAAAACAAGGTGTTGAGATGCAAAAGAATGGAGTCAGCGCTCAGCTCAAGTGTGCCTAATTAATGTGCATGGATCAACGAGATGGATTGGTGAGGGAATTTTTCATCCCCGGTCAAATCTGCATTCATATAAAGTGAAATAAAAGCACTCCTGGGTCACACCGCATGATCTTTAAAGCTGGTTTTTGTATTGATATCAAATTAATGCAATGGATGAACTGTGCTTAATGACTTCTGATGATAGTCCATTTAATATGCCTCATAAGGTTTTTCACATCATTGTAACCACTTTCTTTGGATGCACTTTTCAACCTGCAGATTTTTATTACATTTTTTTACGTTTAGAACAGGATTATGAGTGTTGAAGTGTTGAAGTAATCTGAAGTGTTGACTTGGCTTTTCTTCAAATTAAAAGTTATGTGTGGATTGTATTATTGCATCATAAATAAGAACTCCACTAATACAGGCAAACATTTGACTCAAAATGTTCATTATTGTTATTACAAGCTTCACCATACATTTACCGAGCCATTTGAGACATACAGTGGGTACGGAAAGTATTCAAACCCCCTTAAATTTTTCACTCTTTGTTATATTGCAGCCATTTGCTAAAATCATTTAAGTAAAAAAAAAAATCCTCATTAATGTACACACAGCACCCAATATAGACAGAAAAACACAGAATTGTTTACATTTTTGCAGATTTATTAAAAAAGAAACTGAAATATCACATGGTCCTAAGTATTCAGAACCTTTGCTGTGATACTCATATATTTAACTCAGGTGCTGTGCTTTTCTTCTGATCATCCTTGAGATGGTTTTACACCTTCATTTGAGTCCAGCTGTGTTTGATTATACTGATTGGACTTGATTAGGAAAGCCACACACCTGTCTATATAAGACCTTACAGCTCACAGTGCATGTCAGAGCAAATGAGAATCATGAGGTCAAAGGAACTGCCTGAAGAGCTCAGAGACAGAATTGTGACAAGGCACAGATCTAGCCAAGGTTACAAAAAAAATTCTGCTGCACTTAAGGTTCCTAAGAGCACAGTGGCCTCCATAATCCTTAAATGGAAGACGTTTGGGATGAGCTGGTCGTCCGGTCAAACTGAGTCTATCTAGGGAAATTGCCTGTGAGAGAGGTAACAGTAGAAAACCCAAGGATCAACTGTGGCTGATCATCCCAAGATGCAGTCGGGAGATGGGCAAGTTGTAGAAAGTCAACCATACTGCAGCAGCCTTCCACCAGTCGGTCTTTATGGCATAGTTGCCGACGGAAGCCTCTCCTCAGTGCGCGAAAACAAACCAATGACAGCCCGCTGGTTTGCTAAAAAACACCTGAAGGACTCCAAATAGTGAGAAATAAGATTCTCTGGTCTGATGAGACCAAGATAGAACTTTTTTTGGCCTTAATTCTAAGTGGTATGTGTTGAGAAAACCAGGCACTGCTCATCACCTGTCCAATACAGTCCCAACAGTGAAGCATGGTGGTGGCAGCATCATGCTGTGGGGTGTGTTTTTCAGCTGCAGGGACAGGACGACTGGTTGCAATCGAGGGAAAGATGAATGCGGCCAAGTACAGGGATATCCTGGACTGGGCCGAAGGTTTACCTTCCAACAAGACAATGACCCTAAGCACACAGCTAAAATAACGAAGGAGTGGCTTCACAACAACTCTGTGACTGTTCTTGAATGGCCCAGCCAGAGCCTTGACTTAAACCCAGTTGAGCATCTCTGGAGAGATCTAAAAATGGCTGTCCACCAACGTTTCCCATCCAACCTGACAGAACTGGAGAGGAGAATGGCAGAGGATCCCCAAATCCAGGTGTGAAAAACTTTGTTGCATCTTTCCCAAAAAGACTCAAAAAGGCTGTATTAGATCAAAAGGGTGCTTCTACTAAATACTGAGCAAAGGGTCTGAATACTTAGGACCATGTGATATTTCAGTTTTTCTTTTTTAATAAATCTGCAAAAATGTCAACAATTCTGTGTTTTTCTGTCAATATGGGTGGCTGTGTGTACATTAATGAGGAAAAAAAAATTAACTTAATGATTTTAGCAAATGGCTACAATATAACAAATAGTGAAAAATTTAAAGGGGTCTGAATAATTTCCGTACCCAGACTATTACGGGAGCTTTGCACTTTAGTGGCATTTCTGAATATTGTTTGTGATTTGCAGTAGCCTGTGGTGCACTGGAAAATGTGATATTTTTATATGCAGAAAATATGTTTACTCCATATTTTGCATGGTTAAATATGGGTAATAATAATATTATTATTATAATGGTATATTGCGACACCCCGAGGTGCAATATGAAATAAAATCTGAATTAAAATATGCATAATTACATTGTTTTAATTGTTGTGTTAATTTGACAGTACTGAACTTAGTTTAGTTAAAAAAAAAATAGGTAAAAAAAGCTTATTAGAAAAGTATTTTAAATATCAGGGGATAAATAGTAATAATTTGTCACAATTGTATTAATATTTATGTATTTTTGGGCTAATAAAATTACTCTGCTTGAATTGTTAAATTTAAATGAACTAAAATCCTCTTCCTGAAAGTTCAAAATTCACACTCATTCAACCAATTCCTTCAAAATTGTAATGAATTTTATTGTCTTTTTAATTGCATGTATTTATGTTGGAATTATCAATATGTCCATTAAAAAAAGACTTCACACCATCTCCCGTGCCCATTACGACTGCCATCAGAGGGATTCCCGGAATAAACCTTATATTCATCTCTCACAGTCATGTTGCTGATGCTTATTTCCTTTGAGCTCAACCTCAGACTCCCACAATCCCTCACTGGACCCCAGTCTGGCAGCTTTGTCTGCTTTGATTTCCATGAGAACCTCGGGCAGAATGAGGAATAACAAAAGGGAAGATGAATGATTGTGCCTTGAAAAGAAACAGAGAATAGCATACAGCGTTCATTAAAGATAAACTATGGGCCAGCCATGTGATTTGTCACTAACCTGACAAACTTTGGTTAATCCAGCAAACAGTTGTTCCTCAGAATATTGGCCCCTCGAAAACATAACTCTGTTTCCAGGTAGACTGATTTATTTAAAATAAAATAAAATCTTGCCATTTTTGTGTGCAATATGATATGATAATGATCAGACAGTTTGTAGCCGGTCTGTAGACATGCTGCTTGAGTCTGAAAAGAGAAAAGACAGTGTCATCACATTATTTTAACAAGCACTCTTCAGTGCTTAGAATCATCAGATGAAGTCTGCAGACATTTATCTAATAAAACAATGCAAGGGGTGGGATACAGTATGTAAAAGTTGGTTAATGATGGATTTTCCAACTCTCTGAAGTGTCTATGGTGAAGATTCTGCATGGACCTGCTTATAAGGAGTCATTCTTGATTAGAAACAGAGCTCACTAACAAGGGCTGTATGTTGAAATGATGAGAACAGCATTGGGTTTGATCCAAATGCATTATCGGTGAGATTTATTGTCGAACAAGTGCTGCCCTGGCTCTATGCTGTTTTTCACCTAAATAATATTCAGTTTTATGATTAATGGAGCTATTTTAGAATCTATTTAAATTCACTTAAAGGACGTCTTTGAATAGCGCACATCTGCAGTTCTTCATAGAGTTCCACAATCTACCTTTAATACAGACATTTATGCTTACTTCAAGCAAAATCAATTTGTACAAGTTTGGACAGCTTTCAAGCAATACTCCATTAGAGGAAACCCACAAAGGGAATGAGAACAGTCTGGAGGATGAAGATAAGGCCTTTTGGTTTTTCAAAAAATACTTTGCTTTTTGTTTTTTTTACCACTATAGTAACATTTATTTGTATGGAAGAGGCATGTTTGGCTAATAGCGTCTCTTAATTAAGTTGTCAGGTTAGTGTGGTTTGTTTATGCAACTTTATGAACATAACTGTGACTGAAGTACACAACAGTATTTTTACCTTACTTTGAGAAAGTTTGTAGGATCAAACTTTAAATATATAATAATAATATATTAATAATAAATTATATAATAATGGTAGATATTATAAAATATAGAAACAACTAATCAGAGATAATAAGATATATGAATAATGGTAATAAAATACAATATTTAATAATTTACTTTTTTCTTAAATGTAATTGTATAGATCTTTATTTAATTTCATATCATTTTATATTTTTAATATACTTTTCTTATTGTTATTGGCTACTGGATGATGGCGCAGTTACACCTTTTACCAGCAGGGGCTAAACTGACAAATTTTGACCTTTTACTGTAGTCAGTGCTGATTCACAGTAATGGTGCATGTGCATGCAGGCATGAGGGAACATTTTCATTTTACTAAAGCATGTGGGATGAATTCTCTTCATTCTTCCATCCTTCATGACATGATTTTTGCCCAGTCACCAGCTGTCTTCTCAAAACACCTAATACTGAAGCCACATCATTTATAGTCAGAGAACTGCAAATGAGCTGTAAGTTCTGCTCAGCTAGTGAGTTGCAAACATTTCATTCACACCATTTCACTATAGCCTTCAGTTCCTTCCAGCATCATCAGCAAGACCTCATATTAAGACCCCAAATTAGCAACACATGACTGTCCTTCCCATGAGCAAGCTCTAAAGTGTTATGCCAATGGGTTATTTTGGTCTTTGTTTGATAATATTGTGTCCCCGATGGGCATATAACTTTACAAAGGCAACACAGGAGGAACTTGTGTGTGTGTGTGTGTGTGGGTGTGGAGGGGGGGCAGCACTTCTTGTACAAGATGATGTTGGGGAGTTATAAGATGACTGAACTTCATTTAAACGGGTCATATCCCAAGAATTTCACATCTTTTACCTTTTCAAGGTAAAAAGGATCATTACACAATGAAAAAATTACTTTGAGAACTTAAAAAGTTGGAATATGCTTATAAAAAACAAAAATGTGCTTTTTTTGATAACCAAACTACTAAGATTATATGTAAGCCTAAATAAATAAATAAATTTAAAATAAATTAATAAACAGTAATTGAACCTTTAATATATGGACTTTCTATTATTTTTCAGCTATCCTCTTTGTTTGTTATGTCAGATGTAGAAATGAGAACTTTAAAGGGAGAAGTCACACAAAAAAAAAAAAATGAAAATTTGCTGAAAAATGTACTCACCCTCATCCAAGATATAGATGAGTTTGTTTCGTCATAGAGATTTGGGTAGTTTAGCATTACATCAACCACAAACTATTTATCCTCTGCAGTGAATGGGTGCCTATTATTCTGACGGACACCATTCAATGCAGAGGAATCCATTGTGAACAATGATTTGCACTGATACATCACAGATCTGTCTAATGAAGAAAACAACACATTATATATATATTCGATATATAGATATATATACTATATATAATATATATATAATATATTATATTATAGGTCATCTTTGATGGCCTGGGAAGCAAGCACATGTTGGGTTGACTATTCATTTAATACAATAATTAATTACAGTGCTAATGCATTTTCCTCCTAAAATGTAATCATAATCATGGTAAATTTCAAATGAGCATGCTATTGAGAGCTGTCCACTTCTTACTTTGGCTATTTTGGTGGTGATATTTCACCCTGCACATGACACAAACAGACAATGAAATGCCATAGAGAGGGACGATGTCCCATCAAGACTGGAGGGCTGAAGCATCAAGGTTAATAGACTCATGACATTTAAATTAGCACATCACATGCTTGTTTCTTTAGACCGCCTAAGCCTCATTTGCCCCATTCTCTGACTGAAAATAGTTTTCCCCTCAAAACTACACAGATCTTCAAGAAAACTCAAGTGGTAAATGGTTAAAATACAAGTATAGTGGGGAAATCTGTGATATACTAAACTGCCATTAATAGTGCAAGAGAAATGCACATTTATCTTGATTGACAGTTGTGAGTTCAGCTGGTGCAAGATAAATCAGCTAACACTTTTACTAAGTAATGGCAAAACATTAGATTTTTTATTGAGTAAGATTTATTGAGTAATATGATGTTTATTCTGATGCTCTCGGCAAAACCCAGTGGCTCTACATGTAACATTTACCATTTAACTTTCTGCATGTGACAGTTGCAGCTCAGTTATGACTATCTTTTCCCGAGCAGTGTCAACGTCTTTGTTCAATATTTTGTGTGCAATAGAGCATCATGGATATTAATGAGAGCGGAGATATTGGAAGCATAATGCATTAGCGTATTTAAATTTTCATATGCCTCGGGCAGGTAAGTCTGGATGAAATCTACTTTTAGTACATTACCATTAAAAATTAAACAAGATTGTCATGGGCAAATTTTGTTTTTATTTAAGTTACAGAAAAAAAATCTCTATTAAATTGAGCATGAATCTGGAAGGAAGCTTTGCCCTATTTGTCCTTTGTGCCACAATTAACTGATCTGCATAGAGACTCGTGTGAAATAAGGAGTTTGAGCTACCGTTAAATCCTTCAATTCAATTACGTGACAAAAGAAGCTATTTATGTATAATCCAGTGGAAATTAAGCCCCATAAAAGCATTATGGCTTTCTCTGCAATGCCAGTGGTGGTAATCTGCTAACTGCAATTTATACAACAGTTCATCAATTATTTATAGAGAAGACTAGGGCATGTTTTCTAATAGCATACACTAAATAATAAATAGAGGCAATTTGTTTTTTCTCGGAAGCAATGCCTGACCAGCTGGAATCAAAGATGCAGAGTGATGTCCAAAAGTGACAAAATATTGAAAGCAAGATTTTTGACTGTATATGCTGTTAGATACAGTACTGACAGATATATTTGAAAGGTTACAGCAGGAACGGCATGCTGCCCACAAGGTTATTGGCACCAACAACACAAACTTTTGAAAACGGGTTTCAAAGTGCTAGTTTTTGAAAATTATATTGTTATCATCTCTGTGTAAACTACGAAAATATACAAATTTGTGTAAATGGTGACTCCATGTTTATGCATATTATTTGATCAGTCTATATGAATGTGTGCAGGTGCATAGTGTTTCTTTACAAAGTGATATCGCCAACTACTGGCCTGGCGTGCATAATACAGCGTTGTAGTCATTTTCGCGGGTCTGTGTGAACGGTGATTGTTTTGAAAACATGATCTGAACATGAAACCATTAAAGAATGCAAAGGAAAAACTTTCCCATTTTTAGTACAATCGTTGTCGTGAAAATGTACTCTTAAGTCCATTTTGCACTGAGTAAAGAAGAGAAGAAGAAAAAATTGTGCAAACACAGTGAAGGAAGGAAGCCAAAATGATAACGGCATTTCACAGGTGACGGCACATTTATAAGAGCGAAATGTTGTTAATGAGGTGTTGACAGAGAAAATTATTTCCAACCTCCACTGGCCTTTGATTAAGTAAGAATGAATTTGTTACTAGCTTGTTTATGACTGTATACTAAGAGCAACAGCATACTGTAGATCATTCATAATCATAACTAGGATTGCACACTATACATTAACTGAAAAACTAGATTCAGTCAGTTTTAGCTACATAGTGCGTTTTTAAAATGTAATTTTCTGAATACATTGATGAAAAAGTTTTTGTGAGTTCTCAGAATGCATTGTAGCCAGTGTTGGGTAAGTTACTCAAAAAAAGTAATCCACTACAAATTACTAATTACTACTTGCAATTTGATTATGTTACTGATTACTGCATTTAAAAAGTAATCAGACTACTAATTACTTTACTTTCAAGTTACTTTAAAGTTTACATTATGTTTCAAGTTATCAAACCTAAAATATACACTACAAAGTGAAACGTGTGCACACTACAAAGGGAAAAATACACTACAAAGTGAAATATGATGCGATTTACATTTTTCCTTTCTCTTTGGAGTGTTACAAGCTCTTAGTGCATAAAGAAGATCTGTAAAGTTGCAAAGACTAAAGTCTCAAATCCACAGAGATATTCTTTTTAAAAGTTAAATCAACCACGCCTACCTAAAACCATTCTAACACGCCCCCCCATGTCTACGTCACGGTGTGGGAAGATTTGCATAACGCCGCCCAAATGTTCACGCAAAGAAAGAAGGCGTAACTTTGATTCTCGCTGTAGTATTGTTGCTGCCGCCACCATGTCCTGGAGATGCTGTGTGTTTCGTTTGTGTTGTTTTTTTCGTTATGAAAGCGAAACTACTTTCTTTGGCCTTCCAAAAGAGGACACAACTAGAAATTAGTGGTTAAGTTGTATTTACAACACTGTTCCAGAGCAGATCAACCCAAATATTCAGATGTGTGCAGCGCATTTTATGGAGGACGAGGACTGTTTCCTGGGAGAGTAAGCCTACAATGCCGGTGTTGTTTGTATAAAGTGGGGCAATTCCAACTTTGCACGGACTGTCTGGCACTTCTGACTCACAGCCTGGAAGTATATTTTTTTTATATTCAAAGAATTTGCCACTGACAATTCAAACGCGAGTTTTGAGCACTGTAGAGTGGAGCTTGTTTGTCATTTCTCCGATCACAAATGCAGACATGGTTTTATGTTTACGTGGCACGATACACAACGCAACGTGTAAAAAGACAGTATAAGTCATTATAATCAGTAATTATGTCCCCACTGGATGCAACAAATGCCTCGTTTATAATGGGTTTTACTGGTTTTTGTCTCGTCGCTCTGGCCGGAACACGTATGGTAAGGAGCGTAATATTTCCGTCACACGCTTGAGGAATTCGGCAATCACAACACACTGGATAGCTGGCAAATACAGAGCACACCTCGCCTTTCGAACGATTGAGCTTAACACATTGTTACACCAAATACACAAAATAATTTTTTTAGCAACGTCATATGACCCCTTTAATATTGACTGAAAAATATGAAAAGTATGAAAACAGCAACTTGAAAGTTCACTTACATTTTTTTCCTGATAACAGCTAAAATAACTTAAAATGTTCCATAATTTTTGATCGTACAGATAAGAGTAATACAGCTTACTGTAAAAGGTATACTTTTATTTCCATACACTCACAATATCAACAAAACGTGCTTTTATAAAATAAAAAAAACAAACATGATGCGCTTTCTGCCGTCTCGGTCTCCGTGAACTTCTTTCTGAAGTTTGCGCAAAAAAAAAAAAACATAAAAATAAAAAAAAAAAAAAAAACAGAAGCTCAGTGAATACTTCACACACAGACATGACAAATACTGTATGTCTATAGAAAGCTTGAAGTGTATATTTTTAAATTAAGTATATAATATTCTCCGATAAAGTATTCCGAATGAAACCAAAGCAAGGTCCTTTCTTGCAAGTGAACCTGTAAATGCCCACATCATCTCCGTAAACAAAGCAGCAAGATTCATCAAATTCATCTAGTCTACTTTTCCCCATTTGTCCCCCTTTGCACTTGACCACTTGACTACTTATATGATGTATTTCCTGCATTTGGTTCAAGTGTTCAAGTGAGCATGAAGACCACAAGTGTGTGTAGAACTTTTCATCACCTGATGGGACACACTTATAGTGTTGTAAAAATGCAAGTGTTTACACAGCTTTATTTTAATTGCTTTACATTTTAAAATCAACTTCTAAATGTCTGTTCTGTAATCCCTATAACAGATGACACAATTTAAAACTGGTTCCTCTAATTATAGTGATAAAAAGCAGTTGCAAATGTTGTAATAAAATAATTATCACCACTACTCATTTTGACCAATTAAAAGTGCAACTCTTTGTTTTACTACCAAATTAAATGTAATATCTAACTATTATTAATATTTAACATACATTGTAAAGGTTTCCGTGACCTCTCACGAGATCTCGGCAAAAAGTCTGACGATTTATTTCCACAACATGATGCATGATGGGATACACTAAGCCTAAGATTGTGTGGATTTAGTGTGCGTTAAGGGCACTGCGCTTTGGCATTTTTAAGACCTTCGACAGTCTTTCTCACTGACTTCCTGTCGCGCGCACGTGCTCTCAAGTGGCCAAGACCGCAAGTGTGGGTATTTGGACAAGGGGTTCGTTTTTGGAAGAAGACGAATCAACCTTGTATTTACCTCAGAAGAAGAACGTGATGCGATGCACGGCTTGATCCAGTGGAGGAGATTATTCCGATAAGTAATTCATTCTTACTTACATTAGTGTTATTGTGACATAAACTTGTACGCATTTTACTAGTTGGACTTTTCCCAAATTATAATACCCGACTAAAATATGTGAAATCGAGTGCATCAGTTTGAAATATGATATTTTCATTGCATCTAAATACGACTCGTCTGCATTTTAGCTCGCATTCTTTGGTGATTTATTAAAGGGCATACTGACGCGCAAAACATGATTTTAAATGGAATTTTACTTCATATGTTTTTCTTAACACTGCATTTGTAAATTAAGTAAGTAATGTGATTTTATTGACATTAGTAACTGCAATCAAATGACATAAAATTAAAATGTAATGCAGTACATTACTGCATTATCAGGAAAAGTAATTAGAATACAGTAATGCGCTACTGTGCAGTGTTATACCCAACTCTGATTGTGGCATGGAATAATTATGCCCTTTACTGTCTGATTACTGTTATCACTGTTTTCTCTTTTAAGTTTTGTTGTTTTGCCATTATTGTAATTTTTTTATTGTGTAAGCGAGTTCAACTTTCTACATTTATTGACAAGATTCTAATTATCCACTGATCAAGAATGCTATTTAATTCATAAGGATATGTTTATGGGCAAAGCAGCAGACAGTTGATCTTCTTGGTCATCTAAAAAATAATACTGTCATCATCAATATTCATATCGTTTGCCATCACCTCCCTTTACTCTAATTACGTCTTTTTAATTGTGTGGAGGCGGGAGTATTTTCCCTTCAGCCTCCAGTGTCCCTCAGTAGGTGGGCGTACGGCAGGAGACATTGCAAACCGTTGAACTTGAAGGAGACAAACAAGTGTCTCTGTGCGTGCTAAAGCAGGGAGACCTCGCTGCGAGAACCAGTGTGAAGGCAGAATACATTATTAGTTCAGAGTATAACACACCAAGTGCTCTGCTGCCCATCATTATAAGTCTGTACTTTTCAGTTTCACTTATAATAATTTGAGGAGGTTGGATAGAAACATAGCATGGTCAATCCGCCATAGGGAAACAGTCACTAACTAAAGTTTTCACTACCAAGCTCTCTGACTTTAGATGTCTCAAGGTTACCTATGTATACACAAGACTTCATCAGACACTAAGGCATCTTTTTGGGATCATGCGTGTTTTAATATCTCTGTAAAGTCAAATGCAGCCACGTAGTCGTGGTGTGATTAACACACATATACGATATATATATATATATATATATATATATATATAGATATATATATCTAATATATATATATTATATATATATATATATATATAATGACAATTAAGTAATGTCAAGTTGCATAACTAAAATATTTCTATAATAGAAACATTTAAAATATTAAGCATTTAACCCATTAAATTTAATATAAGAAGTAATAAATTAATCAATTTGTCCCAAACATTTTATTGGATTATTAAAGGAAACACACAAATATTTACACTTGTTTTATTCTAAATGAATGGTGTAGTACATGAATACAAATGTTTCTATAAAATTTAATTTAAAATATGAAATATTTCAAATTAAATAAAAAAATACAATAAATGTTAATATTGGATAACAAATTAAAAATGAAAAAAAATATTGTAAAATATGTTTTTAATTGAAATTAATGATGCACGGCACAACTAAAAAAATATTTACAGTGCCCTCCACTAATATTGACTCCCTTGGTAAATATGAGTAAAGGTGGCTATGAAAATAAATCTGCATCGTTTATCCTTTTGATCTTTCATTCAAAAATGTTGTTCTTAAATGTTTTTCTCTGGTTCATGTTGGCCACAATTATTGGCACCTAATTATTGCAACGTCCTTTACCCAAGATAGCAGCTCTGAGTTTTCTCTTATAATGCCTGATGAGTTTGGAGAACAACTGACGACATCAGAGACTATTCCTTCATACAGAATCTCTGTATGAAGGAACCCCACCCCCCACTTTCTATTTTGTGAAGCTAAACAATCTTGTTCTGCACATCAGAATCATAGTCTTTGGTTTTACTCCTTGTGATGGGTGATTAAGGGAATTTGGCCTTTGTGTTCCTCTTATTTATAATCCTGTGGAACAGGAAGTCATGGCTGGAGAATTTTATGCACCCTGGTGTGCTAAAAAAATTAAATATGAATGTGAATATACTTCAGAGATATTTTACTCTTAAGAATTTCTAGGGGTACCAATAATTGTGGCCAACATGCATTGGAGAAAAACATTTATTTCATAATGAGATTTTCCCCCACTTTCAATTGTTTACTCATGAAAGTTTGAATTTTGTGAATTTTTTTGAATGAAAGATCAAAAAGATAAACGATGCAGAATTGTTTTCACCGCTGCCTTTGCTCATATTTACCAAGGGGGCCAATATTAGTGGAAGGAACGGTATATGAAAAATATAATATATTCCAAAAAATTAAACAATATTTAAACTTAACCGGTAATACATTTGCTCCCAAAACCATTTATCGTCTAAAGATGCAGTTGCATGACTTAAAAATATTTTATGAAATATTAACTAAGGAAAATAAAAAACTAACTCAAAAGTATTATATGTCAGTGATTAGAATTACATTAAATGTTTTTTTATAGATGCATAATGAATCTTTTCACAAATTCACTTATTAAAAATTCACATAAGTAAATTTTAAAACATATTTATTATATTTTATATGTATAAATTTAAGTAATAGAATTTAAAGAAATATTAATAGATTGCACAGTGAATATTTCTTTAAAGTATATTCAAAATGCAAGGACTGTAAGTAAATAGGGTCAACTGTGATGTTGATGTTAAACAACCCATACAACACAGTCTATTGGGCTCTCAAGTCTGGAACAAATCAATTATTTTTGTTTATGCTATTTTAAAGCTATATCGATAAGGTAAGTTGTTTGCCTGCCTTCCTCAGAAGCACCATTGTTTACTTAGAACATGCAAGCACACATCATTAGGAAAGAAGACCGCTAGATATTGAATCCTGAAGAGGCCTCTTTCATTCTCAGATTGCTTATTTCACATGTTGGAAAAATTGGTGAGCAAATGATTGAATGATAAGAGTCTTCCAAACTGTCTGAGGATAAAACACCTCTCTAATGGCACACATCCTGCCTGTCCTCATGGTACCTCAACCCACTCAAACTGAATAAATGTACTCCATCATAGGCAGATCGCTATTTACATTTAACATTATGAATGTGGGTGGTCTGGGTGAATGGAAAAAGTTCCCTCATTAATAGTCATGATTTATTGCAGTCAACACAACAGCAAGAGCAACAGCTATTAGCATACTGCTAAGCGAAAACCATACCAGGACAACAAAATATGTCGCAGTCAGTTAGAATATCAAATGTCGATAGCGTTCATCGAGAACATTACAGAAAGCTTAAAGGGGTCATATGATGTTGCTAAAAAGAACATTATTTTGTGTATTTGGTGTAATGAAATGTGTTTATGCGGTTTAAGGTAATAAAAAAACACATTATTTTCCACATACTGTACATTATTGTTTCTCCTCTATGCCCCGCCTTTCTGAAACGCGTGGATTTTTACAAAGCTCATCAGTCTGAAAAGTGGGGTGTGCTCTGATTTGCCAGCTATCCAGTGCGTTGTGATTGGCCGAATACTTCAAGCATGTGACAGAAATGTTACGCCCCTACCATTCTGTGATGCCCTGTCCGGCCGGAACGACGAGACAAAAACATTAAAACCCATTATAAACGAGGCATTTGTTGCATCCAGTGGGGACATAATTACTGATTATAATGACTTATACTGTCTTTTTACGCGTTGCGCCGTTGCGTATCGCGCCGCGTAAACATAAAACCATGTCTGCATTTGTGATCGGAGAAATGACAAACAAGCGCTACTCTACACTACACTGCTCAAAACTCACGTTCGAATCGTCAGTGGCAAATTCTTTAAATATTAAAAAAACGTACTTACAGTCTGTGAGTCAGAACAGCCGCATTGTAGTCTACTCTACCAGGACAGGAAACAGTCCTCCATAAAATGCACTGCACACATCTGAATATTTGGGTTGAACTGTTCTGGAACAGTGTTGTAAATACAACTTAACCACTGATTTCTAGTTGTGTCCTCTTTTGGAAGGCCAAACAAAGTAGTTTCGCTTTCACAACGAAACACAGCGTCACACACCGGCCTAGAGTGAGCAGAGGTCGGGGGCTAGAGTGAGCGGAGGCTTGCGGATTTGACGAAGGAGCGGCCGGCGGGCTTGCGGCAAACAAATGTGATGACCCCGGGCTGGACTCCGATTCGTCCACGGTGAAAGCCGATCAGGCGATCGACCGCGCGAAGTTGATGTATTTCTCAGCGACCAGCACGGATCAGCTCTAGGCATGACGAAGCGTCCTCTTTTGGAAGGCCAAACAAAGTAGTTTCGCTTTCACAACGAAACACAGCGTCTTCACGACATGGCGGCGGCGGCAACAATACTATAGCGAAAATAAAAGTTACGCCTTTTTTCTTTGCATGACATTTGAGCGGCGTTATACAAATCTTCCCACATCGTGACGTAGACATGGGGAGTGTTAGAACGAGCCGTTTTAGGTAGGTGTGGCTGACTCTTAACTTTGATAAAGAATATCTCTATGGGTTTTGAGTACAGGGGCTTGTTGCGGGACTGTAGGTATGAGGTGATCTTCTTTATGAACCAAGAGCTTGTAACACTCCAAAGAGAAAGGAAAAATTGAAATTGCATCATATGACCCCTTTAAGGCACAGTTTAACCGAAGTCCACCGGTTTAAAAACACTTGAGAATACCTCACACTTCAGAACGCATAAGATGGAGGAAACAACCAGCATGCAGTGTGTGCAAGAAGATGAGAGGTGTTCATGCCTTTCACTTCACTGGCCTCCTTTTCTCTCACATTCATCTTTCCTGGCATGATTGACAGGTTGTGAGCTGTCAGTCAGCTCAAATGAGAAGAGCCATCTGTCTAAATCACACGGCTTCCAAAGCACCGGCAACACATGACGCACAGAGAGGAAGGAGCAGCGTCAATGCTTTCCACCAGGAAAGAGCAGTGAGAAAGTGTCCTGTCAATCTGTGCATTAGCATCACATTATGTTCGATACGCCCTTATTGATGTTTCCATCATAGAGGAAGTTGTAAGTTGATGGGCGTGTGCTTTCTGGACCCCGGGCTGCAAACACGACACCACGCATTATGTGAGAAACCATGTTTGAGTCACACTTTGTGTGTGATGTAACACATCGAAAAGATGTCACCAAAAAGAGCGCATAAACAGCAACTTTGGCAGAGAATGATATTTTTCTATGATTAAGTAGAAGTCTTTTTTTCCCTTGAAAAGCCAAAAGTATTTGTATATGCTTTTCCAAATCCTAACTACGTTATCATTTACAGTGTTGGTTTTAGTTTCTTGCACCATATGTATTAGGACATCAATTTAACTAAAACATTAAAAAATTAAAATATTAATAGTAACATTAACCATATAAGTCAGTGTTGTTATTGTTAACAAAAAACTAAAACATTTTGGGTAACTAAACTAGACTAAACTAAACTAAAATATTAGAGATTAGATTTTTAAAAAACTGAAATGAATAGGTTAATGCTGAAGTAGTGAAATTACTAAATAAGTAAATAAATAAAAGTAAAATAATAAATAAAAGTAAAGCTACAGAGAAATGGAAAAAAATATATATAAAAATTTAAAATTTGAAACTTAAAATTAAATTAATCTTAAATATTAAAAATTATAATAAAACAATATACACAAATACAAAACTAATATTATAAATCTTACATGGTATACAAATAATACAAAAACACAAACATCGCACTACTGGGTCAAACAGTTGGGCATCATGAAGAAGTCCTTAGTAAATCCAGACAGCATTTTGATCCAACCATACAAAAAACAAAACAAAAAACTAATGAATTAAAAAGCATCAACGAAACATCAATCAAATCAATCAATGGAAATACTGCAAAATTAAAAGAACGTTGGAATTGGACTACCCCTGTGCAGGAGTAATGGCTGCTAAACTCAAGAAGGGGTTGGCTGCAGCCTTGTTGTGCTGACTCTCAGACTTGAATTCTCAGACTTGCACTCTCAGACTTTTGCGCTTCCGCTAGCGAAGTCACTTTCAGTCTTTTTTATTTTGTTCTATTTATTGATTACTTTTTGTTTGAATCTCTCAACATTTTACAACAGTAGCCAGGTGGTGAAGACAAGAAAAAAATAAACTAAATCACAAAGTCACTTGCAATCGCCACTTGCACTCTCCGATACCTGCGACGTCACTAGCAATCGACACAAATCGTGCGTGTTGCCAATGGAGACAAGAAACTGTGGTGATTAAACAATTAAAACTAATTTAGTACCATAACCTACAGGGTCCTGCAAGAAAAAAACAAGACCCGCAAATCCGTCGCCACAGAACATGAACGCAATGCACAAAGTCTCTCGTTAAGCGTTTTCCTCCTGTAGAAAAACATAAACACTTAATATGGCTTAATGTATTAAGACACATTAAGTGCAATTAAAAGATAAAATTCGATATATAGTTATTATTTAATGTACTACAAGGCAAGCAGATGGCAATGAACACAATGTGCAAACTTTCACTTGTCCTCCCATAAAGAAAAACGCTTAATGTGGCATAATAACATATGAAAAAGACAATTCAGTAGCCTATATGTTTTGTTGTTGACTCAAAGTATATACAGAACAGCAAATATGAACGTGCATTATGAAATGCATTAAGTGATTTTAAAAGGATCAACTTCGTACAGGCAAGCAGACGAGCCCAGATCGCAATGCGTTAAATTGCACGTTAAAATTTTTCCTCCCATAGAAAATCATTATAAATAAAACACGTAATGTAGCTTAATGGACAAAGACAATGATATAAAAGAGCTGTAGACAGTTTATTCTACAGGTGCATCTCAATAAATTAGAATGCGCTGGACAAGAAAAAAGTTCATTTTATTCAGTAATTCAACTCAAATTGTGAAACTTGTGTATTAAATAAATTCAATGCACACAGACTGAAGTAGTTTAAGTCTTTGGTTATTTTAATTGTGACACAATCGACACAAATCGTGCATGCTGCCAATGGAGACAAGACGCTGTGGTGATTAAACGATAACAACTAATTTATACTATGAAATTGTGATTTTGGCTCACATTTAACAAAAACCCACCAATTCACTATCTCAACAAATTAGAATATGGTGACATGCCAATCAGCTAATCAACTCAGAACACCTGCAAAGGTTTACTGAGCCTTCAAAATGGTCTCTCAGTTTGGTTCACTAGGCTACACAATCATGGGGAAAACTGATCTGACAGTTGTCCAGAAGAAAATCACTGACACCCTTCACAAGGAGGATAAGCCACAAACAATCATTGCCAAAGAAGCTAGCTGTTCACAGAGTGCTGTATCCAAGCATGTTAACAGAAAGTGAGTGGAAGGAAAAAGTGTGGAAGAAAAAAAAAAAGCACAACCAACCGAGAGAACCGCAGCCTTATGAGGATCGTCAAGCAAAATCGATTCAAGAAATTTGAGTGAACTTCACAAGGAACGGACTGAAGCTGGGGTCAAGGCATCAAGAAGCCACCACACACAGACATGTCAAGGAATTTGGCTACAGTTGTCGTATTCCTCTTGTTAAGCCACTCCTGAACCACAGACAATGTCAGAGGCGTCTTACCTGGGCTAAGGAGAAAAAAGAACTGGACTGTTGCTCAGTGGTCCAAAGTCCTCTTTTCAGATGAGGGCAAGTTTTGTATTTCATTTGGAAACCAATGGTCCTAGAGTCTGGAGGAAGGGTGGAGAAGCAAGCCCAAGTTGCTTGAAGTCCGTGTAAGTTCCACAGTCTTGATGATTTGGGGGTTGCATGTCATCTGCTGGTGTTGGTCCCATTGTGTTTTTTGAAAAACCAACTTCCCTGCACCAGTTACCAAGAAATTTTGGAGCACTCATGCGTTCCTTCTGCTGATCCAGCTATTTGCAGATGCGTGTTCTTTATCCAGCAGGATTTGGTCACACCTGCACAACCACTGCCAAAAGCACACCAAAAGTTGGTTAAATGACCATGACCAATGTTGGTGTGCTTGACTGGCCAGCAAACACCAGACCTGAACCCCATAGAGAATCTATAGGGTATTGTCAAGAGGAAAACGAGAAACAAGAAACCAAAAAATGCAGACGAGCTGAAGGCCACTGTCAAAGAAACATGGGCCTCCATACCACCTCAGCAGTGCCACAAACTGATCACCTCAATGCCACACCGAATTGAGGCAGTAATTAAAGCAAAAGGAGCCCATACAAAGTATTGAGTACATGTACAGTAAATTAAAATACTTTCCAGAAGGCCAACAATTCACTAAAAATTTTTTTTATTGGTCTTATGAAGTATTCTAATTTGTTGACGACAACAATGTGGTGACATGTGGCCAAGTATGGTGACCCATACTTGGAATTAGTGCTCTGCATTTAACCCATCCAAAGTGCACACACACACACAGTGAACACACACACATACCGTGAACACAACCTGGGCAGTGGGCCAGCCTTTTTTTTTTGCTGCGGCACCAGGGACGCAGTTGGGTTCAGTGCCGTGTGCTCAAGGCACCTCAGTCATGGATTGACGGTAGGATAGGAGAGTGCGTACAGGCCCTCCCCCCACTACAATCCCTGCCGGTTCGAAACTAGAACCCGCAACATTGGGTTACGAGTCCAACTCTCGAACCATTAGGCAGCGACCTTCCCACAAGATAGTTGAGATAGTGATTGGTGGTTTTGTTAAATGTGAGCCACAATCATCGCAATTAAAAGAACAAAAGACTGTCCGGTCTGTAGTGCATTGTAAGTTATTGAATACAAGAGTTTCACCAATTTGGTTGAATTACTAAATAAATAATTTCAACAACATTTAATTTTTAGATGCAACCATTGGATATGGAAAAAACATGCACCCAAACTCAACGCAAAAACTTTGCGTGTTCGGTTGGGGGTGGTTTATTCTGGCTCACCTGTATATTAGTTAGAGGCTATATGATGAAAAATGAAGAGATGAGTTTGGTTCTTTATCATATTAGTCCATTATGCCACATTATGACACATACGTTTTGCGGTATGGGAGGAAAATACTATACACATATTCATTATATTAATAAACTGTATACTGAATTTGATTTTAATAGCATCTTAATACATTATGCCATGTTAAGTGTTTATGTTTTTCTACGGGAGGAAAACGCTTAGCGAGAGACTTTGCGCATTGTGTTCATATTCTGCTGTTCTGTAGCCACGGATTTGCGGGATTTGTCTTTTTCTTGCAGGACCCTGTACGCTATTGTATAAAATTAGTTTTAATCGTTTAATCACCCACACAGCGTCTTGTCTCCATTGGCAACAAGCACCATTTGTGTCGATTGCAAGTGAAGTCGCAGGTATCGGAGAGTGCAAGTGAAGACTGCAAGTGACTTAGTAATTTAGTTTCTTTTGTCTTGTCTTCACCACCTGGCTACTGTAAAATGTTGAGAGATTCAAACAAAACGTAATCAATAAATAGAACAAAATAAAAAAAAAAAAAGACTGCAAGTGACGTCGCTAGCGGAAGTGCAAGTCTGAGATGCAAATTGAGGCGTGCAAGTCTGAGGAGGGCAAGTGCAAGTCTGCAGCAAGACCTTTTGAACAATTCAGCCATCACAGAAATAAATGATATATTAAAATGTATTATATAGGAAAAATAGTGATTTTAAAGTATAATGATAATTTTACAATATAACGACTTTAGTCCCCCCCCCCCCCCCCCTCAACATGCATGAGCAAAAAGCAAACTCTAAAAAATGCTGGGTTAAAAAGAGGACAAACCCAGCTATTGGGTTGTTTTGACCCAGCGGGTGGGTTAGAAACAACCCAACCGCTGGGTCAAAACAACCCAATAGCTGGGTTTGTCCTTTTTTAACCCAGCATTTTTTAGAGTGAACATATTCTGTTTAACATGATTTACTTGAGTAAGGGGGTGCCACTTACATAAAAACACCTCTTAAACCAATGGTGGATTCTTTACACAGGTGATACAGGCAGTCGTCATCCAAGCATACAACTCTCAGACACGCAATCCGCCTCGATTGATCATCGCAGCAGCTTCATGGGATTTCGCCAACTCTCCGTTCCACCTGCCACTCTCATTGAAAATAAATCATGACCTAGCGGCTAACTTTTCTGAACAGCTCCCAGTGATATACTTCCCTTCCCTTCCCTTCCCTCCCCTCCCCTCCCCTCACCACAGAAACAGGATAAAAGTTCTGGCCATGAAAATAAAATGCCAATACCGATCAAGTTAATCAAATCACAAATTAAAAGCTTCCTTTATGCATCCACTGATATTTATTTTATTTTTACATACAGTAGGTTTTATTTTTTTTCCCCGGGGCTGGTTTTGGGGTGATTTGTGGGTTGTTTAGTGTCTCATACTTGATTTGGCCTGGGGCACAATATGAGTCATGACTATCATGCCCTTAACCATGGTAAAATTACTGTAAAATCACTTTATATTGCAGTATGCATAGCAGTGAAGGTTTTAAGTGAGTCAGTACTTCACATGGGCCGATTACCGGTTTCAAGGTATACTGCGATTTGAAAATTTCACGGTTTCAAAACCACTAATATTTTCTGTTATATCGTTCCTGCGGTATGCGCTGTTTTTCATGTCTCCTCAAAGACTGAAAGTGTAGGAATCCCTCAGGTTGAGTGCAGTGTAGAGAGTACCACGACCCTCCTCCTCCGGTTGGTGCGAGCGAGGAAGCGGTCAGTCACATGTGTGTAGGATGGCCGAACTTGAAGGTCACATATTTGACAACTTTCTGGAGTTTTATTTTAAGTCTTGATGTCCTTAAGAAAATATATTTGCAGTATAAGTACCAAAAACGATCTCAATATATTTTTACAGCTCCTCTCTCAGGAGCTCTGTTGAGAACAGGTCGATTTTGGTCTGTCTATTTAATATTCATGAGCCTCTCTTCTGAATGGCCTGTTGTTTTCTGAGTGACGCACGGCAAGGCCAACTTTTTTTTTTTTTTACAGGTAAATAGGGTCATGTATGCTGTAGCCTGCTGTGGATCGGTGATACTCACAAGTAAGGTCAATAAAAACACCGGTAATGATGGTCACCGCTGAGGGAAATGTTGTCCGGACTTACATGTTTGAGCCGAACTCAGACCCCGAATCGGCGATGACAGGAGACAACCAACCACCTCCTCAAACGTGCTTACAACAGGATGTTTCAGAATGGTAATTCATGTTTTTTTTTTTTTTTTCAAACACCGAATGCAGTAAAAACAAACCTGACCAGCCGAGCGTTTGTGTTCACGAGAACTTGAAGACACTTGTACAAATGCGGATAGATGACATGAATGGAAATGATTCCAGATTTGCGATGTAGTATTTGGTTTCTGTATTCTATACTGTATTTTCCTGCACTCAAAGCTGCCAATCTAAAGGATCAAACGCCGTGTATGGCGTTTGAGGTAATTTGTGAATTAGCATAGACTTATAGTCTAAATAAAACAATCTGCAACTGTTACTGTTATTACACTTGTATACAAAACTTTGTATTATGCTTGTTATAGAGTGTGTGACGTCACGTGCACTACCGCCGGTGACGCGGTTGTCATGGTGACCGTCACAACCCTACTGTGCAATGGTGTAGTTTCCTGGAATCCAGACTGTTGTTGTTGCTCAGCAATGGCATGGACGCGATGTTGTCTGGCGGTTTGGCAAAAGGAGAGTGGGACTGGGCAGTGCTCGGGGTGGTGACTGAAGGCGGTGACTGAGTAGTTCTGACGTCACCTTTTTACGGAAGTCACAACGGTTCGTGAAAAATCACAGCTACTTTATGCAGACTGTGTGCATTTGACTGTGGATTGACTGTTTTGAAACTTATATGGTAGTTAAACAGCCCCTAGACCTCAGTAATCGTGAAAAAAAAAAGCCAGGAAATTTCAGTTTTGACAATATGGGACCTTAAAGGACTTCCCCCGGAAGTACGTGATAGGCAACCGGACGTTTTTTGTCTTATTGCAGCTCGTCTCTTGCAATGCAATCATTTTCCAAAATGTTATTTGTGTGGAAATATTACGAAGTCTGTAAACGGGTGTTAACAGAGGCCAGAGATGCTGAAGACAGACGCAAAGAGAAAAATACCGTAGCAGGCAGATCACATGATGCACAAACTATTGGAAGAAAAACCTCAATATTGATTTGTGGGTTTATATGAATGTGTTTCTGAAGGGAACCGAACGTCTTCAGAAGAGTTTACGTGGTATTTTATTTTAATCTCATCGCTGTATAGTTCATATTAAAGCAGTGTTCCAGCGCAGCGCTGCTTTGTTTACAGCAGAAACCAAAGAAGCATGTAGCTGTGTTCCTGAAGCACCTCCTGCGTCAGAGAGTGAAATCTGCATTCATAAGAGCTTCTGCTTGGTTTCGTCAGGCCTTTCATTCTGAACCCTGATGTCATGCATCCTCATAGTATTAATTTCCAAAAACATCTGTTTTTGCTTCAGATTGGGTTACTATTAAATCAAATTATGTATATGAGATTATATAACTAAATGATATGAAATGATATATATGATATGTATATGAATTATATAACTAAAATTAAATAACTGTACAGATTTAAGATTTAGGTTAAATAAAGATGTCAGTCTTTATTTGTCTTATTTTTAGGAAACAAATCAAAGAAAAAATAAACAAATTCTACTGTTCCTAATATTCTGTATGTTGCTCAAAAACAAAACCGTATACAATGTGTCAGCCGCGACTGAACAAAAACAAAGCATTGTTGATTTTTTTTATCCAGTCATTCAAAAATAACACATATTAGAGCTGTAATGACAATCCGTGAAACTACCGTGAAACAGTGATATTGTGCTTAAGGTTATATACTGTTCCACAACTCATACTAGTTCCCGTGACAATACCGGCCCATGCCTAGTCAGTACACATCTATTGGACACATGCAGTCTCAGCAATAAACTATCTCTGCTGTCTGTCTTGCATTTCTGAAAAGAACCCTCGCGAATATTCCGTTGACGTGTTTTCCATGCTTCCCTCAAACTCGCAGAACTCGCAGCAGTCAAACTCCTTAACAATGCTACATAATTAATCACATAATAATGCCCATTTATCCAGTAATTGCTATCATCAGACTGCCAGCACACACTCACTTTAATTAGCGTGGTCTTGGACTTACTGGGATCATCTGCTGACTGCTGGTCTATACAGATGCTTTGTGTATAATTGCTTGCTTTTTTTGATTAGATGATTACACCTTGATCGCTTCTTTCATGTTTCAGAAAAGTGTGGGATTTGCTTTTGTATGCCATTTAGTAAGAACGAAAACAAACAATTTGGCACTGTAAGTTTGAAAACAGCTTGACCCATCATTGTTTTCTCTAGAAATCAAACAAACAGTGAAAAATATGGGACCAAAATAGTATATTACAGTAATTGTATATCCCAATAGGTCAATAACCCTATGTGTCACAATATAAAGAATACCGGGGCTAGTTGTCACATGGGGAAGAAGTTATAAGGGCCATATCTTACTAAGTATAAGGATTTGTGTCAAAGGTCTGTACCAGTTTTGTTGTTTTGGCTCCTCCACAGTATTTTTATTTATTACTTAATTTTACTACTTACTTAATTACTTAGAGAATTCTGTTGCAAACTAATTCCAGTATCTTTTTTTTAAGTTGTTGAATGAAGATGAAAAAAGAGGGTTATTTTAGTACCACTGAGATATTGTTACTGATACTGAGTTTATTTTATTTCAATTAACAACTTTTTATGGTTTTAGTACTATAATATTTTAAAAGTATTTTATATCAAATTCGTATTAAATATGTAAAAATGATTTAAAATATAGTTTAAATATAAAAAGGCATACTGTATATTGTAAATATATTAAATAAATGTTGGTATATACAAATGAATTTAGGCATCGCAATTCTAATGGACAGTATTTAAATGGATTAATTTGTTGCATTTGCTAAAGATTGCATTAAAATGAACTGTAAGTGAGCATTAGATGTTAAATGAACGAATCCAAAGTTCGAAGACGGAGAAGGAGGGAGAGACGTGGTGAGATGGCAGCAGGCGATAGGGTTCTAATCTCATATCTGCGGCAGAAGCGAAAGACCCTCAATTGATGGGGAGGGGGGCGGCACAGCAAGATTGGGTTGTGTTCACATCAGAACAAGGCGAGCTGTCCTGCTCACATTCAGACATAACGGCTAATGCCATGTAGCAGTTGCAGCACACTTCAGAAACCCTCCACCTTCCCCAGCTCCACCTGTATAGATCTGCTACGGGGTAATTCATGAATGTTATATGTGGGGGTTATTTTATATGTTATAAATGCAGCAGCAGTATTTCTTACATGCTCAGAGCAGCATGTCTGTGGATGTATTGGCAGTGTAGCAGATCTATTGCCATGTATATTACCGTGCTAAACTCTCTGAGAGTTGTGTTGACAGAAATTAATGAATTGATGAATGAATTAATGAATATCTGTGATATATCAAATAACATGTAATTTTATATTGAATTACAAAGATGTCTAATATTTGCCAATAACTGATACGATACAGATATATCTTGCATCCCTAAAACAATCCTTTGTCTTGGTCTTCACAACTTCACACCTTCACAATATCAAAGCCATATTATGAGCTTCTCTTGTGGTATAATTTCAACAAGGAATTAAATGTCTGTAAAATGTGGCTATTGTAGTGAATGAATAAAAACATGGATGAAGAATGGTAACTTTCCCAGGAAATTAGTTGTCTTGTGTTGACGGAGGCGCCATCTGTTTGGGAAACAGAAAGTGAGGTAAACTAATGAAAGTGAAGAGCAGTTAGCTGGAGAACTCTACTGTAGAGAGCTGCCATGTGTTCCAGTGTGGTGTGGCGGCACCTTTTTTTTCCAAGTGAAATATTCCTGTGCAGCTCTGTTTCTCAGCACATGAGTATCACAGCTTGAATCTATCTCACGGTGTATAAGCACAATGCTCAGCCAGAACATCACCTCAAAGTGCATGCCAACACCATGTTTTTGGGATCATTTCAGGGTATAATCACACACAGAGGCTTATGAGTAATAAAAAGTGAAGTGTTAAGCAGCAATTCATGGAGTTTATTTTATTAGCAAGCTTGTGAAAATAACTAAAAAACATTATTGATAAGCAAAGCACTGACAAGAAAAAGTGGCTTTAGATGTCAATACATTGGTGTTTTATTTCCGTGTCATTAAATCTAAGTATTCATACCAGTCCAGGTTAAGGGGCATAATTAAAGGAATCACGGTCCAATGGTTCAATCGAACAGTCCAATCTGAAAGCACTCTGATTCGGTACACAGTTCTGCATACAGTGTTTGCAAAGCAGGAGTGTGTGCTGTGGATGCTATTGATTGCCACACTTCATTTGCAGTAATAATCTCTGCTACGCTCACAGCTGATAGATCAGTCATGATTGCAAACATTGACTTTCTCTTACAGAGTAAGATGAACACAGAAAAGATGTGCTTGTTGTTTCTGATGTGCTTTTCTAAAGTCAAACTGTCTATTTTAGCTTTCTTAAAATACATTTATTATGACTGTAATATGAAATGAAAATATACATAATATATAAAATAAAATTTTCGTATGTATTTGTAAATATTTATATGTATATTAAACTACCAGGCTTATATATTTAACATGATGATTTTTTTTTAAATGTGTTGAAAAAGAAATGGCTATTTGATCAAAAATGCAATAAAAACAGTAATACTGTGAAATATTAATACAATATGTGAGGGTCTATTGAAACATCACATGATCCGTCAGAATTTTTCCGCCCCCCCAGGAATCTTTAATGAATAGAATATTTAAAAGAACAGATTTATTTGAAATATAAATATTTTGTAACATTAAGTAAACGGCTTTACGGTCACTTTGCGATCATTCTGCCTTCTTGCCGGAATAAGGTCTGTCTTTTTCTTTCACAAAAAAACTGTTTTCAACATGATAATACTAAGAAATGTTTCTCAGAGCCAAACGTTATTTGTACAACCACACACAGACACACCACACACACACACAACCACACCACACACACCCATCACACAGACAGACAGATTATAATTATATAACAGCTAAATAATGAATGTACAACAGTGTCCTGATGTTCGCTCTGATTTTGACTGGCCAGTTATAAATCCATAAAATTATAATATTGAGCCAACAAAATGAAAAAGGTTTCATCTGGTAAAAGTTAACCATCATCCTCAAGTCCCTTTTAAAGAATAAAGCTGCATATTTGTCCTGAGAGTGGATTCATCAAAATATGTGAGCACCGGGTGAATTATTGCTTATAATTACGGATTTAGTATTCTCTTAATTAGTCCATGGTGATTATGAAGAAGGACATAAGTCAGAGTTAGAACACACTGTGTGCAAATGATTTGAGGGTGAAGAAAGGGTATTTTGACTGGGTCATGCATCGATCCTGCCCGGGCTGAAAAAGAGCACAGGAATCAGAGAATCTTGTGGTCTCCACTGTAATGTGTTTTTCATCACCTCCGTCAAAGCGAGGTCCCCATCAAAGACTCATGACAAGTCAGCTAACGCAGGGTCCCATCACAGACACATTATCCCCGTAAAGCCTCAGTTGATTAACAGAAGAATTACAGCACGATTCCTTTGACAACATTAAATCCGCCTGCCTGTTTACTTTGTTCATCGTCTCGGCAAATGTCCACCATCTGTCAAGCTTTGTGATGACCGCTTAGGATTGTTTTTCAGCTCAGAAATGAAAGATGATTATTCATCCATATATTGAAACACAATATAAAAGATTTCAGCCGCTATGATCTACACTCACAAACTGCTATACACCCACGGGATGCAATCACCATTTGTAACAGTTATATGCAGGTGTTATCTTTGCTCTTAAAAATATTACAAGATTAAAATAACGGGATTCAGGTTTATTTTGAGCCATAAATCATATATCTAAAGGGAATATGATATGATCGTCCATGAAATAATATTGGCATTATAGTTAACAATTACTGTATACCCTAACCTAAGATACCATAAACATTGCTTCACCTAGGCCCAACTCAGAGGGGTATTCACCACAAAATGTTGTTCAACGATATGCTCCGTTATTTGTTACCTGTTGCTAATGCTGTGTAATACTTACGACATGGGTTAGGAAGTTCTACAGCCCAATCCCAAGCCATTGCAGAATTATTTTTTTTAATTAACAATTATCCCATTTTTCAACAGTGCTACAAAAAGAATATAAAAATAAATCACCCATGTGCCATGTGTTCTGAAATATAATTTTGATAACAGGTTGATGATTCTTTGTTGTTTCATAAATGTACTGAGGCTAATTAATTGTATTAAGCTCAGTGACCGTGATGCAGATAAGTATGCTTTGTTATGGTTTTCTGACATGGTGCATAGAAACACTGTCTATATGACTGACATCAAATCATTTAAACAGCTATAAAATAACTTTGTTCCCATTGTTGCTACAGTTGGGCGTCATTTCAAGTTTGATGATAATGAATGTGCCTGCTTTTTAAAGCATGTCAAAAAAAGTCTAAAATGTAAAGGAAGTGTATACCCTACTTTGCTTTTTAATTAGCTGTCAAACAAGGTTAGAGACAAAGCATTTCCCTTCTTCTATTATAGGCTATATACGAAGGAGAAACCGCATGTGTTATATTACACACATCCTTTTTTACATTTTTGAATTTTGTTCTTATTTATAAAGAGCCTATATGCCATATGCTCCAATTTTAAATAACATTGTTCTACCTTAATGATTCAGAGGAATAGTTCACCCAAAAAATGAAAATTTGCTGAAAATGTACTCACGCTGAGGCCATCCAAGATGTAGATGAGTTTGTTTCTTTATCAGAACAGATTTGGAGACATTTTGCATTATATTATTTGCTCACCAATAGATTTTTTCTTATAAACATGCAGCTTTTCACTTCAAAAGACATTAATTGATCCATTGGAGTTGTGTGGATTAATTACTGTGATGTTTTTATCAGCTGTTTGGGCTCTTATTCTGACGGCACCCATTCACTACAGAGGAGCCAATGGTGAGCAAGTAATGTTGAATTTCTCACAGTCTGGTCTGATGAAGAAACAACCTCATCTACATTTTGGATAGCCCGAGGGTGAGTACATTTTCAGCCCCCCATAGCATAGTGGCCATAGCAAGTTGTTTTTTTCTGTATTCCTCAGAAATGAGCACTATTATCTGTTATTATTTGCAAATGTATACTATTGCCAAATCAATCAAACGAATGTTCAACATTGCTCTGATCCTGGAATAACCAAAAACAAACCGTTTTGATGAGTTTCAGTGTTTCTGCAACTCATCAGGGCCTCCTGCTGGTCTGGAGACCTGGGCAAATGCCCCAATCTGTCCATTGATGTAATAATAACATGTTTTTTCTGCCATGTTTAGAATAGCACAGGTGGGAAAGTATCTTAGCCTTAAGATATAATAATCACAGTGTTTGTTGTTAAACTGTAATATGATTTGTTCTGAGTCTTGTTAGCAGGTCTATTAGCAGCTCGAGGTTCCTCACCCCGGCACACATCCAGGCAACCGTTTGCTTCCTAGCCTAAAGGCAGCCCTGCATATGTTACGTCAAGATATGATAAATATATATATATATAAGATTAATAATATAGAGGCAATATTAATAAAATAACAGCAAAGCCTAAGCCCCCCCCCCCTGCTGAAAGTACTAGCTATGGGTTTAGGAGAATTTCAATTATTAAAAGTACTTCACACATTATTTTTGTACTAGAGGAACAAGCAGTGTTATACTGTTTATGCTTTCCGTCTTTTCTACTGAAACTCAGCAGTGAATCCACTAAACAGTTGCACAAGCACAAAGACCTGCTATCTGTGTTTCACCTTACATTAAATTCTATGGAAGCCTTTTTCCACCAGAGAGAGAGGGAAAAACAGTGACTTTTTATCTTACATAATTTGAAAATGTTTAAATAATTTCATATCATACTGAATCATAAAATGTACAAAAAAATTTGGACAATGCATTGTTCAAGAAAGGTATTTTTTGTTATTTTCTCATACTGAAATGTATATTTACCATTATGTGCACAAAATGCAGGGAATATTTATGCATGAAATCAGTTTTGTTTAGAATTTTGTGTGCAAAATGACTTTCCATTTCCATTTGATGAAAAGCAATTGGATTTTGTTTTTCTGTCCACAAACTTATCAACAGAATTTTGTCATGAAATACTTCATTTTGAATTACTGAATTAATTCACTACACAAAAATTACTGTTACGCTTGGCTCTTCATATAAAACAACACAGAAAGTGCTTGAAAATAAAATGTCTTTGCATTCATGCATCTACGCAGGGTCTTTTCAGTTCAGACATAAAAATTCACATTCAGTGTGTGTATTTTATTGAAGGGCAGCTGTATGGGAAAAACACACTTGAGATGTTTGCTTTGAGCAGTAATACAATGCTGATGATTTCTACCATCCTGTGCCTTTAAATGCTTTCAATTGGTCAGGGCAAGTACCCATGCATAAATGCATGTCCACATACTCATAACCATGTGGAAAAAGCACACAAGAGATATTTCAAAGCTGACTGGGATGGAAAAGGCTTTTGGGTGATGTATTGATAATAAATCCTAGAATGCCATTTGATGGATGCATTCATGCTGACATATTTCATGCATGAACTTCCTACCCTTTTTTTTTTTTTTTTTCCCCATTATCCATTTTTGTTATTTTCTCTTTCATAATCTGCACTGTAACCGATTCGCGAGGTTGACGACACATGAATTGACCGAGCCGTGCGTTGGTCACATTCAATCAGCCAATTTTCAAAAGATACATGGGGTGGAGATAGTTCCAGTGTTCTACGGTCGATAACGATATGATTGCTCCACACCGGATAGCGTCAACAATAAAATCAGTATTGCCTGATGCAGTCTGTGCAGGAGCGAGGAACCATGCATGTTCTTCTCAAACCCAATTATAGCTATTGTTTAGTTATGCAGGCAAAGAAAAATGAACCAGGTTGCTTATTACATGCCGAAAAGGTTTATCACCATACATTTCCTAAAACATATGACCTAAACACCGTCGGTTTTCCACATTATACTCTTTTATGGTTCACCCATATGGGAGTTCGTCTGAACAATAAATGCTTAAATGCATGATCGTAAACTGATTTATAATGCAATCTAAAAACATAACGTGACATAATGTGCGGGGCCAGAGAGTGAAAGAGTGACGCAAGTCCTCTTCATGTGGCTGACACCTCACGCAACTGCTGACACATTATCTGTGATGAGTGAGTCGGGCCTAGCAGCTGGTGCGACTGAATCACCGCTTTCAGTGTCCATGTATATACATATAGATCGCAACCTTACAACCTCCTCCTACCAACACGTGTCCCCCAGCCCAAACAAACATAGCCCTGTGACACTAGCGCATCCAATTCAAGGACACTTTTTTGCTGTGCATCAGCAGAAGTGGCGATCCCTTTTGTGAATTTGTATGCTGTTCTGTTGCTGTTAGGGTCATGGTTACATACACAACACATGTCATACATTTACAGGATAAATGACATGTTTGTACACAGCACTGCATTGAAGGCAATGCTCTATTGCCTTTAAAGGGTCCGTATTCTACACCCATGTAGCATTTTATTGCCCACTTATAATGGTCTCCTGCACTTCTAATTTAGATTTATATGACTATTTTCCACACTCTCTCTGATCTCACACAAAAAATAAACATTATACTTATGTTGTTGTTCTGTACAATGTAAAAAATGATATTTTAACTAAAACAAAGATTACTGGAGTACATTTTACAAGAAAATACTATTTCAGTCTTTCTACAGTGAAAAAAAAAAGAAATTTCACTTAGAAGTCTCTGACCAAAAAAACACACACACACACACACACATTTGGTTCACATATATATTCCTTTGAACCAGTGTGACACACCTTTCTTTGAGGAACAAAACAAACCTGGCGAACATGTTTCAAGGCACTATTATGGAATTCAACAAAATCATGAAACTGTTGTGAGCTCCGGCAGATGGGAAGATTACCAGCAAAAATGGCTTCAATTTTAGTCTGTTCTCACATAAAGCTATCATATAACTTCAGAAGACTTGAAATACAGTACTGAAGTCATATGGGCTACTGTTATGGTGATATATGGAAAGTTATATTCTTCAAAATCTCCTTTTGTGTTCTACAGAAAAAAAATAATACAGCATGGGATTGGAAACAAATGAGTCAATACTTACAAATTGTTCATATTTTTGAGCAAGCTATTCCTTTAGACATGCTGTTTTTACTGCTCTGCCTCTAAGACGTACATGCAAATGACCTCTGCTGTGATTTGATGACCTCAGTTTACTCTAGTAGGTCACACTATCCTTCTTCAAGTGAAAGAACACTGAAAAGGTGTTGCTGTTTAAATATGGGTGGACTATGGGTGGACATATGCTAATATATGCATGGTTTTAATTAGCATAAAACTTTTTGTGACTTAGTTTTAATAAATGCAAATCTAGCATCTCAGATGCTGGCTGTAAATGCTGTTGCCAGCTACTTTCAGGAAGAGAAATGCATCTGGATCTTTAAATGGGAGGTGGCTTGATTTAGCTAATCAACCAAAAAACCCAGTACTGACTGCATCAGACACCAGTGGGGCAGCTGGAAAAAGAAAACAGTGCCATCTATTGATCTGCTCTGGAAAATAGGCAGTTAAAAGGCTCTGGAAATCAAGATATAAACCCTTTTCTCTAATACATATATGTTGAATACAAAGGCATTGCATGCATGTCTCAGATCACATTCACAGCAAACCTCTATGGTACTTCCTTTCTTAAATATTTTCTCAACATCTGACAGGTATGTCATATGCTAGGTGGGTGTATAATGCAGGTCTAAAAATATGGAAAGTGATTACAATTCAAAACCAGATATGTTTATATGCCTGTCTCATGAGGTTTGTGAGACAGAGATTGATTATTTTCCTAAAAATCTTTGCTTGTATTTATCTGAAAAAGAAAGTAATATACATCGAGGTTAGCATGAAGGTTAATAATTGATGAGATAATTTTCATGTTTATGTGGACTATCCCATTAAATGGAGTTTGGGATTGTCATAAAAAAAAGCAAAAAATCAAACAATAAATAAGACAATCTTTACACATACAGAATAACATGGAATCTCTTTTTATATACTCCTCCCTCTTTTCAGGAAACTGAGGTTACTCTTCAGCATACTGCGGTTCTCTATGGCACTCCTGTCCAGCTTGGAGTCAACATGGAGAGGAAAGATCTTGTGTGTTTATTGTCATATTTTCTCTTAATTCAGCTGTTTTGTTTACTTGTTGGCACAAGTTGACATTGCAATACATGTCAGAGGAGTTAGACAGTATGAGCACATGTTTGTGTGACTATGTAAGCTTATATATTGAGTATGCATTCTTTTCATTGTTTTAATGTGACTTAATGTGGGATTTTTTTTTCTTCTTCTGATTTAAGAAGCATTGCTTAGCATTGTTAATGAACAACTATTAAATTACCATGCTGATTTACTTTTGTTTTCTGCATTTTGAAAAATAAATGTTTTGAAATGTTATTAATGGAGAGCCGTGTTTATTGTATTTATTTATTTTTTAAGTAGGTATAGTTCCGCTCAATGCTCCTCAGATCACAGATTCAATTAAGTTAATACAACTTAAATGGCTAATGTAAATAGGACTCAAAATATGTAAGGAATATTTTTAATATATTAGTAAATAAGACTTAAATTACACTCAATACAATTAAGTTCAGATTACTTAATTGAATTAAGGGTTGGAATTAAGGCAACGAGTTTGGACAATTTAAATAAGTAAACTGAACAAATTACTTTTTACAATGTAAAGCTAAGGCACTGAAAGGGCTTTGGATTAAAAAAACTGTCAAATGCATACAATTGTCAAATAAATAAATAAAGTACATGCAAAGTGCATTATAGATGAAGTATATTACAACATATGCAACAGCAGGCTTAATTCAAGTCATTACGATGTTCACTTGTTTGTGATATTGCTCTCTTCATGCTGCTGTGAATCTGACATAATACCTTTATGAGATTGTGGGGGTACTTGCTTTAAATGAATATTGCATTTTGAGTTGATGAGTTTCAGTGATTATCTTTCAGCAATCCTTATAATCTCGCTGAACATTAGACAGTTTGAAGAGTTCTGTGAGATTTGAGAGTGATTGCTACAATAAATGTTCTGAATCTGTTCTGAATCGTTATTGTTTTTTTCAGCTAACTGTTCAAAAGGTCTTTGGAAAGCAAACGTTGCACTGGGTTTAATGAAACTATTGCATTTCTCTTCTTCATCTGCGTAATCTTTGATCAAGCAGTCCCATGAGAACAGGGGAGATGCTGTTAAGCGTGTGATCAGGATTTGAGATACTAAACCTCAGACAACCTGTGAAATTCTCTCTCAGAAGAGTTTATATTTAAAGACCTTTTTTGAAGTCAAGATGGGAATTTGACATTTCAATTTACGCCACCCTAATCAACAGCCAGCTCTCATTTGGCATTGAACTATCACAATTTCTATAACATTTCTACTAATAAAATAATCTGTGTGCCGCTGTAACAAGCAATACATAAATAAATAAGATCAAATAAATGAAACAAAAAATAAAAGTAAATTAAATGATTAAAAAATAAATAAATAACATAAGTACAAAATCTGAAAACATTTTTGTTGTTTGTTAAATTTAGATAATTAAACTCAACTAAAGCAACACAATTCTTAAATATTTTGTCACAACTTAGTTTCATTGGGTTTAATCAATGTAAACATGTAAAATGCTCATAGCTGGATCCAAACTAGATACACTGGAAATTCAGCAAGACATGAAAAAATCTGTTCATAAAAAGGTTATATTTAGTTTTGTTGAAAAAAATGCTTATATATAAGCAATTTAATTTAAGCAATTTCCCTCAATTTAATTAAGTCTTAAGTCTCACTCACAGTTTTGGCAATTGCTAAAAAAACATTTTAAAAACCTGTTACTATGGTTTTACCTAGAATTAGAATTAAAAAAAAAAATCTAATTAAAATCAAATGCATTTAGCACATGCTTTTATTCAGAATGATTTATAAAAAGAGTGTAAGACTGCAATGGTGAACATGGTTAAACATTTGACCACACACATAATAACTAAAGAGAATCTCTTTTAGAGGAGCATTATATTTTTCAAATGACTACAACCCCGCTCTGCAGATCCTTCAAAGCCGTATTAGCAAAACTAGAGGTTGTCAAGGTTGAAAGAGAAAGAAAAATCAGTTTTATTGGAGCGTGTGTTAGTTGGGCCTATCGTGGAGAAATATTGATTGGATCAGTCAGTGTGGACGGGAGGGAGATGAAGTGAGAACATTGGGATTCTGCTGAGGGAATTCTGAAGGATGAGTCAAAAGCGCCACAGGAGGATGAGCAAAGTGGCGGCACCACTGGACCTGCCAGTGGGAAATGAAAAGCACTTGCTTCTGTCCAACAGCGGAAAAAAGAAAAGGGCGGTAAAGAATGAAAGGAAAAGAGAGAAAGACAGCAAATGGGAGAGAGAAAAGCTCTGTTGCACATGCTAGTGAACCGCCTAAAAGTTGCATCAAAATGGGAAATATTAAGTGATGTTATGATGTTGTTATGCTCATTTGATTCAAACTATTAAATAAGTGTGTGTATATACTTCATTACTGATTAATTTAAATGTAATTATAATGTTATTATTATATATAGAATCAAAAAAATCTAAACTCTAATATTATAGTATAAATATAAATGTGTTGCTGCCTAATATACGCTTAATAAGCAAAAAAATGTATTCATTAATGAATAAATACATACTGTACATAAAAATAATTTAAAAAACACTTTTGTAAATACAGTTTTTTTATTTTCTTTTTTACTACATATGATGTACATATATATTTTCTGTACTAAATTAAACATACTCTCATCATCTCTCTCCATACATATTTTAAAATGTGATGCTACCTAATATAAGCTTAAAAAACACAAAAAAATATTTTTACACTTTTATATACATATTTTAATACTGTGTGTGTGTGTGTGTGTGTGTGTGTGTGTGTTTGTGACATGTGATGACACAAATTTGTATAATGACATGGGTATGACATAGGTATTACAAGGAGAAGGTGACTTATGAGGACATTACCACCATGATTTTTATTCAAACGCTTATAATCACCTAAAGAGGGAGTTTTTTTGAGAAAGTAAAAATGCACAAAGTTTCCTGTAAGGGGTTGGGTTACAGGTGTAGGGTTGATGTAGGGCAATAGTACATACCGTTTGTACAGTATAAAAACCATTACGCCTATGGAATGTCCCCACAATTCACAAAAACAAACCTGAGTGTGTGTGTGTGTGTGTGCGTGTGTGTGTGTGTGTGTGTGTGTGTAAAATATGTAAGAAATGACCTTTACATCATGAGCATGTGAATGGTAGCTAAGAATGTTACTTAAGTACATAGTTCACTGGGTTTTGTAACAGCACTAATGTTTGTATGTGAGAGCAGTTGCTTGTGTAGATTAAACATAAAAAAAAACAATTAAAATGAAACCAACAATGAACCACACTCGTACAAGACTATTACAGCTTTTGTGTTCAATACCATCTTTATTAGAACTACCCTGCTGAGCCGTGATGTTTGCTTTCACAAGGGCCAAAAGACTGGAAAAATACCCCTCTGTATCTAATCTATAGACCGTGAAAAGCTCCACAAATTTGTTAAACAGCAATAAAGAGAAGGAAAGTATTTTGTCGTTAGGGAAAGGCGAAAAGGAAGCCAGTCCCCATGTTCAAGGCACCGCTGAGAGAAAGCTCCCGTTAGTATACATCTCATTACACTATCCAGAGGGGATTATTTGTACTACTATAAACTGGTCACCAAGGAGACCATATTGTAGACACAAAATGGTGCACTGATTTATGCCTGGTGACTTTAACGACCTGAGCCGAGAAGAAAAAAAGAAAAAAGCATTACGATACTAGTGGCTCAGATGACTCTTGAACTGCAAAAAGTACCCAAATAGCAATCAAATAAGTTGAAATAATTTTTTAGGATCATTATAAAATATTGGAGCATTAAACTAATTATACTGTATGTATAATTATGAAAATGTCTTTCAAAGAGCAGCTTGTAAAATATATGAACCATAAACCATCTGTGACGTACTTTCCTAGAAACAACCATCACTCATTTTGGCATAAACTACTTCTAAATTCTATACTGTTGAGCCTGAAAACCTTTAAGCAGATTATATTTGACTGATATCTTTTTATGTGAAGTCATTATCGCCCTTGTTACCGTGCATTAGGTGTCTTTCTAAAGAGATTAAAATAAAGAGTATTAAGGTTTAAGCCTCACATGAAATGCACCAGTTGATAGATCGTAATCTGAGAGAATACATTCAAATCTGAGAAGCCAAATCAAATCCAGAAGGCAAAGATAAACTAGGCCTCTCATTCTAGTTCTGAAATTTGTCATTTGCATTTAGGACATGTTAGACGTATATTAGATGTCAAAATGTCAGTTCACAGAATGATTTTATGATGACCCCATTTCTACAGCTATTAATGTTACAGCTCTCACATCTCTTATCAAAGAGAAAGATGCATTAGTGTAGGTCTGCCATGTACGTTATGCAAAGAAAATAAATTCCCATGTTTCAATGATTAATATATTAAATTATTAAATGTATATTGAAAATATACAGAAAAGTATAGTATGTTAATATCTTTAACAATACATAAGGAATTGCTGCTTTTTATATAGAGAAAAAATGTGACAATATATTTACTTAGTGTATATATCATAATGTTTGTAGTTATATGTCATATGTGACCCTGGACCACAAAACCAGTCATTAGGGTCAGTTTTTTTTTAAATTGAGATTTATACATCATCTGAAAGCTGAATAAATAAGCTTTCCATGATTTATTGCTTGTTAGGATAGGGCAATATTTGAAAATCTGTAATCTGAGGGTGCAAAAAAAATCTAAATATTGAGAAAATCGCCTTAAAAGCTGTTATGGGCCTGACAAGATGTGAGATGTGCGGATCCATGTGCAAGCTTTTATTAAAGCAGAAGAGGTCAGAAATACAGGCAGGGTCGAACAGTGGCAAACAGGTATAATGAGGGCAAGACTGAAGAGTAATCCAAAACGGGCGTGGTCCATCTGCGGCTAACAATATCCAGAGGGCTTGAAACGAGGGGTTATCCAATAACAATGCAAAGGTCCAGGCAGGGGCAAACAGTATCCGAACAGGGCAAGACAAGAGAGGTAATCTGAAGTACACAGGCAATAATCAGAAGACGAGGAAACAGACAAGGCAAGACTAGGCTAAGGCTATCGCAGGGAAACAGGCCCGTAGAGTAGCTAATCGCTAAGATAGGTGATAACGCATGCTTACTCGGCAGTAGGCGAAGCATCCAGAGTGTGTGTTAATAGTTGGATGAGTACGATATGATCAGTGCTGTGTGCAATCAGTGAAACAGTTGTGTGCAATCAGTGCTGTGTGCAATCAGTGTAATGAATGATTATGGGATATGTAGTCCGGGGTGATGTTCAACAGTGTGTAGTGCGAGAGTCAATAAAATTGGAAAGGGTGACCTCTGATGGTTAGCATACAGAAGTTCATGGACCGGATACGTAACAAAAGCGTTTCAAATTAAGTCCTTAGCATGACATATTACTCTAATCAAAACTGAATGTGGTTTGTGAATATATGTTACGTAGGATTGTACAAATATCTTACATGTAACTATATCTTCTACTTTCTGCCCTAATGATTTATTGTCCGTGTATAGACCAGAAAATCTAATAATGTTGAGACACCAAATCAATGTATTGCTTGCTGCATATTGCTACAAATAAGCACAACCACTCGACTTAAGACCTGGTTTTGTGGTCCGGTCCATAGTTAACTACATATGCTCCGACTGACATATATTTGAACATATACATACACACTAGTTACATTCATGTTGGGACCTTCAAAACACAATTATGAGGACAATATATTGTGATATCCAGTCCGGGTCAGAATTGTTGGCACCCTTGGTAAATATGATCAAAGAAGGCTGTGAAAATCTGCATTGTTAATCATTTTGATCTTTTATTTTTAAAAAAATCACATATATCTAACCTTTCTTTGGAGAATAAGAATTTAAAATGGGGGAAATCTCATGATGAAATAAATGTTTTTTTCTCACGTTGGGCACAATTAATGGTACCCTTTTATTCAATGCTTTTTGAACCCTCCATTTGGCATAATAACAGCTCTGAGTTTTCTCCTATAATGCCTGATGAGGTTAGAGAACACCTGGTAAGAGATCAGAGAGCATTCCTTCATCAAGAATCTCTCCCGATCTTTCAGATTCCCAGCTCCATGCTGGTGCTTCTCCTCTTCAGTTCACCACACTCATTTTCTATAGGGTTCAGGTCAGGGATCTGGAATGGTCATAGCTGCAGCTTGGTTTTGTGCTCAGTGACCGATTTTTGTGTTGTTTTTAAGGTTTGATTTTGGATTATTGTCCATTTGGAAGATCCAAACATGGCCCGTTATAAGATTTCTAACAGAGTCAGTCATTCCATATATCTAAACAAGATGTCCAGGACCTCCAGCAGAAATATAGGCCCACAACATTAAAAATACAGCAGTATATTTCATTTGTACACATGGGGTACTTTTTATCCCTGTGTGCACCAAAACCATCTTGAGTGTTTGTTGCTAAAAATCTCATTTTTTAGATACATCCGACCATAGAAGCCAGTCCCATTTGAAGTTCCAGTCGTGTCTGACAAATGCTGGAGTTTGTTTTTGGATGAGAGCATTTTCTTTTCTTGATTTTTTTTCTTGAAACCCTCCCAAACAACATGTGGTGTAGGTGCTGTTTGAACCCTGAGACTCAACTATTTTCTGCAATTCTCCAGCTGTGGTCCTTGGAGAGTCTTTAGCCACTCAAACGGCTCTCCTCCTCACCGTTCGATATAGACACACGTCCTCTTCCAGGCAGATTTCGCAACGCCCATTTTCTGTTGACGAAATCTTAATTATGCCCTGATTGGTGAAATTTGTAATTTATCCACTGCTCTTAGCTGTTTTACCTTAAGTCACTTTCTAAATTGTCGTGAGCTTCAATTTACTTTTGCTGCAAAAAAGATTCTTTGGTTTTTCTCATTGTGATGGATGATTAAGGGAATTTGGCCTTTGTTTTCACCTGCTCATAAGTTATATTCACATGTGAAATCTGGAAGCCAGGTGCGGATAAGTTTCATGCTTCATTAATCAACCCTGGTATGCTTAAAAGTGTACAACGTATGACACAATGGGAATATCCTTCACAAATTTTTGCTCATTCGGATTCTCTGTGTGTCTAGGGGTACCAATACTGTGTCCAATGTGTATTGCGAAAAACTTTTTTCCAACTATATTATACTTTCCCCCATAATTTCAATTTGATTTAGTTCCTGCACGTTAAATATTTTGTGAAGTTGGTTTAAACAAAAGATCAAAATGATTAACAATGCAGATTTATTTTCACAGCCTTCTTTGATCATATTTACCAAGGGTGCCAATAATTCTGAGCACGACTGTATATATTTAAATATTTGTGTGTATGTACCGTATATATAATGCATGTAATTGTATAGCATATTCATAGATGTAAATGTGATAAAAATATGTGTTACTGTATGTGTATATGAATATATTTGAGCATATATGTACTATGTAACTATAGGAAAACAGTAGTGAAAAAAAAGTTTATGAATATTTGTTCAGATTTTTGTAAAGCCATGTGTTAACTCATGAAATAGAAATGTTTAGAAATTTGTTTCAATAAAGTTGCATATATTGAAAAATATAAGCCTTAGTTTCCCATATACGAAAATGTATTATTTAATATTACATTATATTTTCCAATATATTCCCATATATTTTTGTTTCGTAAGCTGGTGGATCAAGTCATCAGTTTAGAGTGTGAGCGGAGTGACCTGCTTTGACTGACACTGTGTTGGCCGCACTTTGACTGAGGCAGATGGAGCTGCTGATAAATGATGATGCATTAGTTTGAATGAAATATAATGGGGGATTAGAAAGAAAAAGAAATCAACAAATCTAAATTAAATAAATAAATAAATACAAAAAAAATTGACATGCATTTCTATAACTCTGAAATAGAAATAAATAAATACATATTAAATAAACAGTATTAAAAAATAAATGAGGTTTACTCAGTGCAGTTTTTGAAAAGTCTTTTAAAGTGAATTACTAATTTATCATGTTTTCATTCACTGTTCCATGATGTGGACTCGTGGTCTTCCGTTAACCATTGAATAAATGTTCTTGAAGTCCATGAGACCACTGCAAACATTCGAGCCATCCCTTTCTTTTAATGTTTTACGCTTCAGATTACGAGCACTTCAATTAAGAGGGTAAGTGTGATTGTTTACGTTAGGTAGCTAGCTTGCTCGCTGAATGAATCAATCAGTAGTTTTATGCCAGTTGAGAAACGCAGTATGCTAATTGTGACATTAAAATGTTTAGTAGTTTTGACAAGAATTAACTGCATTGTATAAATACCACCATTACATACAGATTAAAATACAGCTGCTGAGGGAACGACAGTAAATATGGCACCTGCTGAACCCTCTTTATAACCTAATTTTTTTTTCTAAACCCAAATGTGAAAAAGGTCTTTTGATCCCCTCTTGTGAAGTCTGAACATGCAGTACAACCTTTCAGTTACCACTCAAGATCTCTAAAAACTACTTCAGGTTAAATAATTAATTATATAGCCTATTGTATTATTTGTGATTACAGCAATATAGATTATCTATATATATAATATATATTTTTATATATATATATGTCATTAATCACAGATATATACAAGCATAATACAACATTGAATAATACATTAATAATAATTAATATTAACGATACATTTTAGAATAGGTATAAACATAACAAAATAAAGTGGTAAACATTCCCCAGACAACCCTTTGAACAAAAAACTATTAAACACACATCAGTGAAACAACCTTTTGTGAATGGCTTAATGGTATTCTAATTTGAAGCTAATTAAGTTTTAACAATGTGATTTACAGGCTTTCGTGAACTAGTTGTTTTCATCCTTTGTCTTGCAACGCTGACCAGATTAAGATTCACGGAGCAGCCATTCCATGCCTCACTCCTTCAGTGGTGGCAAAAGTGTTCATTGATTTCTAAGAGCCACAGTAAATGACCTGTAGCCCATCTCTGGAATTGCACTGATTGTAAATTGAGGGCCATAAAAAAGGTAATGCTTGTTTTCCATGGAATGTGGAATGGCAGAACACTAAATTTATGCATGATGAGGGTAGTTTTGGAACTTATTTATGTAATTAGGGAGGTACATTGCAGGCTGAGCTAATTGAGTTAATTGTACCGGTTATCCAACATGTATTTTATGTTGTTGAAAAGAAGATTTCCTTCCATTTTAGATATTAATCTTCTTGTTCTTTATTGTTGTAGTTTGAGTTGTACATGTAAAAGTTTCCATGTTCTATGCTGTTGATGAGACCTGTCACATTGGTAAGAAGATCAGCCAAAAACCACTACTCACCACTCAAGATCACCATCAAATTCTGGTCAGATTGGTTTCTCAGCAAGTTTCTACTCACATTAGTATATTTTTTCTCTACAACTACTTCAACCCATAGCTGCGTTGTAGGATGTGCATTTACTCGTGCTATACATGCATATTCACTCATTCTGTTTAATTAAATTCTATCAAATTTAGGGAACTTGTTTTACTACTACAACATAATTTTAAATAGTTCTATGTTTTATCAAATTACAACAAATAAAATACAGTGTACACATAAGGCAACAACCTATAAACATATCATATATTTACATATTTAAATAAACATTAAATAAAGAACACAAAATTAAATAAAAAATAAAATATAACTGAAACATGAAAACTAAAATGTGACCCTAGACCACAAAACCGGTCATTGCGTCAGCTGGGGCAATCATTTTAGTCAATAAGCCAAAACATGGTTGCTATTTGGTCAAAATTATGATACATTTGTTACTTTTTATTCGCCCAATAAAATCACTTTATGATATTACGTCACTCGAATACTAGTTCCAGAAGAGAAGGTTTGTGTAAATTTCCTACGGTAAATCTATTACTCAGAACTGAATGTCTCTGATTAGATAAATGACATAATAGCAGTGCGCCAAGAAATTCATTTCGTCAGGTTTGGATAACAAGGGCAATTTTCTCAGGAGTTAGGGTTTTGATTTGGGTCTGCAGCGACCGCGGCGATTCCGAGGTTCAAAGAGTGGGTAGTCTCAGCCAAATATCCTAGTCCATCCTCCTAACAAGCCCCATGATTGCGAGTTGTGAACGCCTTATTTACACCTTGACAGACTTATGTATAAATTCTCAATGTTCGGAATGTGCGTACCTATGACTGTTTGCGATAGACTCCTATGGCGTTCACAAATGATTAATAAACTTATTTTGAGAGATTATGTCTCTCACAATACTGGCTTATTTTTGGCTGTCAAAAACAGCTTCAGTGGATAATTACAATTTCAAATACATTAGGCCCATGAGAACATACTGCAATATCCAACGCAATCTCATGGGAAACTTTAACTAATTCACAAGGTTGCAATTTCTTATGAATTCTTACGTGAATCGTATAAAAACTTATAGTTACACTTTATTTTGAGAGTCTTTAGAAATTTATAACTGCATGTCAATTAACTCTCATTAGAGTGTTAGTAGACTGTTAGGTTAGGGATCGTAAAAGTAAGTTGACCTGTACTTGCAAAGTTACTTAAAGTTAGTAGAATGCTGGGGAACCATCAAAAATAAAGTGTTAGCAGATATTAAGCAGACAGTCTTATAATACTTTAATGTCTGGTAGTTGACATGTAGTAGAATGTCTTATATTGACTTAAAAATAAAGTGTTGCCAGCTGTACAATAAATAAAAAAAGGAGGGAGGTTGGTGGATCTCAAACATCTGTATGTCAATATGAAGGTTTCAGTGTCTGCTTACATCCACAAGATGCACAGCTCATGAGTCACTGCTGAGCATTTCAGAGCAAAGTCACACGTTCTGCAATTTCTTACCAAGGCAGCCAGCTACAGACAGAGTACGCTCCCCCACAAAACACTGACTCATCATAACTAAGACATCACGGCTTATGGGACATAATACATCCTGGACAAACACTTGACATACTTTCTTCCAGACCTCCTGAGCTAGATTATAGAAAACATGTTTGTCTTTTTAAAATCAAAGTATTTCAAATCAAATTTATGTCGGCTGTGGATTGTGGATTAATGTGAATTAGAATAACCAAGATCATCTTTCTATGAATAAATCAGATGTCACTCGGTGAATATCCCTGTTGTATAATCTCATCTTTGGTTCGCTAAGGAGCATCTGTTGACTTTGGCGAGCTGGGGTTATGTAATCGATAAGAACTGAAGTAAAGCTATTCCAACTTTAATATCAGTTAGCAAGGTTCATAATATTGATGCCATGCTCTACTAATGTTTGACAACCAGAGAGTGCCCAAATGCTTCTTTTTGTCAAATGTTTTGCATAAAAAGTCCACTTGTACTTGATTTCTTTAAAGTCACCATAAATCTATTTTCTAAATGCATGTTAAATCTTATTTTGAACTCATCTGTACATATTTTATTTATTCATTATGTTTTTGACCGTGTATGTCATGAATAACACAATAAGTGGTACAACTAAATTGATATTAAATAACTTTTTTAGATTAAAAAAAAATGCATGTCCTTGTGACCTGAACTATTAATACACTTGAGCATTTTAATTTTCCTCTACACTTTATTAAGGCTAATTGTGGATTTCTAACTAATGTTTGTTAATTCGTTATTCAACTATATTCACAATCAAGCTTACATTGACAAGCACATTGATATCTTAAATACTGTTAAGCTTATCTTGCAACCAATATCTTAATGAACTATATTACGAATGTCTGGAGAACCATTATTAATGTTTGTTTAAAGGTGCAGTAAGCGATGTCTGAGAAACCAGTTGCAAGTGGTACCAGGCTCCCCTCTCCGGACCGAGCACCAAAACACACTTGTAGCCATTCACCAGTAAGGGGCGTGTCCAGTAGTGATGTGGGAGGTGCCGGTGTTGATAACATGTTCAGAAATTTGGGGGCAGAGGCAAGATAGGGGTGTGATTCTTTTGGGTAGGGGCGTGTTTGTTTTGGTGATTTCAAATATCAACAGCATTTCTCAGACATCGCTTACTGCACCTTTAATGATTTATTAATGAAAGGTATTTTAAAGTGTTAAAGGTTCATCCCCCTCCACTTTTGAGTACAACAGCCACATGTCAACAGCCAATCAACCACTTCGATGGATAGAACCCCCCCCCTCCCCCCCCCTCCCCCCCCGTTGCTTTCATTTGCTATACTCGGTTCATCATGACTTTGACCGAAATTCCATCACCACCCGATATGTTTGTAAACAATAGATATATTTCTTCTCGTATGCATACTCTTTGTGCATCCAGGAATCTTGATCAGAAAGTCTGGATTTGATTCAAATTCCTTTTTATTTTTCACATGGAAGCCCCGTTCTTCTCCTGATACAACCACTTATGTTCGCTTTTACACACTATCCCACAAATACATTGACAGTTTGCGGTCCGAGAATTCACAACTCTGCCTCCTTTTGTTACACCAAACACAGAAACTTTTTCTTTGAGCTTGTTAGTTATTTCTTTATACTCGTATGCCTGTACGAGGGGAACCCACCTCCTCTCATTCAGTGTAAAGCCATCATTCGACAACCACACGACGAGCACTGGATCCTTTTACATGAATCTGACAATGTTAGCGTTCACAATAGGATCTCTCACACACCTGTTTAATTTCCCAGCGTAGCAGATGATTTATTGAGCTTGCCAAGGCACAGCAGAATGGAAAGGCTCCATCCCTGACAGGCACTGACATACAGTCAATTACTTTATGAGAAATGCTAGAGGTGGCACGTCCTGTAGGTAGAGTGACTCGAGGGTTAATTCTCAGAGGATCTGACACTCCTCGCTTCTAAAAGGTGACGGCCGTAATGGCAGAGGAAAGGAAGAGGACCTTTTTTCAGCCTGCTACAATTCAAAAAAGCACAGCATTTTTCATCGTTCCCACATGCTTGGGCTTGGCGTGGCTGGCAGATGTTGTCCGCTTTAATGTATCTGTGTGTCTGTAGCTGTCACGCCGCTGGGAGCCATGGGAGTGTGTGTTTGCGAACGCTCTCCTCCCCTGTCGCGAGCACTCACAATGAGTCTTTCACTTATATTGCCACACTCTGGATGGGCTGAGGGCAGTGTTGACAATGATGACACAACACCATCCAATATCAAGGCCGTGCGCTTCCTTCACAGCCATTTTTGCCCTTCGTTCCGATCATGTACAACACCTAAGGCGACGCGCCCGATCCTCTTCATCGTTCGTAGTCTATGACTGCTCGATATGTTGATCGATCTCGTGGACGCTGGATCGATGAATTCCCCCTAACTCACATGGCACCCCCCACCCTCAATACTTATCCTCTCGGCGTTACAGTGAAAGGGTACCCGGAAGTCCAGAGCAAGGTGTGTGCTGCAGGTCAGTTTTCACGTAAGAGCAGCTATATGCTACATCATTTGCATGACCCATTATATAATGAACTTGGTGTCAACTTTGGGACCGAAGACAATTGGCGCTACGCTTCTACGTGAGCTCAGTTCTTGTCTTACGACCCACAATGAGTTGGCTTTTTGTTCTTTTTAGTGGTGCGTGTCTATCGCCAACTCTGTGCATCGGTGGTCAACAAACCCTGCATTATTCTACACTCTTCAGCATCAGTAACTGCTATTCTCTGTGACTCTTCCACCCCCCTGTCGTCCCACTGGTAGCAACAGACCCTGTGTGTCCAATGTACAACACACCCTTCCTGTGTTTACGCCACAATAGCTTGCAGGTTCAGACAGTAAAAGGTAGCTGCTTATGGCGGCGTGTATCTCTTTTCGTGCGTTATCAATACTGTGGCTCAGGGTGATATTTATGCCTGTATGTTGGATCACGTATGTGTTATTATACGTATTGATGTCCATTTATTTGGTTTTTTTTCTTCTTTGCATTTATGTGCTGAGGGATGCCACACATCTAATAATTAAAAAAAAATAAAATATCTAAATAAATGAAATCAAAGATCTATTGTACCTTTTAATAAATGAATTCTGGTAAAAATATTCTGTAACATTCTCTGTTTCTTCTTTCTGCATTAATTGCTGCAATAAAAAATTTGCAATTCCTGATCTATCCACAACTCAATCAAAGTAGGAGGACGAAACTACAATATCTAAGACTGACTAAAATCCAAAGTAAATGAGTTGCACAATCAATGTCATTTTTTTTCCCTCTCTCCGCCGCAGTCCCTGGCGATCTCAGAAGAACGGGGCGTCAGGTGGCTGACCCCGTGTTGACATCAAACCAGAGAATCTACACAGTGAAAACTCTGGCTGACCGTGATATAGCGGAGGAATGTGATATCATAAAATGGGAATGGGATGGCAGAGGAAGATAGTGCGATGGTTTAGCGGATGGAGGATATGAGATGGAACTGATGGATCATGATTCACGAGCTCCGTTTAAGACAACAAAACAACGTTTTTTTTTTTACTTTCCATTGGACTGTGAATATTTCATGAGATGTGTTCAATAAAGACAGGAAAGATTATAATCTCTGTTGTTATCTTATCTTGAGCAAACTGTGTGCGCCTATGCCTTTGATTTTAATACAGATCAGATGACATTTTATGACCAAAAAATGCAGAAAACCTACAAATTTCAAAGGGTTTACATACTTTTTCTATGGCTAACTCATGTTAAGAGTTCTGCAAATCAGCTTTGCACCCGCTATTGTCTAGAAATGTGTCGATTAATATAGAATATCTGTCGTTCGTATTACTTGAAATCATGATAAAGGATGGAGCAATACGTTGGTTTACAAACTGTGTGCAGTGCTTGGCGTACTCCATAGTCTCCGGACCAATCTCAAGACATTGGAGGGGTTTGGAAAGATGAATCCTGAACGAATCGTTTGAGAGTCGTTGAGAAATAAGGCAAACTTAAATGCATATTATAAGAAAATGAAAGTGTTTTTTGACCTTGCATGCATGTAAACCTGCTGTTGGGGACTTCCAAAACCAAGTTATGAACTGTTCAAATAGCATAATAGGGGCACTTTAATTAGCTGTTTAAATATCCCCCCTATTTTAATAAAACCAATTAGTGGAGTAAGATGGTAGCACTTTAAAATAAAGTTAAATTCATTAACATTAATTAATGCATTTGGTATCCTGACATAACAACTATCAAGAATGTTACAGCATTTGTTAAACTATTTTTTTTATGAATTTTATGAGTTTTATTTGCATAAATATAAAATCGCATTTTGCTAATTTATTCAAAACAACTTGAAATGTAAAAAAAAAAAAGATTAGTATAGGTAGACTTAACAACTTTAAAACCCAAGGTGGACTCTTAAATAAAATGCTCTGAAAGTATTGTTCATAGTTATTTTCATGTTAACTAATGTTAAGGAACGTTGTTTTAGTGTTACTGAAAAGGTCATATAAAATTAAATGTTTATCAATTTTGTGTTGCAAGTTGAAAAACATTGCAGTGAGCCAAAATTGTTAAAAACAAACTAAAATCATAATGTGTGTCTGTAGCAAGCCATGCAATCTGCTGAATACATTTTCATTAGTGCTACAGTGAGTAATCAAGACCAGTAAAGGCACAGCAGGATCTGCCCATCTGCTTGTCCGGCAAGGTGGTTCACAAAATTCATTAAGACACAAAATTCAAATGAATTTCTTTTCCTCATTGAGTTGGGAACATGCAGCAGCCGTATTGTTTGATGGTCTGGTTAAAGACAATACAACATAATCCAATCTAGCAGTGGCTGGTGGAAAGCTCATAAGTGGTCTCAGATGTGTTTGGAGGCAGAGTTGTAAATCTCTCCAGGTTGAGCCAATGACCTCTGGTTTCATCAGGGCTGAAGCAGGGGTGTAATCCTCGGCCCACAGAGACGGCCCCTGCATTGTTGTTTAATTAATACTTGTGAATGGTGTGTTGCAGTTTTTTACATGTTATTGTCTTCGTGTTCGCATTATATGTTGTGGGACAACAGAGTAGTCCTTCCCCGCGAGGTTGTTCTACTTCTAACAATTCGATGTCCGGTTTACCCATCTTAATTCACTCTCTCGCAAGAACGACACAGGGCAGACAGAACCGCAGCACAGGTGCCCCCTGTGTTGCCTGAAAACTGTGGGTCCAGTGCTTTGTGATTGAAATTAAAATGCCAAAGTAGATATTGATATGACCATAGTAAGTGGGAGGGAAACACAAGAGAGCGGCTTGCAGATTTTTGAAGCCAGGCATTACCTCAGACCATACGCGATGTCTATCCAGGAGTACAGTAGTATTTATACCAATCACCCGCATTCAAAACCAGACCTAAGCTCCCTGGACTTGTGTTTATATACGTAGGTATAGTAAGTCACCTTCAAGCACAAAAAAACTCTTACTTACTTAAAGTTTTTTATTGGATGTTGAAACATACAATTGCTGTATGTACTCACATAGGCATTCAAGTTGTTAATGTAAATCAATATCTATTATCCTTCCTTTTATGTGAAAGTTATTGTAACTCGCTCCCAAAACTGCAGGTATTCTACGCATGCGTTAAAAAGGGTAAAATATGGTTGTACGAAATCTTTTATCTCATAAGGAGGGCATTTGTACCATTGGCAATTAATTTATTAAAATTTTAATCAATAAGACTTTTTAAGATCCCTTAAAAATAAAAACCTGCCCCCAAACCATACTTAACCCCACAGCCAGCATTTATATAAGACGAATACTATAAAGGTTAAAGGTGACTGACCGAAATATGTGCAGGGAAGAATTACACATTTTAGTTAACAATAGTAGGCTGCATTAAAAAAAGATTGTTTATATAATGAGTTGCCAATAATCCATCCCCCCTCCTACCTCTAAAAATATACAAGTTATAAGTAGTATATAAATTCATATAGATACAGCGGAACACAATAGTCTTTTGGCCGTTGGAGGATACAGCAGAATTTAAGTTGTTTAAAATTCGTGAAGAACTTATCCCATCATTAACCCGATCCCACTCCGTGAAGGCACGGCCTTTTCCTCATTCCAACACACTTCCCAAAACACGCATGCTCGCAATCTGTGACGAAGCAGTCGGAGACGCCAATGATGTCAATTTATTCTTCCAGGGCCATTTTTTGAATTGTTAGCATACGCCATCACGTGGGGTATTTTGTCATGCTGCAAACAATGTCATCGCGCGTCCGGAGTTGCAGACTGACGATCGCTGATAAAAGACTTTTGTTGTTTCGGGATTGTTAACTCGCAAGTCGATGGCATGCTGCAGATGGGATTAAGCACAAATTAAATTGATTTGTCATTTTGTGGTAAAATTATGTTGGTGTTTTTTTTAATGTATCTATTATGGTTCTACAGGATCAGGTCACCAGCATAGGTGTCGGAGAAAATATTACATGATAAGTAATGGTTAAATGATTGCAGAAAATGTTAGTCATTTTAAGGGTTTAAAGTGTAGTCTTGTTTAACATTATGTATTTTTCGAAACGAGTTGGCAGCAGAAATCCCACACACACATCATTCATATGAGTAAATGCGTTTACTGCTCATATTAATAATGCAATTGAAAACATAATGCCATTGACATGACAACTGAATACAACATAATAAAATGTTAATGCTGTGATTTCAATATTCATTTGTAAGTCTGCACCCGGTCACATCTGTAAAAGCGTTATTGCTAACGTAAATAAATAGTGCTGTCAAACCGATTAATCGCGATTGAATCACATCCAAAATACAACTTTATTGCTTTTACCGTCAAATATATATGTATGTGTATTGTGTATATTTATTATGTACATAAATACACACACATGCATGCATATAGTTCAGAAAAATATGTTATGTTTATATATAAAATATATTTATATATAATATACTTATAATAATGTAAATATATAAATGTATATACATGTAATTATTTTCAAAATATATACTGCATGTGTGTGTCTTTATATATACATAATAAATATGCACAGTACACACAACTATTATGTAAACAAAAACTTTTATTTAGAATGCGATTAATCGCGATTAATCATTTAACAGCACTAATATATTTACGTTATTACACATAGGGTACCATCAATAACGTTCATATTGTACGTTTAGATGCTATAAAACGTCATATTGTATGTTTTCAAAAGTGCCTGTGTAACCATAAGTACATGTCTGTTTTTGTAGCGTCTGCGTATGATCATGCATGAGCGTTGGACTGTTTATGACTTAAAAGACCCCTTTTAGCCTTTTGACAATTATCATACAAATTACAGTTCTGGTCAGAAACTTTACGTTCGTATAGGGGTTTAAATTGCCAGATGGTTCTTCACCGTCAAGAAGATTAGAACCAGCCCCCACGAGAATCCTGGAATCCGAGTTTCAAAAACATTCCACTTACGCTGCTGTGAATTGCTCTCAAGGGACGAAACCGGGGCACACACCCCAAATCGTAATCACACACACACACCAGTTGGAGAAGACATTCTCTTTATTTTAGAAAAGGACTAGAATTAATCAGTTATAATTGTATCTGGTATTTGCATGTGGTGTGTACATTCCCTTGTTAGACTAGATGAGTTACCACTCGTTATTTGTTTTAGTTAAAGCCATAAAACACTTATAGTCAGGTGTATGTGTGTATCTTTGGTTTAATCTATTCCAGATTATTGTTTCTTGGTATCAATGTCACCCTTTCTTCATTTCTCGGACAATGACGTACAGTATGTGATTGTGAAACGCATCATATGACTCGCACGCTATTTTGGGTTAAAACTACGGATGTTCCAGACCGGCCATAAAGCATGAAAATGAGCCATAAAACAAGAGACAAAGAAAATTCTCCCGCTCAAAATCCATGTCTCTCATCCTGTGGTTGTCTGAGGAACACACAGAATAGGAGCTCTCAAAAACGATTAGCCCAAAATAAACTTGGCTCAGAAAAACTTCGTCCCTTTGCTCTTTCGTCTGTGTTTTTTTTTTTTTTTTGCTGGACTGACAAACACCTGGCAGGACTCTCCAAGACCTTGCCTCATTCGAAGTTTTTATCTTTTCCCCGGCAGTTTTTATTTACTTTCAAGTAAGCAAAACACAACCAACATACAGGGGTACACTCAAAAATACGTTAGCATGGCTGTGGACTCAATCTCTTCAGAGAACCAGAAGATACCAACTTCAATAGATAACTTGCATTTACTAATCCAGCTGACTGCATCATCAATTACGAACTCATCAACACAGAACTTCCGCTATACTCACTACCCCCTCCAGCTGTTTTAGCCTCAGGACTCCTTCCCCTCGTCGATCGATAAAACACCAATGAGCAAAGTACTCCCGCGTAAAATTATTCAGACTGCGGTTTAAGGTTCAACACTTTTAAAGGTTGAGTTTTGGAATTCAATTTAAGCCGCTGTTTCAAAATGTTGTGGTTAAGTGATGTGATCTGCCCTTCCTTGTTCCTATTCCTTATTCTTTCCTTCTTTTGTTTCATTCCTGTATATATGTTTTAGTTATTTATGTTTGATATAGTTTTTCAGTGTATTAAAATTCCCTTATATTCACAATGAATTTCGTCAGTCTTTTGCTTGCGCACAGCCGTCGAAGTCAATGAATGTTTGAAAACCCACCCGGTTTGCTACCTTGGCTAATAATTACTGCTAGCACTGTACAAAGAATGACAGTTTATTGTTCCGTGGCCAGAAAATGAATATTCCTTGAATTGATAAATGATTATACTGTCTGCTCGGTGGACGAACAGATTAAATAATTGTGATATTGATTCTGCTACAGTTAATTATAAGATATAATCTAAATATTTATTATGGATCATAACCCGTTATGATTCGTCATAAATATCCCCCTTTTTAGAGCTAATAAATAATAAAAAAACGTTACACAATTTTTGTTGAACTTAATTTGTGTGTGAAAAATTCCGATACGAATTCTCATGAGATTAGCGATAGTGTAACAACTTTCTCACATGCAAGTAAAGCATACAACTTAGTCTCTGTAGTTCGATGAATGCATCGTTGTCAGAACCTCCTGAACTAATTTTAATTTACATTCACAGTCATATTAACTTAAAATCCCTTTTAAATGACAAAAGTCTCCTGTAAATCATTTTATGGGGGCACATTTATCTTTAAGGGGCCTATTTCAAAAATAACATAACATACACATAATCACACCTTAAGTGACTTTAAACTTGAAATGCAGCACTAACAGTACAAGTGTTTAAAACAGAGATGCCCACAACCATGGTCTACAGCTGACAGTTGGCCAGATTGACTTTGATTTGTCTGAAAAACAAAAAAAAAATAACATAAATAAAATAAATATTAATAATAACAATAATTATTTTTTTTTAAAAGCCATTGAAGACATCTTCTAAATTTTTTAAGTTTAACATGTGTGTTTATATTTTATTTAAAAAACAACAATATAGCAATGAAAAAATAAAAAGTAAAATTTGATTTCAACAAAAATGCGTTATATCATTTTTGTTTAAATTATATTAATCCAATTGTTTACTTATTAATTATTAATATTATATCAATCAGGTTGATTGTTTGGGTCCTACATGGTCCGATACAAAAAGAATGGCAGACGGGACTGGCCTGGTCAAAACAGGTTACTGAATAAATATGATAGAAATTCAATATAAATAAAAATAAATAAATAATAATAAAATCATACAAACCCACTACAGTTGCATTTTAGACCAAACCTTTAAAATATTTTGGGGGCATTTTTAATAGATTTTACAGAATTTTAAGGTGCCAGTGATGGAAAAGAGCTGTGTGTGCCTCAGTTCACTAAAAATGAAAGTTTTAGCATTGATAATTTGGTTAAAGATGCACTATGGATGATTTTTTTTAAAGGCAAAACTTATTTAGCAAGTACATTAAAGAACAATATTCAAAACTGTGTTTTCATCTTACTCTTATTCAACACAATAGGCCCACAACTTAAAAAGAAGAAGAAGAAAGCAAAACACATATCCGTAAGTAGCTTGCAGTTTTATGTTTTTGTTTTTTTTTGTGCTGACAACACAGTACAAAGTTGTGCAAATGCAATTCAAATGCACTGTTATCTAAACCTCCTTGCACTTTTGCCTTGTTAGGCTGTGTTGTAAAACTCTGAAGCCCTCATCACAATGGAAGAAACCAGCAGCAGTGGCATATCAGGTCACTGAATCTCAGACAGCCACTGAGCACTAAATTGATTTCTGTGATGAGAAATAAATAAACATGATGAAGGGTACATTAAATGTCTATTATAAGCAAATTAAGAAGTGCAAACTGGCATAGATGCAAGCTCGAGTCGAGGACAGAATGCCAGTGTTGGGCAGGCCGTCGTGTAATTTGTACCTTCAGTAATGACTTGGAAACCTACATGATAAAAAGTGTTGCAGAGAATTTGATGAGCAAAGCTGTACAGTGAATATAGAGAAATAAATGTCTCCTGAATATAGCGGCAGGTGACACAGGTTATGAGCTATGATTACCGGCATGTTGTCTGGAACTGAAGCCAACTGGCTGAAAACATTTTTGCTGGTTTTCCCATAGACAACCAGGATTTTTGTCATTAGCCACATATCCTTCCACAAACGTTATGCTATATTGTAAGATGCTGCATAAAAATTACTGAATAAAACTACCAAGCTACAATAAAAATGTATATGCTTACATTTAATCTATGGAAGGACATTTTCAGAATAAATCTGAAAATGTGCATTACAAATGAAATGTGAGTGAACAATTTACTGAATAAACTGCATCTAAATAATTAATAACTACTATTGAATTATGTAAGAAAATAATTAAAATATTGGCTATATACAGTAAAGCATATACAGTTTCAGTACATTATATTACTTATATTCTAGCAAATAAATATGCAATTTACTATATAAAGGATTCACGTAGATTTCTTACATTTTAGATGCTGTCAATATGCGCATACTGTACACTGTATATCTAAAGTACAAATATGTCATGTGACTGAATAATATGAATCTGAATAATTAATAGCGGTTAGATATTTAGATATCTAAAAAAAACGTAAAAATCTCTGCTATATATAATGTATATAATGGCAGAATATATATATATGTATGTTTCACAAAATTCTAATCAAATTTTTTCTTGAATTATTTGTGAATTTTACTAGCAGTTGATTTAAAGCGTTTTTTTTAAATATATACCTAAAGTTACAAATTTGTTTGTGCATACATGTACAACTACCTACAAATGAGATTAGGTTAATTAACCATGTCCTTGGTTATAGAGTGCTGATTTTGCATTAATGTGGATATTGCATCATTATGCATAAACATGATCTGAATAAAAGGTCTAGTTTGATATACAGGAGTCAAGATCACTGCCAATTTGAAATACAGACCTACAAAGAGACAAAACAGATGCATTAAACTCAACAGCCCACAGCTTGAGATGTCACTACACACAGCAGTCAGCAACAATGTCAGCGTTTTAAACAATTCAGTTATTTCACATTTCTTATTCCATTAATCAGATTTGTGCTGCTCTTTCCAGTACAGAAAAGAGAATACCGTAAATGCAAGCATGTTAAAAGAGCAAATGCTGAGATGCCACTAAATATTTAACAAGGAAAGCCAAAGAGAGAGAGCGACTGTTTAAAAAAAATTATAATAAAAAGAGCAGTAAACTGTACTGAATAAATAATTTTAATAATTTATGCATTTAGCAGATGCTTTTATCCAAAGCGACTTACAGTGCATTCAGGCTATACATTTTCTTCGTGTTCCCTGGGAATTGAACCCACAATGTTTTGTGCTGCTAATGCAATGCTCTACCACTGAGCCACATGAACACCCAAAACTCCCATTGTTCTTGTGGATTTTTGTTTGGATGTTAGAAAAGCGCCGTACAACGTTCTAGGCCAGGTGTAGGTAAGTTCGGTCCTAGAGAGCCGCAGTCCTGCAGAGTTCAGCTCCAACCCTAAAAAAAACTCACCTGCCTGTAGCTTCCTAGTAGTCTTGACGCATGATTAGATTGGTTCAGGTGTGTTTGATTAGGGTTGGAGCTGAACTCTGCAGGACTGCGGCTCTCTAGGACCGAACTTGCCTACCCCTGTTCTAGGCGTTATAAAAAATATTCCTATTTAACATTTTCCTTTATTCCCAAAGAAGAGACCATTAGAACAGAAGACATTCTGGGTACTTTTATTTTTATTTTATATGATGTGCCGCTTTTCATCTGTGGCTCTATCTATCACTGAAGGAAGAGGAGGTTTCTTTGCATCGATTTGAATAAGCAGGATCAAAATAGACTGCTTAAGAGGGTACTTCAGAGTTCAGACTCTGTCTGAATGTAATTTACAGAAACATGAGAGACGAGTTACTACAGTACCTACAGTCACAACAATTGCTTGTTACGGCTTTCCACCCAAACATCTTGCCCTGAACCGAATCTAGCACTCCACCAATGTACACAACTCTTAGTTTGGACAATTCTGCATCTGTGATATAGTAGTGGTCGTAGCAGGTGGCACTGGGTGTCATTCCTTTCATGATACGTTAACATACATCTCTTCTAAAAGTACAAGATCCATGCCACTGTCACACTTTTAACATTTTAACACCACTTTGCAATGCTCTACAGATGTAGCATCATCCTCACATGCATTCACACACATTCTCATTTGTGTAGTAAGAGACAAGACACGCTAAAAGCACTTCTCTTTCTTTGCATTTAATCACCAAACAAGAACTATATTAGCTGTCCCTGGGTTGGTTACCCTCTCAGTAAGACATTCTGCCCACAGAACCCTGTAAATATCTCCGAGGTGCCTTACTAAGCAGGTGTTCCACCTCTCGCTCTCTCTCTCTGTTTGTCTTCCTTTTTAATGGGCTCCATTACTCCCCTGAGGCTCAATTTCACCCTTTGAGACTTCATTGGGTTCTTTGATTAGAGGAGGGATGGTAAGACTTTCACTGAGACCAGTAAATCTGGCACAATTTGGATCCTTCTCGAGTCTGAGTGAATCTGGGTACGATGGGCGTTCTCAGGGCACCACGTGAATTTGCAACCTGTTACACAGTCTACGTCAGAGTAACAGATGTTTTAACGCTTAATGTTAATGGAATGATAATGCTGTATTGTGCCGTGAGGGAGTACTGTAGGCTGTTGTGCACACCTGAATATTGAATTAATGCGGGCACAGTGTGAGGTACTGTTTCTCCGGTACAGATGTTCTTTATCCATAGTCACCATAGCAACATGACGGATGCCCCCCCATTCCTGTCACTCGGTGTCTCACCTTAGCCATTCACTCAGAACAATGCCTTCACAATACAGGGAAGCACACACACATACACACACACACACCATCCAGAAACTGTCACCTACTCAAGCAAGCGGTGACCGAGTGAGCCAAGTGACTGACAGTAAGCTCTGTATCTCTCCAAGAACCAGAATAGTGGAAGTAATGACCACACATGTTTTCTATTGACTATTAACATCTTGTGAACTGAAATTCTGTGTTTAAATCATTGCTTCTGACCAAAATATGAGCCCATAATCCATAATAATGCTTCCGATAGTGAAAAAGTTAATCCCATGTTGTCCTCTCACATCAAAGTCCACTGACATATTTGTTTAGAACTGTTTTGGCTTGTAAATGGTGCTTGATCTGTGCATATTTCTCTTTTTTACTGGAGAAACAATATAATGGATAGAGCAACCATATGTTCAGCAATTTTTCATTTTTGGGTGAACTATTCCATTAAAAGAAAACCAGAGAGCCAAGAGTGTGGACAACTCAATGCTGAGCATCATGGCAGTTTAAGAAATTATTTTCTTCAGTAGACAGACACTAAAAATAACACTGAAAATAACCTGGAATATTACTTTAATATTTTATGCAGCAAGTATAGCCCTGAAAATAGAGAAAAGGGGCAAATATTATCATAAAGCAAGATAACATTCTTGCTATTATGAATTTTCAGACATTATTCTCTCTCTGTGTGCCACAGTATAGCATGGGAAAACTTGTTCATATTGTATAATCTCAATGTTTTGATATTCATAAGAACGTTAATTTATTCGCAGCAACACCTGACTGTAATCTGAGCCTCATTCATAACCAAATTCATAAGCAGCTAGCGAGCAAGCGTGATAAAATAGCAGGGGTCACTAATTCAGAAACCCAGCAAACCTCAAAACAACTGCTCAGCTCCATCTCCTCAGCAGCATATATTAATGAAGATGATCTCCACTGCTCTACACCTCTGCAGTGATATACGGCCAAGAGTGGAATTCATGTCCCACCTTCTCAACATATTCAGCATCATAAATACAACTGAAGAGCTCCCTTAGGTTTCAATTACGAGAGTCAAATCTCTGGAAGCCTGGCCAAGAGTAACATTACTCTGTCATCAGGGGAATAACATAGAATCACTATATTTAGGAAGGGATTTCGATAATAAATTCAGATAACGCCACCCTTGAATTTGTCCATCTTTGATGTGTAATAAATAAATCGGGGGAAAAAAATGAATGAATGAATGAATGATTTAATGATGTATTGCAGATGAGCAAACACTATATTAATATGACTTTTTTTTCCAGATGAAAATATCATTACAGCAATGTGTGTACAAAAACATAAGAAAAGCCTCAGTAAAATGCTTTAATGTGTCTAGAGTGAATGTAGGGAACTCTGTGTTCTCTGTCAACATGACAACATTTAGGTAGTTTCTATCAAAGAGTGAAGAATGCTTTTCCTGTTTCCACATCTATGAATCTGTCTCTCTGCTCTCTGGAGTTTGTGAGCACACAAAGCATTTTACTTTAGCTTTATTTCAGAGTGCTTGTTCATCACTGTAATTTATCTCCTTCCTAAAAGTAACACTGAATCTTTAAAGATACACGTGTGCCTATTTTGGACCAGCCTAGCTTTCCCTTTTCAGGTTTCCCCAGAAAAATTAGCTAGTGAACCATGTCTGACCCAATTCATGTCTGACTCAATTAATGTCTGACTAAATTAAAATAATGATTTTGGCCTGTTCCTTGTCAGAGGTTTTGGCCTTTTTATACTAATTATATCCATTCATTCTCCATACCGCTTATACCGTCCTATATAGGGTCAAGGTGATGCTCAAAAAACATTATATTTATGATTTCCCAAAACATAACCGTAAAAAAAAAAAAAATTAAATGTGATATGCCTGATTTTCAAGAAGTAACTCCATTCAATTATAATTGACAATATCGCTATAATTCATGAGTTTTAATTATATATCAATTATATATGTACATTTTCAGCTACTTTGTTCACATCAAGCTAGTCCTTACTGAGCGACCTCTTAGTTTAGGTCTTGCTTTAGGTTATAAATTAATACTTTTATTCAGTAAGGATGCATAATTATCAAATGTGTCAATAAAGAATTTTGTCACATTTGCAAAATATCTTGTATTTCAAATAAATTATGGTTTTCTTTCCACAAAAAAATAAATAAAATAATTTGCACAACAGCTCTGCGTTTTATCATTGATGTTTCTTGAGCACCAAATCAACATACTGAAATTAAGTTTTATATTATACTAAAAAACTGGAGTAAGGCTACTGACCAATTCAGCTTGCCAACACAGAAATAGTAACATTTTTAAAATATTATACAGAATAAAGTTTTGTTTTATTGTATTTCTTTTTACTTTCCTTAAACAAAAAAATTTAACTGTATTTTGATTAAATAAAAATTGTGAGTATAAGACACTTATTCAAAAACATAAAAAACGACCCCAAACGTTTGACACATAAGTAATTTGGTGTGTAATATCCTCCCCCCCACCCCCCCCCACCCCCCGAGAAATGACACAAATCAGGGTTTTATCAGGTTGTATAACAAAAAAATTGCATACTGTACCTTAGTTTATAGAAAATAAAACAGGTCATATAATATTTAGTGTGACCATTTTAGCACCTCCTTAGTAACATTCTGTGCTTCTCCACTCTTGAGCATCAGTCCACTCTCATTCATACATTCAAGACTTCTTAACCAGGGATCAAAAGTGAATTCGTGGGTGACCATATAAGTGGCTCAGTGAATATGTTTATGACTGGCTGAATAGTACAATTTAACATTTTTGGAGGTAAATTCAAAACCATAAGATGAAAGATTGAGGTTTTTTTGTCACATCTCAGATTTATTGCCTACTTTAGCTCTTACACTGTTTGCAAAGTAACACTGACCTGAAATATAATGACTTTGACTGCTGGGCACCTGAAGAATTTTCACTTCTGTGCCATGGCTCTAACAACCTATACAAATACAATTTCATTCCTCTCTGAAAGACTTTGATTCATTTTATGCTTCAGACACAAATGGATGGATAACTGTTTAACTTCACTCAAGACTGATGAGCGCCCCATCAGATGCTTTATGCTGGACCTCTAATGTGACCAGCCTGACGAAATGTTAAAATGGCTTTGGAATCGATGTCTGCCTGTAAAACATTAGGTCGAATGGCTATTGCTAATGTTTCAGGAGGGCGAAATTGAGACTAAAATGGCTCAATTGACTATTCAGCACAATTTGACTGTGCTGAACCTATGATTTGCCAAAAAGTGCTTCTGAAAATTCCTATCAAATATGACATTTCTAAGACCCTCAACTTTTCTAAGTGGCAGCACAAAGCCCTCAACTAACATTACTGGATGACCATGTTCACTTGATTACCTGTCTTCATAACAACGCTATGTGTTATAATGGATAACTAATTTGCATAATTATGTTTCATCCCCTCTACTTTTCTAAATGAGCCCAGCACAGTTGCCGCACAATAGCCCACCGCAATTATATTCCTTAAGGAGACGCAGGCATTGTGCAGAGTTTCTCTCGTTTTTGGGCCATTAAATCAGATATGGTTTATTAGACAGTCCTGTTAAACCATGGGTAATGGGCCTCAGAACCAAATGCCCACTGCTATGGTCCTCGCCACAGTGTACAGTATAATCGCTCCTGTGGGCACAACAAACACTATCTAGTTTTACATTCACTGCTTTAACCTGAAGCTATTAAAATAAATACAATTCTATCACTATTACAAGTCCTATCACTTCAATTTCAGGTCATGAAATTTCAGGTTTTTCCTGTTCTTAGTTAATATCAAAATTATTATTAATTATTATTATTAAAACAATGTATTTATTTTGTTTAAATCTGAACTTTATTTATTTCTTTGTTTATTTTTATTTAATGTGCTCCGAAATAAGAGACATAAAATGAGATGTTGACACTTATAAAAGTGCAGCAAATATAATTTCCAAAATCTTCGCATTTTACTCATATATGGAGCCCCTACAGGGACATGTGATATATATATATATACTATATATTATACAGTTGGTACGGAAAGTATTCAGACCCCCTTAAATTGTTTCACTCTTGTTATATTGCAGACATTTGCTAAACTCATTTAAGTATTTTTTTCCTCATTAATGTACACACAGCAGCCCATATGGACAGAAAAACACAGAATTGTTGACATTTTTGCAGATTAAAAAAGAAAAACTGAAAAATCACATGGTCCTAAGTATTCAGACACATTGCTCAGTATTTAGTAGAAGCACCCTTTTGATCTAATACAGCCATGAGTCTTTTTGGGAAAAGATGCAACAAGTTTTTCACACCTGGTTTTGGGGTCCTCTGCCATTCCTCCTTGCAGATCAAATCCAGTTCTGTCAGGTTGGATGGTAAACATTGGTGGACAGCCATTTTTAGGTATCTCCAGAGATGCTCAATTGGGTTTAAGTCAGGGCTCTGGTGGGCCATTCAAGAACAGTCACAGAGTTGTGGTGAAGCCACTCCTTCATTATTTTAGCGGTGTGCTTAGGGTCATTGTCTTGTTGGAAGGTAAAACTTCGGCCCAGTCTGAGGTCATGAGCACTCTGGAGAAGGTTTTCGTCTAGGATATCCCTGTGCTTGGCCGCATTCATCTTTCCCTCGATTGCAACAGTCGTCCTGTCCCTGCAGCTGAAAAAACCCCCCACAGCATGATGCTGCCACCACCATGCTTCATTTTTGGGACTGTATTGGACAGGTGATAAGCAGTGCCTAGTTTTCTCCACACATACCACTTAGAACTAAAAAACAAAAAAAAAATTTTTAAAAGGCAAACAAGTTCTATCGTGGCCTAGTCGACCAGAAGAATCTATTTCTCACCATCTGGCGAGGTATTCAGGTGTTTTTTTCATGTGTCTTGCACTGAGGAGAGGCTTCTGTCGGGCCTCTCTGCCATAAAGCCCCGACTTGTGGAGGGCTTCAGTGATGGTTGACTTTCTACAACTTCTCCCATCTCCCGACTGCATCTTTGGAGCTCAGCCACAGTGATCTCTTCTTTACCTCTCTCACCAAGGCTATTCTCCCCCAATAGCTCAGTTTGGCCAGACGGACAGCTCTAGGAAGGGTTCTGGTCGTCCAAAACGTCTTCCATTTAAGGAATGGAGGCCACTGTGCTCTTTGGAACCTTAAGTGCAGCAGAATTTTTTTTGGAACCTTGGCCAGATCTGTGCCTTGCCACAATTCTGTCTTGAGCTCTTCAGGCAGTTCCTTTGACCTCATGATTCTCATTTACTCGGACATGCACTGTGAGCTGTAAGGTCTAATATAGACAGGTGTGTGGCTTTCCTAATCAAGTCCAATCAGTATATCAAACACAGCTGGACTCAAATGAAAGGTGTAGAACCATCTCAAGGATGATCAGAAAAAAATGGACAGCACCTGAGTTAAATATATGAGGGTCACAGCAAAGGGTCTGAAATACTTAGGACCATGTGATATTTCAGTTTTTCTTTTTTAATAATTTTGCAAAAATGTCAACAATTCTGTGTTGTTCTGTCAATATGGGGTGCTGTGTGTACGAGGAAAAAAATTAACTTAAATGATTTTAGCAAATGCTGCAATATAACAAAGAGTGAAAAAAATAAGGGGGTCTGAATACTTTCCGTACACACTGTATATACATATATCCATTTCAATTACATTTTTACATTTATGCATTTGGCAGGTGCTTTTATCCAAAGCGACTTACAGTGAATTCAGGCTATACATTTTTTATCAGTAAGTGTGTTCCCTGGGAATTGAACTCACAACTATTTAGTATTTTAATTAGAGATGCACCTATCATGATTTTTCTCGGCCGATTCAGATTCTGTGTTACTTCATTTTTTATTTTTAATAAAGGAATGTAGGAATTTGAAATTAGAGGCAACCACTGCATTTCACTCATGATCCGAACAAAGATACACACGTTGCATGAGCATTTATTTTATTTTATTTTATACAGGATTTAAAGCAAAAACTGAATGGTCTGACCTTATGAAATTATGCTATATAAAAACATCTGCTTGAAAAAAATAAACAGCAAAAAGTCTGAATGAGACGCAATTTCACTCTCTGACAGCAGGTGGCGCTTAATGAACAGCAGCAATATAGCGTTTCCTTGGTTACTGCTGTAAACAAAGCAACACTGCGCTTATACATACTACTTTATAAGGAGGTAAGAGGAGAAGAAAATGCCATTGCCATCTAAACATTTCTCAATACAGTCAATTCCCCAATTCGATATTTATATTTTCTTCTTTTATTTCGCGCATCATGAACAGTGAGCTACTTTGCCTGTACAGTATTTTCTCCTCTTTGTGTTTGTATTCAGCATCTCTGGCCTCTGTTTTAACGTCCCGTTCACAAACCAAGGATAGTTATTTTTCTTTTATTTCCTTCCTGAACTTTTTTTTGAAGAATTGATTTTGTCCATAAAATTAAAGTCCAAACCCCACTGGACCCCATATGGACAAAAAAAATAACAAAAATAATAAAACAGATTTTGTCTAGAAGTGTCTGCTTGCAATGATTCAAATTACTTAGTGTTATAAATGACAACACTGTGTCATGTTATCCATCTTTCAATAATTTTTCCAGCTCAATTAGGAATAAATTAAATCATATTTAGTGCAGACATGCCAACTGTATGCTCCATTATGACATATGGCTCTGGATCAGCTGGAACTGCAGTGACTGTAGATGGACTAACAACATTTACTAAATCAAAGTTCCATCTAGCCTTTTAAACTCATCTATTCTATTATTTTACGTATGTCTCTCTCTGATGCTAATGATATTAGAGGATTTAAATGCTGCGCTGGCCTTGAACATAAATGGATTTGCCTGGGACAGATGCAACATGGGCATCTGTTGTTTATTTATTTGTATCCAACAGAGGGCAGCTATTTTTACCTCCCCTTTGCACTCAAGTGCCCATTCATACAAAAAGGGGGTGATCTGAATGGAGCTGACCTTTATTTATAGACACCTTCTAAGTTTAAGTAATAATTAATGATGATATTAAAATTCAATCTGATACTGAAAATTATTTTGTGTTACAGCCAATAACTCTTTAATGACATATTTTAAAATTCTACATTATTGTCTAAATGAGTTAAGTTTTTATTTTCATTTTTTTTACTTAAACATATAAATGTAAAAGAAAAGGGAACAATTAAATGCAATTTTAAATATTCAATATCAACCAATACAGATCAGTTAAAATAATAATAAGGTACCAATATATTGTGCATCCCTAATAATCATGAGAAAATGTGTTTTATTTACCTTTACTGTATACATTTAGCAGACGCTTTTACGGTAGAGGATCATAGGCAATTTGCCACAGAGCCAACAATTTCATGGAGTACAAACAAATTCATAGAGTGCACTACAAGGTTTATTAGAAATCTAGAGTAGGAATCAAGCTGCAGATGTGAAATGCAAGGAAGAGCAATCTTAAAAGTGCAGTTCAAACTCATGACTAGCAACAGCTTTAATGAAAAAGAAAAACTTAATGGATGAAACTTCATCTATAGAATCAAGATCAAACTTTTCAGTGAAGTCTTGTGTCTTGTCTACTGTGACATTCACAGGCAGATCACACAGGATACGTTCACACATCATCCAGAATGGAGGAATTCATCACCTTCTTGGCTCAGAGACGTGCAGGAAGCCGAGAAGCAATCTGTTACGAGTGACGTGACTAATTTTTCAGCCTAACAAGTGCTCCCGTAACTCCAGGATCCAATTCACTGAATTGTAAGGAGCAAAGAGCAGGGCAGGAATAGGTCAGCTTCCATTAACAATGGAGCTTGATGGAAAATGTCACATGGGAACTGTGCTTCACACATAAAGGGACAACCAAGGAGAAGAACATGGAAAATAAATGCATACGCGGTGCTAAAAATAGTGAAAGCTGTGGAGAAAATACTGGTGGTAGAATGTTTTTGATAATTTTTCACTGACAGCTAAAAAAAAAACATTATAAAAAAACATGAAACATACAGTATTTTCTTGATATAGGAACGTATGAAATGACATTGTAGGTGTCACGAATCCTGCCCATGGACTTCCATCCACTTGCCACCAGAGATCGCTCTTCCATTATATTAACTGTCACACTACACAGACTTCCACATGTCACCACAAACTACATTTCCCAGCATCCATTGCACTAATGACACACACAGCTGTAACCAATCTAAGACACTTTATAAGCCATGGACTTCTTCTTTCAAATGGCCGAGTATTGTATAGCATTTATCACTCTCCTAGCGATAGCTACTCTACGGAGCCAGTCTAGTTTTTCCTGTCTTAGTTCCCAGTCTCAGTTCATAGTCTAGTCTTGTCTTGTCTTGTAATTGCCTGTTACCTGATTCTTGCCTGTGTTTCTTGGATATACTGTACCCTTGCCTCGCCGTTCAGACTCTGTTTGTACCTCGCCTGGACTATTGCTTGTGTTTCTGGATTACCCCTCTTGTCAAGCCCTCTGGTTAACGTTCGCTGTCGACTGACTAACTGATTACTCTTTTGTCTTGCCCTCATTATACCTGTTTGCCATTGTCAGAACCTTGCCTGTTTTATGACCTTGCCTTTGAATAAAGCATTGCAGCTGGATCCGCACGTCTCATGTCTAGTTCGCCCCATTACAGTAAGGTCATTATCGTCCACATCTAGGAATGAGAATCATACAAAATTTGCCATTTGTGGCTCCAGTTCCACTTAAACCTACATTGTTTTTTATGTATTTATTTATTTTTATAACAAAATGTCATTATCCATCTTTTAAACCATGTCTTCACCTAAATATACTTTGGCCCCATTTACACTGTCAGTTAAACGTGACTCAATTCCGATTTTTTGCTCATATGTGACACAGATCGAATCTGTTCTATTAAAATGTAAACAGGAAAAAAACGCATGCATTCGGATATTTCGAGATCGGTTTCAGGCCTCATTCATATGTGTGAAAATAAATCGGATATAAATCAGATATGTGCCAATGCGACCGCCATGTAAACAGGCAGATCGGATTTTCTGAGGCAATGCGTTCTGTACGTCATTGAAACGGCGACAATTTGGTACTTCTTCGCGGTTTAATGTCGTCATGTGTGACCCGTGCTGGCAAAATGAGTGTAAATTCGCACAGGCTATTTTGAGCTACAGGCACACAAAAAAAAGTCGAAAAATGCTCCAGGTAGTAATTAAACATCTAAAATTATCTTTATTTGTACATTTGAGAGGATTACCTTTTCTCCGCTCGCTTCTCGCGCTGACTGTCATCCGAAGTGCGTGCATATAACGGCGCGCGATCCTGATAAATACACACATATACCGAATTACAGTATTTCAGTATTCACGCAAACATAATCTGTTCTGTCTTAAGTTAACACTTAGGGAACTGCTGGGGAAAAACATCTGATTTGTAACATTATAGGCCTATTAGATCAGTGCATTACAGTATAGGATGTCTGTATCATTAATGTTAATCTAACAATAAAAGAAAAGAGGGAATCACTCGCTGCACTTCATTGAACTGCTTTTGTAGTTTTAATCATCAATTTATTTGTAATGAACACACTTAAGTTATTTTTACATTTGATTATTTGTTTTTCGTATATTAATGCTTTAGTTTAGATATAAAATGATAAAGGTAATGCATTATTTGTTTCTTTCTAGGCTATTTGTTCTACTGTTTTTTTTTTTTGCATCAACACTCATTTGCTGCTTGTTTTCCTTAACAAAAAAAAATCTAACACTTGCTTTCTAATCTTTTCGCATCTGTCACGATTTCGGTTCATGGACTTCCGTTTATTCACCACCTGATGTCACCCTTTCCATTTTATTGACTCTCGCACTACACACTGTTGCTCTTCACCCCGGACTACATTTCCCATCATTTTTTGCACAATTTGCACACTGCCCTGATTGCACTCATTTCACACAGCTGTTTCTAATTACCTCACTCATTATATAACACCCACTCTTACCACATTTCTCTGCTGATTATTGTTTAGCCTGTACCCCTTTCCGAGTCTCCGTGTTTTCCTAGTTTTGCCTTGCCTTGTCTGTTTCCTTCGGTGTTGATCTCGAGTATTGTTCAGCGATTATCACTATCCCCAGCGGTCGCGACACACAGATCCCCGCATTGTTGCCCTGCTTAGCCTTAGCCCTAGCCCTATCCCTGCCTTAGCCTTGCCTTAAACCTGTGTTTGCTTGCCTTGTCTGTTTTCTCCGAGTTTTGATCTTCGCCTGTTTTCCTCCTGGTTCCTCCCTTTAGCCTTGCGCCCTGTGCCTCTTTCTGCAGTACAGCTCCCAAACGCTAGCCCTAGGATTATTCTTGTGGTATTTTGCCCGCCATATACCTGTCTGCCTCTGTTTGACCCTGCCTGCTTTATGACCACGTCTGTGTCTTCTCCTATTAAAGCTTTGCATTTGGATCCGAACTTCTCACGTCTCGTCAGCCCCGTTACAGAATCTGTCTTCTTTTCATTTATGCCTATTATACAATTAACAAAAGCAAATAAATACCTCTAACACTAGCTTGCTCTATTATTTTTCTATTCTATCTGTTTTATTTTTTATTTATTATATGATTAAAAAAAAAACCTTGCTACATGTACTGCGTTAAGCTAACTGAGACTTTTTATAGCACTTGTATATCATTGCTCTTTGTTGATTTTGATTGCTTCAATTTTCCTTATTTGTAAGTCGCTTTGGATAAAAACATCTGCAAAATTACTAAATGTAAATGTAAATGTAAATGCATCTGCTCTTATTTATAATAGCAAATATAAAATAAAAAATAGCTGTATTGTGATTATTAATATAGTAATTAATACGGTAATAAGAAAAGACGGGTGACTTCACTCTATTGACTTCAAACGGGTGTAGCTCAGTAATTTTTGTCAGATTCCAACAAATCATAAATCATTTTGAAGGTCTTTTAATGGAGAATGTCATTTTTAAATTGCTCATTGTGACTCGTTTTGTCAGCACAGGTCACATTAGTCTCAGGAGGAAGCACATGTTGAGGCGGTAAATGACAACAACGCATGCACTATGTTTCAGATGGTATGTGGCAAGTGTAAACACATGAATCGGATATGGGTCACAATTGAAAGAATGTGTAAACGGACAGCCAAAAAAGTCGGATATAGGCAACAAATCAGAATTGGGCATCAAGAACTGCAGTGTAAACGAGGCCTCAGATACACCTATAATAATAATTTATATACTTTAGAGCAGTCGGGATGAATTTCATGGTGAATTGCATACATACATATTTCGCCTGAGCATATCACATCATATTCAATCACAAGAAAAAAAATCACAAGTACACACTAATGTCCAATTTGCAAATAAATCGTTCTTTTGAACTGGCTCTTTTTTGTGAAACAATCCTTTATGGTTCCTCAGGATTTATCTAAAAAGTTGAGCTGATTAAGACTATAGTTTATTCACTTGATAAGCTTTAGACATCATTATTGACTACTTTAATATTAGAATTAGTATATGAGATGTAATTGCATGATTACAAATTTCTTTCTTTTTTTCTTTTTTAACTGATCATTGAAACAAGCTGTCTGAAAGAACCAGTTTGTGGAAAATAATTTGTCTTCCTATCGCTAGTACACACAACAAATTAAAAATTCTCAGTATTTTTTACTGACAGTAAATCATTTAAAAGGACTGACTCATAAAAATCATTGATTTGCGAATCAGACTGATCTGGTTCTGAATGAGATATAAGGACACTGATAATCCCTTTATTTGATGAAAATTATATTTTGGTGTCATTCGTGCTAATTAACAAACCCACAAACATGCTATAAAAGCAGTAGCAGAAATGATTCCACTACTTTTCATGGAATATAGAACAACCCACAATATAAATTTAATTTTAGTCCTCCATTTAAATTACTTTGCTGAGTCAGTGTCCATGAGGTTGATGTAAATAACTAGATCCTTCTGGCTATTTGAATGGGAGAGTACAGAGAAGTCTCGATTAAGACGTCACTTTCCTCTAAGAGTAAATTATTGATCCCCAGATACAAAATGTGTATTGCTGGTGGCCGCATCGCTCTCCTTTTGACCTTTTGTTCTCAGAGGAAAATGATTCCGAGAAATAAGGAAGAGATGTTCTCTAAAATTACATTCCTTATCAGGTGTAGAAGTGCTACACTGTCAGAAAAAAGGGTACGGTTGGGGTCCGTTTGTGAACACTTAGGGTACAAATGTTGAAGTTGTACCCTTAATGGGTCATAGTTACACCTTAGGGTACTCATATGTACCATTTAGGGGTAAAAAAAGTACAAATATGTTTCCAACAGTCAGAGGGTCCATGTTTGGACCATTTAATCCCCAAACAAAGGTACAATCACTTGTGTGACAAAAGCAGTAAGCCAAAGTGTATGAAACGGTCACCCAAAATATATTAAACATAGAGTAAGATATTAATTTTCATGAGTTGTTGGTTATTTGGAAGAGATGCACAACATAACCAAATCTATTTAAGAGCCCACATCTTTACTGACTAGCTCTGAACAGTATACAAACACGACATTTAAATGATTATTCAGAGCATCAAGATAATAACTTTTAAACATAACGCAAATGTATTAAAGTAGGCCTGCATTTTTAATTGTAATTGTAATTCATTTAGAGTTAAACAAATACATGTACTTACCTTTCTTAACAAAAGCACAATGTAGACGAAACTATTTAACGTTTATTTAACAGTATATGGGGTACTTTTACTTTGCCTCAAAGTTCAAGTAGCATTTTCGCAGCCAGCCTTCTTTAAATTTGTGTCGTCCAATGGGATTATAGCCAGCGCAAAGTTGATATTGTGCACGAGCACGACGGTTATTCCATATCATGGCTGTCTCACTTCTGACGCTGTCGACGGAGGATCTTCTTCAAAAATTGAAAGAAGCTGGAATACATGTAATAAATTAAAATGTTACTTTTCGCATAACTTATACTCTACCGCGGACAGTGCTCGCAGGGTGGTTTTGGGGGGGGGGGGGGGGGGGGGGGGGGGGGGGGGCGATGGACAAAAACAGCGGTAAAACGGCCATAGAAACAGTTCAAACTAGGAATGCACCATTACCACTTTTTTCAGAACGAGTCCGATACCGATACCTTCATTTTTGGTACTCACTGATACGGATACCTGTATTTTCACAGCATTTGTAAAAAAAAAAATTAAATATTGGGTACAGAAACAAAATAATAGTAGTAATAATAATATGAATCATGTTAGTTGGTTTCATTTAGCAAACAGATATTACCTTCAGTTATTTCCACACAATTTACATGTTAAATTGATGTAAAGCTTTTGTACTTTCACTATCATTTAATGGAGCATAGAGATGCTCCATTGCAGCAGCCTCAATACTGTTAACACAAAACAAGTTTTCTAAAATAATGAAGGGAACCACTCGTGTACGTATACGAGGCACGGTACTATTTGGTGAGGTAAAGGTAATAAGTACACGGACCCTCGCATACGGAGGTAAAAACCGAAGTTACTTTGGCCTTAAAGCAAGCTAAAACATACAAAGTAGCAGTTGATGCGCAACGTGGTATTGGTGCAGAATGAGAGACACTTACAGTCTGCTAGTTTCACTTTAAATAAGTTGTGTATGCTTGATGTTTAAAATAAATGCTGTTTATAGTGAATGCCCCTATTTTTGTTTGTTTTACGTTTATGATTTTGTTTTAATCCAAATGCATGCGCTAATGAAGCGAACTGCAATCAAGATCATGCAACAGAAGTGTGCGCTCTCTGACTCTCTCGGTCTCCTTACCGTCAAATAACTTTAGTAAATTGTGCATTGTTTTACTTACTTCTTTATGACATATCCGACCGAACTACAAACTTTCCAGTGATGTCTGTGAGATATTCACTCGACAAGCTCGCACATCTGTGCAGCCGCATGCTCAATCCACTCAGCGCGCTCTGCTTATCAGCTCGGGCACATCCGCAGGATCTCAGGTCTCAGGATCAGTTGTGCGAACACAAGGATTTGGTGCTCTCACACCTCCAGATGGGGCTTTGGGTCAACTGGGAAAAGAGCAAATTCTCCCCGACGCAGAGGATCTCTTTTTTTTCGGTATGGAGTTGGACTCGGTCGAATAGACGGCATGCATAGACACAGGAACGTGCTCAGTCGGTGTTAAACTGCCTAAATACATTCAAGAGCAGGATGGCGGTACCACTGAAACAGTTTCAGAGGCTCCTGGGCATATGGCAGCTACGGCGGCAGTCACGCCGCTAGGGCTGCTCCATATGAGACCGCTGCAGCACTGGCTCCATGGCCGAGTCCCGAGGTGGGCGTGGCAAAGCGGCACTTTCCGGGTCCAAGTTACAACGGCCTGCCGCCAAACCTTCACCCCGTGGTCAGACTTTGTGTTCCTCCGGGCAGGAGTGCCCTTGGAGCAGGTCTCCAGGCATTCTGTGGGTTGCACGGATGCCTCAACCACCGGCTGGGGGGGGCCACGTACAACGAACTTGCAGTGTCAGGGGTTTGGATGGGACCCCAACTGCACTGGCACATCAACCGCCTAGAGTTATTAGCAGTACGCCTTGCCTTGAACCGTCTCAAGGGGCGCTTACGAGGCAAGCATGTACTAGTCTGCATGGACACAGCGACTGTTGCGTACATCAACCGACAAGGTGGTCTGCACTCTCGTCGCATGTCGCAACTCTCCCGCCACCTCCTCCTCTGGAGTCGGAATCATCTGAGGTTGCTTCGTGCTGTTCACATTGCTGGGCTGCTCAACAAGGCAGCCAACGAGCTGTCCCGAGCTGCGCTCCAGGGAGAATAGCGACTCCATCCCCAGAAGGTCCAGCTGATTTTGAGACGTTTCGGAGCCACTCACATAGACCTGTTTGCCTCTCCAGAAACCACTCACTGCCAGTTGTTCTACTCCCTGAACGAGGGAACACTCGGCACGGACGCACTGGAACACAGCTGGCCGCGGGGCCTTCGCAAGTATGCGTTTCACCCAGTGAGCCTTCTGGCACAGTTGCTGTGCAAGGTAAGGGAGGAAGAGGAGCAGGTCCTGTGGTGGCACCCTATTGGCCGTCCCGGACCTGATTCCCAGAACTAATGCTCCTCGCTACAGCCCCTCCCTGGCAGATTCCTCTAAGGAAGGATCTACAGACTCCGAGACAGGGCACCCTGTGTCACCCGCGTCCAGACCTCTGGAAACGGGAAGCGGGAGGTTTGAGGGGACTACCCAAGAGGGTAGTCGACCACCATCCTTGGGCCGGAGCAAGTCTACGAGCCGATACGCTTTGAAGTGGAACCGGGGTTGAGTGGTGTTCTTCTCGAGGAAGAGACCCCCGAGATGCCCCGATCAGAGTGTTGTGTCTTTTGCGCAAAGGTTGAGGAAGCGGTCTCCAGCCACCACCCTTAATGTTTATGTTGCTGCAATCGCTGCTAACCATGACCCTGTAGAAGGAGGTCGTTGGGGAGGCATTACCTGGTCGTCAGGTTCCTTAAGGGGCGAGAAGGTTAAATCCTCCACGGCACCCCTCTATACCCTCTTGGGGCCTGACTCTAGTGCTCACGGCACTACAAAAAAAAAAAAAAAAACAAAACACCACAGGGCCAATTCGAGCCTTTGAAGACGGTTGAGCGGAAGTTCTTCGATGAAAATATTTGATTGGTGGCCTGGCCTCCTTCAAGAGGGTAGGGGACCTGCACACATGTTCGGTCAACGATTCGTGCCTAGAGTTTGGGCCGGCTGACTCCTAGGTAATCCTGAGGCCCCAGCCCGGCTACGTGCCCAAACTGACCAAGGTACTCCCTTCAGGGATCAGGTGGTGAACCTCCAAGCGCTGCACTCGGAGGAGGCAGACCCAGCCCTAGCTTTGCTCGGTCCCGTCCGAGCCTTAAGGTGCTACGTTGAACGGACGCAAAGCTTCAGGACCTCAGACCAGCTCTTTGTCTGTCACGGAGGCCGGCAGAAGGGGAATGCCATCTCAAAGCAGAGGATGGCCCACTGGATAGTGGATGCCATCACCCTGGCTTATCAGGCACAGGGTGTGCCCTGCCCGCTCAGGTTGCGAGCTCACTCAACCAGAAGTGTTGCATCCTCCTGAGCACTGGCTCGTGGCGCCTCGCTGGCAGACATCTGTAGAGCTGCGGGCTTGGCGACACCAAACACGTTTGCTAGGTTTTATAGCCTTCGTGTAGAGCCAGTATCCTCCTGTGTTCTCACCTCAAAATGGGTAGAAGCACTGAGAGGCCCAGGCTTCGGGTCGGCTTGCAAAAACCCCTCCAGAGAGTCCATATAGTAGACCCTGTTGAGTTCCTCCGTCCCCTCGGCAGCCAGACGTGGCGGAGCGTCCGGCGCCAGGCCTTCACTCGCTGAATCCTCGAGAACCGGTAGAAGGCTGGGTTCCATATGTAAGACCTAAGTGGATCCCATATGTGTAAAGTCCACAGTATAGCCTTGAGCCCGTGTTTCCCCGGCAGACTTCTGCCATAACAATAGGGTTACAATCACCTCCATTCTTCCAAATGCACCTAAGGAATGTTCATATGTGTATTGCTTCCGAAACCTCCTTCGGGAAGGTTGGAGCTTCCGTAACATCCCTATTCCAAGTAGAACGGGTTCGTTTTCCCAGTGTTATCCAGTCTTACTCATTGGGTAGCGCCATAGTATCAGTAGCTGGTCCTCTTGTGCAAGCCCTGGCCTATGCCAAAAAGTAGGGGCGCAGGTGGCTTCCACAGGACACTGGAAGGGGCAGTAGCTGTGGCCTTTTGGTAGGATCCCAATTCGTCGGTCATCCGACGTGACGTCGAGAGTGACCGACTGAAAGGGAACGTCTCGGTTACGTATGGTAACCCTCGTTCCCTGAAGGAGTTTAGTTTACACGCGAAGTAGATTGGTCTCTCTAAGCGAGATTAACAATTCGTCGGTCAGCCGACGTGACGTCTCCGTTCCTTCAGGGAATGAGGGTTACCATACGTAACCGAGATGTTACCATACGTAACCGAGACGTTATCCACCCTACATGAAGAATACACTGACCTTCCTGCAGCAAAAAAAAAAAATCGACATTCAGCGTGTTTCAAATGTGACTGTTGACGGTGTGAAGTATGCTTTAAAAGATGTATTTATAGTTGACTATATCCATGCAGAGGAAATTCCTCTATTTTTCCAAGTTAAATACATTTTAAATGTCAATACTGTATGGTTTCTGTGTGGGAAGTTTTTAATGCCAGTGTCGTATGATTCACACTATGAGAAACAGCCATATCACCCTGCAGCCCAAGACTGGTTGCCCACTGAAGCTACGCAGGTTTGAGCTGGTTAGTACCTGGATGGGAGACCTTCTGGGAAAACTAGGTTGCTTTTGGAAGAGGTTTTAGTGAGGCCAGCAGGGGGTGCTCATCCTGTGGTCTTTGTGGGTCCTAACGCCCCAGTGTAGTGTAGTGAAGGGGACACTATACTGTCAAAAAGCACCATTCTTTCGGATGAGATGTTAAACCGAGATCCTGACTCTCTGTAGTCATTAAAAATCCCATTGCACTTCTCGTAAAGAGTAGGGGTGTAACCCCGGTGTCCTGGCCAAATTGCCCCCCTGGCCTTTGTCAATCACGGCCTCCTAATAATCACCAACCACTTGATTGGCTCTATGACTTTCTCTCCTCTCCACCTGTAGCTGGTGTGTGGTGAGCGCACTGGCGCTGTTGTCCTGTGGCTGCCGTCGCATCATCCAAGTGGATGCTGCACACTGGTGGTGGTTGAGGAGACCCCCCCACATGATTGAGATGATGAGCGCTTTGGGTGTACAACAATACACAATAAAGCGCTATATAAATGCATCATTCATTCATTCACTTCCATGCATATACAGTAAAAGTTGACTTTGAATGGAGTGTTATAAAACCAGGGCAAGAGATGGACTTTCAGGCCCTTAACGCGTACTCTGCTGATGATAAATTGTTTGTGATCCTTAAGAATGTTTAAGAAAGTTCAAATTAAATGTGTAATACTGTATTTGGTGAAATGTGTGTTTGTGATTAAATGTTTTAAGGGTATAAAGTTACAATTAATGAAATCTGTTTGGAAAAGATTGCTTTGTGATTCTTGATGTTCAAAGCTGTTTTAGAAAATGTAGAATGTAGTAGAAAAATTTACTTAAAATGAGATCTAGTGCTGTTTTTAAAAAAGTGAAATTACTTTATTCTTAATGTTTTATTACATGGTAAAAAAAAAAGGTTAATGAAATGGGATGTACTGATTTTGAAGAAATGTTTAATAAATGTTTAATATATATAATGTTTAATAAATGTTTAAGCTTAATATTCTAGCTGTTTACAATTTTACAAATACAAATAGTTTTAAAAAGTTAGTTACAATTAATGAAATGTGTACTGTTGGAAAAAAAATTGCTTTTTAATTCTTTCTGTTTACAATTGAGTATAAAAAGTTCACTTTTTTTTTCAAAAGTAAAATTGCGCAATATATGCATTCTGTTATGACATTGTGATAGAGCTTATAACATTCATCCTGTGAAAAATGTGAGAATGTAATGGTTTTGAATGTTTAATAAATGTGATAAACAGCATTCTGGCCTTTTTAATGTGCTGTATGGAGTACAAATTTGCCTTCACAAGGTACAAAAGGCTTGTCACTGGGGCAGTACCCTTAAAATGACGAATTTGCACCTTTTTTAAAGGTACATTATGGTACCATAGCACTATAAGGTACAATTTAGTCAGCAGAGGTACATATTTGCCTTTGAAAGGTACATACTGCAAGGGTACAGATATGTACCCATATGAAAGGGTACAACGGGTGTACCCTTGAGGGTACTGCCCCAGTGACAAGCCATTGTACCCCTGAAGGTACAAATTTTGCAATTTTTTTCTGACAGTGTACCCAGCCTGCCTCTCTGATACTGGAGTGGGATTATTAACCATCGAAAGTTAGGGCTGAGAAGGCCAGCCATCCGAAGTGTCCAAGAGTTGCCCCCTGCTCTCATTGCACCAGACAATAACTGCCACCGCTGACAAAGTCCATTTCTCACAAGCACTTACCTAGGAGAGAGCGAGGAAACACAGCAACCCTGGAACACCTCTGTCTGGCAGCACAGCGTGGATGGTGACTGAAGCAGCCATTTTCCAATCTCGCTCTCTACTTATTTTCTCCAGCATGCCCTGGAAAGATTTCCTCACACAGTGAGACTAAGTGATGTACAACTCATTAAATTCCTGTTGTGAAAGAGAATGCGGAATAGATCAGTACAGAAGGAAGGAATACTGGCATACTGGCAGTATTTGCTGCTTGCTATTTTTTTTTTCAATGTAGCAGTATGTAATGATAAATGTAATTCATAATTTATTAATTTGTAACATGCAATGGTGTCATCAGGCCTACACAGAATCTGAGTGCACAAAATTCCTTTAGAAAACTTATTCACAATATTGTACACATCATCTGCCCTTTAATTTATGAAATATTTACCAGCAAATATGAATAAGATTACCTTAATCTATTTTTTATGGTAAAAATATGTTTATCATAGCCACAAATCAAGAATTTGTTCCCTCATTTTATTTAAATCATGGCCATGATTTACTATTAATTCCCTTTATTTTGATTAAATAAAATAAAAAAAAATAATAATAGCATAACATTAAATGTAAATATTAAATATAATATTAATTAAATGTAACTAATAATGAATATTAATAATTAAACTTGGCCTTGATTTATTAATAAAGGAATGACTAAGCTAAACAAAGCCACTTTAAATAAATTAAGAAAACCAATTAATAAGTCATTGAAATGAATGACAACATAAAATAAAATATTTTATGTTATGCTATTAATGTTGTTAAAAATGTAATTGTTGAAATATGATTCAATATCATGTTAAATCTATCTAGATTAATTTACAGTATATGCACTGCACAAATAGCATGACTAAATTGCCTACAGAACCCGAATGTTAGTAGGCATAACCAGCACAAGTTTCTCCCGCTGATTACAAATGAGTTATTTTCTACAGGAGCACAACAATGCCTCAATTTACACCCTCATAACATTGCTTTGATTATAACAAGTTGCACGGATGTTCAAAACGCATGTCTGATCACACTAATGTCATCCGACACCAGCTCAAAAATGAGTAATGGATACACACTCCCAACTTTCAAGCAGAAGACAAATCCCAGATGAATATGAAATTACCTGATTGTATAAAAGCTGACTTTTATGTATCCAGAGTCAAGGTTTGAATCTGCATTAGAGCTATTCCTTTATTCATGGTGATAAACAACTTGGAAAGTTGTATAAATGCCAGATTCCCCTGATTGATTGCTAAACTTTACTTTGACCTTTCCAATGGGCTTATCACAAGTTCTCCTGCAGTATCAGAGAACGGTTGCCTTGCATTCGCTGCCGTGTAACCGATCCTGTCTTCCCTCTTTCCCCTTTACCAGATAATACTAGAGAGTGCTTTGATACATAATGCAGAAGAAAATGGCAAGGCTTTCTGCTAGTAGAAACTTCATTTTACGCTTTCATGATCTCAGGACATTTCCTCTTTATGCATCAAAGGTGTTTATCAAAAGCAGAACATCTGCATTCAGCAGTCTGTTTATTTATTTATTTATTTAGGACTTATTTCAGAAGCCAACCATAAAGTTCATAGCTCAGATAATAAAAAGCTTTTTGTGTCGAACCTATCAGTTGTATATTTGGTAATCAGTAGTAAAGAAATAGCCTAACGTGGTGCCCCCTGGGGGGAAAAAAGGTACATTAGTTAAAGCCAGAGTTTCACTTTTGGATGTACTAAGATTTAAGATAAGATAAGATAAGATAAGACGATACGATACGATACGATGATAGGATACGATAAGATATAAGATCACAAAAATATTATTACAATTTAAAATAAACATTTTCTATTTTAATATATATTCAAATGTTATTATAACCATTAATATTTATCCCTTTTTTATTATATTGTGGATTATCATACTTTTACGGTTTATCTTAAACTGAATTTTCGGCAAAATATAGTGTTACCTTTTAAAGGGGTCATATGATGTATTTCAAATTTTCCTTTATCTTTGAAGTGTTACAAGCTCTTCGTGCATAAAGAAGATATGTAAAGTTGCAAACGACTAACAAGTCTCAAATCCAAAGAGATATTCCTTATGAAAGTTAAGAGTCAACCACGCTACCTAAAATGGCTCGTTCTAACACACATATCCCCCACATATCTACCTCACTATGTGAGAAGATTTGCATAAACGCCGCCAAATGTTCATGCAAAGAAAGAAGGTGTAACTTTTTTTTTATTCTCGCTGTAGTATTGTTGTGACGCCGCCATGTCGTGGAGACACTGTGTTTTGTTGTAAAAGTGAAACTACTTTGCTTGGCCTTCCAAAAAGATGAGGATATGCTTCGTCATGTAGAGATGATCCGTGCTGGTGCGGAGGAAATCATCAAACTCGAACGGTGGACGACGGAATCGGCTTCACCATGGGACAAAGCGGAGATACCAGCACGGAGTAATCACATGTGTTGCGCAAGCCCGACGGCCCCCCCCACCACGGTTTGCTCCTTCGTCGGATCCACCGGCGGCGCCGTTCTAAAGCCTGCCTGCCTCTGCTCACTCAAGCCGGCGGCTCACTCAAGGCCGATTGTGAAAGCGAAAACTACTTTGTGAAAGCGAAAACTTTTTATTGTGAAAGTGAAACTACTTTATTTGCCTTCCAAAAGAGGACGATATCCGCACGACTAGAAATCAGTGGTTAAGTTGTATTTAAAGCACTGTTCCAGAACACTTCAACCCAAAAATACAGATGTGTGCAGCACATTTTATAGAGGACTGTTTTGTAATGGTAGTAGACTACAATGCCGGCTGTTCTGTCTCACAGACTGTAAGTATGTTTTCATTTTTAAAGGATTTGCCACTGATGATTCAAATGCGAGTTTAGGGCAGTGTCGAGTAACACTTGTTGTTTGTCATTTCTTACTCCTCCTGTCTGATATAACCTGTTTTTCATTGCTACAGGAGCACAACAACACCACAGATGCAGATATGGTTTTATGTTTACGCAGCGCAATGCGTAAAAAGAAAGTATAAGTCATTATAATCCATAATTATGTCCCCACTGGATGAAACAAATGCCTTGTTTATAATGGGTTTAATGTTTTTGTATCGTCGCTCCGGCCGGACAGGGCATCACAGTATGGTAAGGGGCGTAACATTTCCGTCACACGCTTGAGGTATTCAGCCAATCACAACGCATTGGATACCTGGCCAATCACAGCACACCTCGCTTTTCAGACCAATGAGCTTTGTAAAAATCCACGCGTTTCAGAAAGGCAGGGCATAGAGGAGAAACAATAATGTACAGTATGTGGAAATAATGTTTTTTTGAACCTTAAACCACATAAACACATTTCCTTACACCAAATAATGTTCTTTTCAGCAACATCATATGACCCCTTTAAGTCAGATCCATATAGTTTAAAAGATAGATGACTCGATTTGAAACACGCTACAGTACATAGGTAAAAATTCCGTATGTCATACAAATAGAGTAAGAATTTAGAATGTTGCCAAGTTAACAATGCTATATTCTGATACACATAAAAAAATATTTTAATAATAAATTCACAAGAAGGAAAACGCTGGAGAATAACATGAAATCAGCATATCAATATCAGACAAAGGAAACGGCAAAACACAGGGCTTAAATAACACATTAGGGCAATCAGGGAGAAACAGAACAGGTGTGGAGCTAACTAACAGCCAAGGACACAGATTAACAAAGGAACTCAAGGAACTGTGAACACAGAAACTGAACCAAAACAGGACAGAAACAATACTAAACGTGACAACCTTCTCTCTTTAATTGATTTTTTCACTGAGCTCTTTCCAGTGCATTCTGGGATTGCCTACTCCGTGAAGATATGCCAAAAGAAGGTATATTATAAGGCAGACTAACATGTTGTGTCTAGAAATGTAACTATGATGTCTTCAAATGCATAATAGTCAGGTTTTGGAACTGTATCTGAATAATGAACACTGAATACTGACATTTCACCTTAATATCAAAGACAAAATGTTTGACTCGTCTGGTTACAACTATCTTATAGACTCAAAATTTTGCCCTCAATATTCCTCACTCTAAATGCCAAGAGCAGTGCAGCCACTGCTTCATTCAGGTAATTCTGTTAAGTCTGGTAATGCTGCAGGTAGCATTTTTTCTTCAAAGGATGAAGTGGATTTGCATTCAACATGAATTACAAGCGCGCTTCTAGTTCCAGAGAGCCACAGAATTTTTTTTTAGATAAGATGGTGAAAAAACCTTGAGCTCATTTAAAGCACTACTGAGTACAAAATATAAGAATTCAAAGAAGCATTTCTTGTCCCCAAGGACCAATCAAATTTGATGTCACTTTGCTGAACACTCATATGAAGGAAGGCAAAATGCTGAAAAGTCAAACAATGCTGTGAGCTAGTGCTGCCAAATGTTTAGCCTCTGTTTCAATCATGCTTTTCAGTATTTCTGTGCTGATGTTTGTTTGTGTGTGAAAGAGCGAGTATCTTGTGTTTAATAAGTGTAATGCATTGAATCAAGATTCCTATAAAATGTGTTTTGTTAACTGCTACTTTAGTTAAATTACTATTTAATTCAATGCATTACTTATTCATAGTGTCACAGAGTCTATAGTTGGTGTGCCCATGTATAGCCACCAGAGGGCACGCTTCTTAGTTTTGTTTGTTTCTCTGGACTTCAGTTCCCATCACCTTTTGCTTTGACATTCTAGTCTCATTACATTCAGCTGTGTCTCATTATCTTGTTAACTCATCCTCGTATAAGCTCGGGTTTCTGTGTCCTTAGTTGCTGGTTGATTGTTTTCTGTTGCGTGTCTCTTTATTCTGGTTTCCCTGTTTTTGGATTACACTGTTTGTTTTTGGATTTTTTATAATAAATGCTGCACATCCTGTTTGTGAGTCTGCTGTGACAGAATCAACCAGCCATGTACAGATCCAGCAGCATTAGGGAGAGGGCTCTATTCCTGGAGAAGCAAGCCGGGCTTCAAGGGCTGCAGAAATTGCGCCAGAGAGGAATGGAGTTACTGGCCTTTGTCCAGAGATTCTGGACTGGGGCGGAGAGGCTGGGCGTTCAAGGTATGGACATTTTTAATCGTTGTCTGGATGGACCTCTATTGCAGTGGGAGATGGAACTGGTGAAGTGTCTGGATTTCTGGAACTTCTCCAGATATTTGCAGCTCCAGAAGGACAGTAAGATTAATCACCATCTGCAGGGACCGTCCCACCCATACCTCACTCGTCTAATCAAGCCCAGAACCAGTCATCTATTCCCACACTTAAGTGGAGGAAGAGAAGGAGGAGGGCAGCGAAGTCGACTCGCATGGGTCCGGTCTGTTGTGTCCTGGAGGAGCCCGTCTTGGTGGTCCCGTCGGCGGTGGTCCTGGAGGAACCGACCCTGGTGGTTCCAGAAGTTACTGAGCAGTCCACTCTTTTTGTCTCTCCCATGATCCTTGCTCCTCCAGCTCCTCCCAGGATACTGCCCGGCGTCGTACACCCAGGCTCATGTGCCTGCCAGCGTCCTCCCAGCTCTTTGCCCTGAGGCCCCACGCTAAGCGCTCTGTTTTGCTGGTCCCATGTACCTTCCTGCTTTGTTGGCCCAGGAGCCTGCCCCAGAGGCCACTCCAGTCAGTGAGTCTTCAGAGTCCACTCAAGAGTCCGCTCCAGTCCGTGAGCCTTCCGAGTCTACTCTAGAATTCACTCCAGTCCAGGAGCTCTCAGAATTCACTTCAAAACCCGCCCAGTCCGTGAGCCCTCAGAGTCCCTCCATAGTCTGGTTCGTCCGTGAGCCCTCAGAGTTTCACTCCAATCCGCTCCCTCAGGAACCTTCAGAGTCCACTCAGAAGCCCGGCTCCAGTCCTGTAAGCCTTCTGAGTCCACTCTAAATCCAATCCACTCCAGGAGCCCTCAGAATCCAATCCAGAGCCCGCTCCAGTCCGGGAGCCTTCAGAATTCACTTCAGAACCGAGGTGGTGGGTTCTGCTGTGGAGCCCCTCGAGGCGGCGACATCCGCTTCAGCTCCCCTCTGGGCAGTGCTGTCCATTCCGGAACTCTCAACCTGCCTTGTCATGGCCAAGGAGACTGTGGTTGAACTGTCTGCCTGTCCCGTTACAGCCGTCAAGGCTGTTACTAGCATCTCTGTGCTTATCTTTGCAGTACTACCCGAGTTGCTAGAAGGTTCATCGGCCCTGTCAGCTCCGTTGAGGTGGTCATCAGTTCCGCCTTTTCAGTCTGCCAAGCTCCTGGATCTCTGCCCTGGTCATCCGCCGGGGTTGTTGTTCTTGTTGTTGTTGTTGTTCGGCCAGCCCCACACTGGCTTCCTGCTCTGCCGGCCCCGCCTTGGCCTCCTGCTCTGTCAGCCCCGCCTTGGCCATCTAGCCTACCTCTGTTTCTGGGCCTCTACATGGGTCTGGCCTGCCATCCCTCCCCCTGGTCCACCTCCGTTCCGCCTCCCTCCTGAACTTTTTGTTTTCTGGTGGAGCGTCTGGTATCTGCTCCGTAGAGGGGGGGTAATGTCACAGGGTCTAGTTGGTGTGCCCTTTATAGCCACCTGATGGCACCCTTTGTAGTTTTGTTTTGTTTCTCTGGACTTCAGTTCCCATCACCCTTTTGTTTTGACATTCTAGTCTCATTACATTCAGCTGTGTCTCATTATCTTGTTAACTCATCCTCATATAAGCTCGGGTTTCTGTGTCCTTAGTTGCTGGTTGATTGTTGGTTGTTACGTTTTTCTTTATACTGGTTGCCCTGTTTTTGTATTACACTGTTTGTTTTTGGACTATTTATAATAAATGTTGCACTTGGATCATCCTGTTTGTGAGTTTGCCATGACATACAGTATCTATTCACTTCCCCTACACCGTGGCACTAAGCCTGTAGGATATATACATATAATCCATTCAGAATGCCTTTTCATAAATAATTTTACACAATCATACATACATTATATAATTTATCTATTCATGATTATACCATTAAATAGTACCATACACTGCAGTTTAAAACATATAACATGCACATTTGCTGATTAAAGCACAGAATGAAGAATCAATAAATCCATTCATCCATCGTCTGTCTGTCCATCCATCAATTTTTTGTAACATTATACACTACCATTCAAAAGTTTGGGGTCAGTATTTTTTTTTAAAGAATTTATAGCTTTTAGTCAGCAAAGATGTTTAAATTGATAAAAAGTCATAATAAAGACTTGTATTGTTAAGAAATATTTTTATTTTGAATAAATGCTGCTCTTTTTAACTTTTTATTCATCAAAGAATCCTGAAAAAAAAAAAAGTATCACGATTTCCACAAACTTTTTAGAGTCAGCACAAAAATTGGTGGTTTCCCAACATTGATAACAAATCAGCATATTAGAAGGATTTCTGAAGCATCATGTGACACTGAAGACTGGAGCAATGACACTCAAAAATTAGCTTATTGCATCTAGAAAAATTATTTAACAGTATTTTAAATTGTAATAATATTTTAGTTTTTGGATCAAAGACATGCAGCCTTGATGACATAAGAGACTATCTCAAAAACAGTAACATGCTTTATTTTAGATGCTGTCCACTATATGGCAATGTGCTCAGGGGGGTCATTGTCCTCAGCATTTCCAACAATGGGTCTGGTTATACCAAATACACAAAATAATGATCTTTAAAATAGCATCATATGACCCCTTTAAAGCATCCAAATATCCATCATAGAATGTGTAGTAGGACTTATTCTTGGATTTTGTTGCAATTAACACCATTTCCTGCTCCTTTAAAACAGTTTGCATGAAAAATCTACTTCTACAACTCTATACAGTTTTTTGATCAAATACATGCAGCCTTGATGAGCATAAGAGACTTATTTCAAAAACATTAACATGCTTTTATTTTAGATGCTGTCAACTATAATGTGCAATTGTGCTCAGTCACATCTTGTGTCTGGATAAATGCCCATTTATAACTCTCTACTCCATCATTTGATGCATCACTGCTGCCGTGATCACTGGAACATGCAGTGAAAAATCATGTTACGGTCTCTTCTGCCTCTCCAGATGACATCACATCTGAAGCAAGTGAGGGCAAATGATGTTCATATCAGAAACCTATGTCCAAATCGCACTGACAATTTTGTTCTGCCTCTTTCACAATGGCCTAGTTTATTTTGCCTTGAATCGCATACAACCAGGTCTCATTATACATTTCTCAAACCAGATCGCATTAGCTCATTAGCAAAGCTCATCTGCTTGGTAAAACAGCTTGCACATATTGAAGAAATCAGAATGCATGTTTTCTGTGAGGCTACAACACAAGAAGAGCATTAGGATTCGCAATGCCTCGCTTAGTTGAATTGTACAATCATTTGCTTTTGCTAAATTTGCATTCAGAAATTTAAAGTGATGGAGTTAATGGAGACTCTGAATGTAGTGTACAAAATAATGACTTCACTTACCGCTTCTAATTCTCTTCCACAATTTGTAGTGATTGAAATTGCAGCATTAATATAATGTGTCTGCTTGGCAAACGTCCAGACATCATCAAGGTTGGTGCAAAGAGGTAACTAAGGTGCTCTGGTCTGGTCTGTCAAAAAGAAGTCAAAAAGCAGTGCAACAACAAGGTTAGTGAAGATGAATATGACAGAGATTTGAGATGATTGAATTATTTAGAATTTCAAACCACATCATCGGTTACAAAAAAGTCATAAATTGCTGTAAACAGGATCTTAATATCCTTAAAGGGGTCATATGATGCGATTTCAATTTTTCCTTTCTCTTTGGAGTGTTACAAGCTCTTGGTGCATAAAGAAGATCTGTAAAGTTGCAAAGACTACATTTCTCAAATCCAAAGAGATATTCTTTAATAAAGTTAAGAGTCAGCCACACCTACCTAAAAACGCCTGTTCTAACACGCACCCACACGTCACTATGTGGAAATATTAGCACAATGCCGCCCAAATGTGCACGCAAAGAAAGAAGGCGTGGTTTCAGGAACAGCAGTAGTGTTGATGCAGCATGTCAGGGAGACGCTGTGTGTTTCAGTGCGAAAGCAAAAGCACTTTATTTGGCCTTCCGGAAGTAGATTTATTTACAACAGAACAGCACAAGGCTGGCTGTGCACAAAGGCTATTTCTAAAAAATTAAAAAAAAAGGGTAAATTCCGACTTTGCTATGACAATCTGGCGCTTCTGAATCAGCGACTGTAAGTATGTTTTGTTATTAGTTTAAGTATTTGCTATTGACTGTTCAAATGCGGAGTTTTGCGCAGCGCAGAGTAACGCGTCGTGTGTGTGTGTGTGTGTGAGGGGAACAGGGTCACATCACAGGAGAGTGAACTGCCTGTCAGAAATCATAGCACATCAGCTGTCTTAACCGCGGCTTGTGTACTGCATCATCACTGTGTCTGTCAAGCAACTCTGTTGCCCGTTCGGGCTGTAACTGATGGTAAAACTAACAACATTATTAACTGTCTTGATATTTACTTTGAAAGCTGACGCTCGCGATTATGGCAAGGGGTGTTACATTTCCGTCGAGTGCTTGTGGTGTTCGGCCAATCACAATGCACTTGGTCAGCTGGCCAATCAGAGCAGACTGCGCTTGTCAAAGGAGGGGGTTTTGTAGAAAAATTGTAGAAATATTTGAAAAATAATGTGTTTTTTGAACATTAAAGCATGTCAACATGTTCTGTTATACCAAATACACAAAATAACGATCTTTAAAATAGCATCATATGACCCCTTTAAAGCATCCAAATATCCATCATAGAATGTGTAGTAGGACTTATTCTTGGATTTTGTTGCAATTAACACCATTTCCTGCTCCATTAGAACAGTTTGCATGAAAAATCTACTTCCACAACTCTATACTGCAAATATTAACATTCTGTCATCATCCATATTATGACTTTCTTATGAGGAACATGAAATGAGATTTTTTGAAGAATGCTGGAATCCAAACAAAACTAACACAATGTTTTTTATATCTTTTTTTTTTTTTTGCCACCGACAAAAACAGGTTTAGAATTATATGAGGGTGACTAAATTATAGCAGAACTGCCATTTTTAAGGGGGGAAAAAGAAGCCATAAGACTTGCAAATTGCTGTGGGAGTTTCATCACTGATGTTGTGAACACTGATAACATGTGGTGTGAAATACAATAAAGGAAGCAACACGTCCTAATTATCAGCTGATGCAATTTGCAATATTTTCTGAATAAAGTTTATTTTTACTTCAACAACTACAACAATTATGATGTGGAAGTTCTGAAATTAAAAAAAATAATAATAATTTAAATAAGGGGTTAAATTAGCATGGAAAATATGTGCTATGCCTGCAAAATAAAAACAAGATCACACACTGTATATAAAAAAAAGTATTATAGGAACATGTTTTACTAAAATACTATTTCAGACTTTCTACTTTAAATTCCACATTTAATTCAATGTGTTACTTACCATTTCTTTGTATCAATTTCAGAGTTATAATTGTTGTTTTTTTTGTTTTTTTTCTTCAGTATGTGTCTAAATGACTACGTGGTCCACTTTCCATTAGCAAGTCTCCGCTTAATCACTATGACATAAAGCTGTTTTAATGTTAATTTGCTAGTAATTGAGCCACTGCTCAGGATTTGTGAAACCTTTTGCTTTCTTAAAGTGAGCAACTGGAACAGACATTAAAAAGGATACAGTGTGATAAACAATCTAGAGTTAATACATAATTTAAAAATATTAGTTTATAATTTATCCGCGTTTTATTTCTGCTTAATCTGCATCATGTCTCTTTTTAGAAAAAGGTTTAGAAAGGAAATGCAGTGAATGGGTGCCATCAGAATGAGAGTCCAAACAGCTGATAAAAACATCATAATAATCCACAAGTAATCCATATGACTCCACTCAATCAATTAACTTTCTAAGAAATGAAAGCTGCATGCATGTTTGTAATAACAAAAAATCATCAAGACATTTTTCGTTTCAAAACATTGCTTGCCACCCCTAAAATATGAGACCTTTATCCATAATATCCATTCATCCAATTAAGATTTATACATGCATTTCTTTGGTAACTGACATGAATGCAATAATAAGCATATAGTCAATAAATCATGTAAAAATTTCATTTTATAATTTATTGCAGTTTGATTTGAAAATGAGTTAAATAGCAAAAAAAGGACGCGCCTGACAGTGTATTAATATCTGATGTCATTAATCAATCACATCAATGAAATGAAGAAAACTACCAGATTACATTTTCCTTGTCAGAGTTATAAAAAGATTGAACTTCTTCTCAGTTTCTGATCTGTAGAGGCTGAAGACATTAACAAAAACACCCAAGACAAGCTTATGTTCATTCAAATGAAACATTTTCTTCATGATTCCATCAGTTGCACGTCATATTGCATGCAGGGACTGCTATACCCTTTAAATACCCTGGCCCTTACAACACATTCAAATGTACACAACTACACATTTCCACTTTATGGACAGAGCTCTGCTAGAGCCTCACTCGTATTGCTATGCTAATCAATGAATTCTAAGGCACTACTGACATCTGTCTAGAGTGGTTATAATTGATCATTTGAGATTAGTGAGGAGAGACCCTGTCTCAATCAGACAGCATAACCAATTCACAGAGTCAACCGGGGTTTGATTAAACATTAAAACCCTTATTTGCTTGTTTTACAATCAAAGCCTTCACAAACATGCAGATGTATTGATGTTTTTATGCACAGTTGGTGCGTCGCTCTTGGTTTCTCACAGTGCCATTGAGCCATAATGAAACAACAGTCAACTCTGCTTCACCAAGGGACATTAAGTTTCATTCACTAATAATTCTGTAAAAGACCATTCTAATGTTGAAGAATCCAGATTGAGAGTGTGTGCTCACAGTAATTAGCAATATACACACACAAACCACCTCCATTAAAGGGCTTCCCACACAGTCTCCCTCATTGCAAAACAAAAGCACAGGTGTTTACATACAGCCACTTGTGCTATTTTCATGTGAGCTAAAAATGTAAAAGTACAGATATGTTTGAGTAGGTTAAAAAGTGTCAATAAACTGCTAACATTCTGAATAAATAAATCCAGTGCATTGTAAATAAATAAATAAATATGCAGTGTATATATATATATATGTATGTATCTTATAATAATATATCATAATATAAAAATAAAAATCTATTTCAAATACATGTTCTTTTTTTAATTTTCTATTCACTAAAAAGAGATGAAAAAAAAACAATGTATCACCGTTTCCACAAAAATATTAAGCAGCACAACTCTTTTTAACATTGATAATACTAGTAAGAAATGTGTCTTGAGCACCAAATCAGCATATTAGAATGATTTCTGAAGGATCATTTGACACTGAATACTGCAGTAATGTTGTTGAAAATGTAGCTTTCATCACAGGAATAAATCACATTTTGGAAATATATTTAAATAGCAAACATAACATAACATTTCACACTATTATTGGTATTATTATTTAATGTATTGTTGATTAAATAAATACAGCCATAATAATATTCAAACTAAGATCACAAAAAAACTTGTAAGCCACCAAAGACCTCTGTTCCGGAATGCAAAAAGAACTCACCCAGAGATTAATTATGTTCACTGATCAGCACAGTAATTTTGCTGTACCGATGCTGATGTGAACAGAACGCCCCTTAACCCTTGTGTGAAATTGAAATAGAAAACATGCAAAGTAGATGTTGTTTCCACTCAACGCTACTGAACTCATCACAAACAAGTAATTTCAGGGTTTGCCAAAGATAGGAGGTTGATCTGATATTTTCCCCCCCTCTTTGTGAATATAACGCAGTACAAAGTGACTTTCACTGTGACATTGTCAAACAGGCTGCATAAGATATTCATATTGTGCTGCAATAGAAATGACAAACAGCATGTGTTTTGTTTTGTGTGGGCACATCCTCAAACCATAACAGGGTGAAGACTTTTATTTACTTTTTTATATAAAAGTACACAAACATAACACAGCAGGAAATTAAAATGGACTGCATGCTAATGTTGAAGGTTTCCTGTGAGCGGGATTTGCATGTGAGGAGCATTTTTCATCAGATTTTAACCCCACATTTTACTTGACATATTTAACATATTTCTCACATTTACAAAGTTATTTGTTCAGTTCAAATGATATAATTATGCCAATAGGTGGCGAAAAAATTTTATTTGTCATGAGAGAGTTATTAAATCATTGAAATGATTTGTAAAAATCCTTCACAAACGAAACACCACTAGTTTGAATCAGTTTTGAAAGAGAAACCTAACAGAAAATATATATTTTTTAAAGTGTAAAATGTAAAGAATATTGTATTTGCACCTATTAATAACTCTGGAATTAGAAACTGAACTGTATTATTATTATTATTATTATTATTGCGTTTACAGGGTGTGGTGGTTTTGCTGTTGTAAACACTACTGTTGTAGAAAAAATATATATTTCTGTCAAAAATGATAATAATAATTCAGAGGATGAGAAAATCAGTATAAGCCTGTTTTACCAGTGTTGTGATAATTATTTTTAAGGCAATAGTTCAAAGTATGAATAGTTTTTAGTTAGATAATATGAACAAGTCAAGACCCCTCGACGCCCGTTAAACTTTTCTCAATCAAACAGCAACTACGAAAGAGAACAGGCACCTTTGTTTTATTGCTGTGTGTAGAACGTTAGCTGCGTTTTTAATATTTAATTTTAAAGAAATTTAATTTCTTCAATGCACTTTATTCGGGCAGGTGTGTTCATGTAGAGGTTTTCACGGGCCAGTGTAAAAAAATCTAGATTTAAATTCAAAGAGACAGGATAGTCTATGCATGACCTGACGTTGAATTCGTATCTAAAATATGCCGAACAACGTTCATTGCGTGTGTAGCCTTCATTCTCTCTGAACCGCCGGAGAGCGCAGAAAGTCCAAAACGGACTCATAGAAGTAATAACTTATGACGTGTGCAGGAAATCCCTAATATGGACAAAAGCATCCAGCTAACGCTGTAGGCAAACCAATATCTGCTGTAACGTTAGCTGAGCTGAATATAAAGCAGAAATGTTTTGACTGATGAAACGTGAAGACATTAAACACACGATTTCGACAATATATTGGTTTATGTGTGTTTTTCAAGTTATCCAGGTCATAAATAAATAAACTATATGAATATTAATGCAGTACTGATTGACATATCATTTAGTGTAGAAACTATCAAATATATTTCCTGCCATATTCTGTTATAATTTTTTTTTACTAATAATTAGATTGGGCAGGCTTTCACAAAAGGCCTTGAAATTATATTGATTAGGTGTCCAGAATGCTGTGGTTTTAGTGTCTTTCAGTGGCTGTGCTCAACAGAGACAATTTTCAGGATCAAAGGAAGTTTGGAGCTATTAAATATTGCCAAGCATAAATGGCCAGTAAGGAATTCCTCATGCGGTAAGATCGAAGACCAAATGTTCTCTAGAGAATCTCATAATCACTCAGATGGCAGATG